>OY970824.1:77354371-77954371 GCA_963853835.1 Calendula officinalis
ATTGATCAAGACCGAGTTCGTCCATAGGTAGCATGCTTTCTTTTGTTTCCATCAATTAATTCGTTGTACTTTTTCCTTCGTTCAAGCTATGAATCGTCTAAATATTCTTCGTGTTTTGGGAGGTTCTTATGGCGAGTATGGAGCAGCTAGCAAGGGGGCTATCGAGCATGATTTGGACGAAATTTGGTGGGGTTCGTGGTGTCTGATCGAGCAGCTATGGTTGTAATGTTCAGTGTTATGTTCGAATCTGTCAAGCCGGAGATTTGAGGAGCCCAATTACAGCTTATTGTCGAGCAGTGAGCAGATTGGGCCTCGAGCAACTCAGTGAGTTGTACTGATTCTCGAACCAAGGAGGTCATGTGTTGGAGCCAGAGTTTCAAGCAAGCATTCCTAGCCGATCTCCGTATTTGTTTCGGTATAATTCTTGTCCATTGATCCATTTTTTTGTTGTTCAACTTGAGAACTAACTTGTTTTGTTTAGCTTAGCTTAGAAGGCCGCTGTGAATTAAGAGAGTTCGAGTTTTGGATTTCGTTGTTGGTGTTAGTTTTTGTTCAGGTTATTCCATAATCGAGCTAGAGTTAGATTAGCCGTTAAGCTATCCGTTTTTTTTTTTTTGTCAATTATCAATACCGGGGCTGTTTTGGTCGAGTCTAGCATCGAGATTTTTGTCTATGGCATTGAGGAATTGATTTGGTTTAATGTCGGGAAAGGTGGTAAACACCGTTGTTGATGATTAAACGTTTTATTGATCGAAAAACCCGGAAACCGAACTGTAGGGTTCTTGGTTTCCTAAACCGAGTTAAATTTTAAATAAAGAACTAAATTATTGATAAACGCGATTCTGAGTTGAAAATGGTTTTCGGGGCTGTCGGGAGATCTCGGGAATAAACGGGTTGATGTCGGGAATTAAAACGGGTTTTAAACATCATGCTGGATTTTGGGCAGAAACTGTAATCTGACTTTGAGTCCGTTTTGACCATACTTAAGATACGTTTTTAGATTTTTGACCGCGCTAGTCTCTAGTTTTCTGAGTCCTCTTTCCGTTGCCGCTGATGGCTTGTTAATCCGATTTTTCATTTGAAAGATATCGTTGTTTTTGTAAACAATCACAGAATAGTTTTCGGTTCAGCTATTCTGTCTTGTGGGACTGTTTTGAGCACCTTCTATTTGGATTCGAGTTTCGAAGTCTTCTGATGAATTGTAGTCCTCTGAGTCTTTTAGCTACTATAAAAATTTGGTATAAATCTAGTGAGCGGTTTGAGAGTTATGACCGTTTCCGTAAAAGTGCTGAGTGCTGTAATATTCTGCTGGAACTACCTTTGAGTCAAATTCTAATCTGAGTTCGTTATTTCAATGTAGGATCTTCTAGGACTTGAGTAGAGACTCTCCTTCGTGCCGAGGACATCTAGGAGCTTACGTTTATTCGAGGTGGGTAATCTCACTATAAACTTGTACTTACTTTCGATTCATGATTATGTGCTATATGTTATGAATTGTCTTGTTGATTGAGCTTGAGTATTGATTGTGCGATTTATCTGAGTTATCTGTGATCTGAGTTATCTGTTTACTGAGTTATTTGAGTTCTGAGTTCTTGAGTTAAAACATTAAACATAATATACTTGACTTGACCCCGAAGAGCACTGGTGTCAGATGTTTGTCTGGACCCCCAAATACTGAGTTATATGCGCGCGCATGTGTATGAAATGAAAGAGGCAGAGAGCATACCCCAATGGTCGTGCAGTCGACCATTCAACTAGGCGATCGTTCAGTCGTCCAACGCCCGTAACGGTGGTGATCGGTCGGCAATGGTGGAGGTGGCGGTCGTGACCGAACGAATATTCATGTGTTACGGGTAGTCTTAGAATTCTAGATTTATTTTTTTTGTAAAGGAGGGCGGCACCTCCGATAAATTTTATTAATAAAAAGAATTAATACAATAGTAGGCTTGGAACTCCCCACCTATGGAAACATAAACAATCCATGAGGCAGGTTCCGGGTACTGAACAACTTAACAAGGCTAAACATAAAAACATACAAACCATAAAAGACAAAAAATAACCCTGAAACAAATCTGGAAAATAAATTCATGGCGGTTTCTAAATGGCTTTATCTTCATTCTTCATCGGTAGCCTCCATATGGTTTTAGCGTTGCTCACATTTGGGGAGGTCTTGAACTTTAAACTCAAAAGATGAGCACGAACATCATTAGTGATAGTCTTCACAACAGTCACGTAGGGTCTTCAATTCTATTGTTCTTGAAGATCCTATTATTTCTCTCAATCCCGATGAGGATTTCAAATTCCTGAATGTGGTTTGAGAAAATGTTGTAAACAGATCACATATACGTTGCGCATTCTGGGAAATATCCGGAATTTAAAAACTCATATATCATATTTTTAAAAACTATTTGGAAAATGCATTAGAACCGATAATTTATTCCAAAATTCAATTACTTCTGAACTGAAACCCTCAATTCTATACATGAAGGCATGTGAAAATGTCTAAAATGTACTCCACACGTACAGATATTAATATAAAAAAAATACAATATTTTTTACTATTACTTTTTGTATATTTGTATGACTATTGTATTATAGATGGAATATCTTTATCGATATAGAAGGTTATGATTTAAGGAATTTGGTTCACATATTTTTATCTATTTATTGATATCGGAATGAAATAGAATAGTCATGCAAAATGCCAAGTTTATCAACTTACATCTGCTGAGAAGAAAAAAATTGAAGGTATCTCAGTTTGCACATATATCTTTCAGGGATATCAAAAAAGAACATTTCAATTTTTTAACATTATTTTAACCCTCTTGAGGAAATTTTAAGCCGTTGAAAAAGCTACCTGTGTAGGTTCTCCCTGGCCTGCATCTCCATCAACTCAGTACCTGACTGACATTGAAAGCAACAAAAGCTAGCCAAGGCCATATTTCATAAACACGTGACTTTTCGATATTTTAATAAATATATAGTAATAAATATGTTGGTGAATATTCGATCAGGAGGCTAATGCTATGGCTGCAATTACACTTCCCTTATCTTTCTCTTCATCTTCCTTAAAACATAATTTGTCGACTTGCTCTCGGTTCTCCTGTTCCGCCTCATTGCCGACACAACAGCAAGTTGGTCGCACGGGTTTTATGGAAGTCTCGGGCCCGCACAAAGATGTAATGGTAGATCTAGTCTCCACCGTTGAAAGCCGGCTCGGTTGTTTCCTTAATCCTTGCAGTCTTCCACCTGATGTTCAGTCGTATCAGAATGAAACCGGAACAGCTCATGCTGCTCTCCATCTCAGATCCGGCCTTCACTCGTCTAAGGTACTTCTACTTCAATTTATTATCCTCCCAATTTAATTACAGATCCATCCCAAACCCAAATCCAAGCCATCTAAATAAGGCTTCGGGTTACTCGATCAGATGGGTTTCGGTTTACTCCAAATAAGATGAATTTCAACTTTTGATTTAACTGTAAGGAAATATCAAGGGTTCTAAAAGCCGGCCATGTTACGAAATAACTCATGACGTCGGTGTAAGGCGTGACATAAGTTTGTTATGAAAATTGGGTTTTTTGAAAAAAACTTATGACATATATACTATAAATTTAGATGTAATACTTTTTGTGAACTTGATATATAAATTATCATATACATCAATAGATCTGTAATTTTTTGTGAACTTGGTATACATACAAATTATATATAAAAATTGCCGCCTTAAAAAACGTGCTTGAGGGTTGGTGGTACCGGGTGCCGCTACACCGCACATACGTTTTTTAGAACCTTGGAAAGTATCCCCCATTTATAATAATAAAAAAATTATAATTCACCAAAGGACAAGAACAATAAACAGAAAGGAGTGAAAATGATTTGGCTGAGAATACATGGTACAACATCCGGAACAGTTAGCACCACAAGATATGATCCACTGTATGAGAATACAACGAAATTCTTGTGTATTCTTTGTTATAGTGTTTGGTACATGTGGTGTCTTTCAAGAGTGTCGGTGTATTTTAGGTGTGATGCAATATCTCTCTGCTTTCTCAACCTTTTCGGGTCCTTTGGCAAGGAAAATCACTTAGTGGGTCTCTTTTATACTTACTTGTAGGGTATCCGTACAAAGCGACGAATAATACCTTATTAATTATATTTCATGGCGCTTTAAATGTTGTTCGGTTATATGTTTTATTCTAACGATCACTAACAAAAGAATGATAATTGTAATCATGGTAAATCAAATATATCTATAATCAACCATTTTTGGATGTATGAATGGAAACAACCATTTAAATGAATCAGGTTGTGTATTCGCTGAGAAGTGAAGATGCATATTAAATTACGGAAATTGTGAGATGTAATTGAAATAAAGGTGTATATGAGGTGAGGCATGTTAAAAACCAAAGTAACCGAGCTAAATTGGTTATTGATGTTGCCTGAATCCTAGCAAGTCCTGGGGTTGAATCTCACCCTCTATGTTTGATTTTGACGGGTAAAAATTGAGACATTCCAAAAATAGAAAACCAAACATACTTAAAATAGCATGTTCTAAATGCATTATGTATAGAGATAAAAGATTAGACTTAATAAGAAACGACCAAGATTAGTTATTTTCCCATTAATCGTCATTAAACCTAGATTAATATTAGTGAATTAAAATGATCATTAACATCTTTATTGGTTGTTACAACAACTTGCTAATAAAATTTGTAGCTAATTATATGCTAAAAAGTTCATTAACCCTCTTTTAATGGTTGTTCCAACTTAACTTACTAATAATGTGTATAGCTAAAGTCGGAAATGGGTCTAATTATAATCATATGTCACAATTAAATTATCATATAGATATCACTAAAATCATGATCATCATATAACATATGCAATTGGAGATCAAAATAAAATCAATTGTTTATTTAAACAAATTAAGACAAAAAAACAAATCGAATTAATGAATTGCACATTTGTGGAACTCCTTGGGAAGAAGACATATCTAGATTAAGATATTATGATTTTATAATCTGATGAACGAAAACGTGCTATTCCTTCATAGGATCTTTGCAGGCATAATAAAATATAAATAGCATCTTCATATTGACTATCTACATATTTGATCCGATCTTACTTGAATTGAAAAGAATTAATAATTTAAATCTTTATATGTTGTATTGCAACATATATATATCGTATCTAAACTAATAATTTGCCATCTAACTAGTATTTGATATATGTAATCCGATCTAAATTAATTGAAAGGTGATTCTTAAAAGCAATTATTATTCATACAGAGCAATTTCATATCAAATGACAATCATACGCTTCCTTTCCTTTTACTACACTTTCCATTTCACTAAGGGCATTATTATTAGTAATTTCATATCAAATGACAATCATACGCTTCCTTTCCTTTTACTACACTTTCCATTTCACTAAGGGCATTATTGTCCTTTAATATCAAATTGCTATGTATGAATAATAATAAGAATCACATCCCAAATTAATTTCTGATTTAAATTAATTACATAATAGATCCGATTTTCTTGCTAATGTGTTTCAGATTGATTTCATACTGGGAAGTTGGCTACAGTGGGGAGCTTTGAACATCACCAGCCTGTCAGCCTATCTAAACTCATCAACCGATGCACCCAACCTCGTAATAGAACTAATCCAAAACAGCCCAAAATCCATGGTTCTGGTTCTCGATTTACCCCCAAGAAAGGACATTGTACTCGACCCAGATTACCTAAAAACATTCTATGAAGACACTCAACTGGAACAACACAGACAACGTCTCATAAATCTCTCAGAGGTAACACCTTATTTTTCATCATCTCTTTATTTTCGTTCAGTGGTTTCTCCCACTGCGATTCTGGTCCAGATTGAAACAGAATCGCTTGAGGAAATGATCAACACCAACGTTGCCCCGATTGCTAAACAAGTGTTGGAAATTTGGTTGGATTCTTGTGCTTTTGGGGAAAGGGTAGTGAGTGAAAGTGAGAGGGAGTATTTGAAAAAAAGAGATGAAATGAGTAAAAGCAAGACCATTGAAATTGACCTTGAATCGAACCTACCGAGATTGTTCGGGCAGGAAACTGCCAATCGTGTACTAGAAGCCTTACGGGGGGTTTTCTAGACCAAATTAGGTTTGATGCACTTGTATTTTCTACCTTATTTTATGAATCATGAAACCAGTATTATTACCGTTATATTTATAAATATAATTATTGTAAAACTTAATGTAACGTGTTAAATTATGTTGAGCTATTTCAGCAGCATTGTCTAAAGAATGTACTTTCTCCTCGGTAACATTGTCTAAATTAAATGATCGATTAGAAAAAAAAATTTATTGGATTTTATATGGTATGAAGATAAGATTAAAGTCAGAATTAATACAATTATTCATAAATTTTGTTATATCTACACATTTGTGTTCTTTTTTTGCTTTGAGAAAAGAAATACTATGTACATGGCTGTTCAGTTCTGTTCCTCTTCCTTGTTATACACGTCTTCTTCCTTGCGAAATTCTTCTCTATCTCTACCTAGATCTCGTTTTTCCTGTCCCGCCTCATCATCTCCGCCGCAGCACGGTGGCCGGATGGCCTTTACTGACTTTCCCTACGTTTCCGGCACACTCAGAGATCTAATGGTAGATCTGGTATCCACTGTCGAAACTCGCCTCGGTTCTCTCCTTAATCCTTGCTGTCTTCCACCTGATGTTCAATCGTATCAGAATGAAACCGGAACTGCTCATTCTGCTCTTGAAGTCAGAACCGGCGTCCAGTCCTCTAAGGTACTTGATTTTCCTCTGAGTTTAAGATCCGATTTCGAAATTGAAGTTAATTTTTATGTAATAGCAGTGTTAATCGATAATAGATGCTTGAATGAACGTATAATGGTTCTAATTCCTAATTTTCACTGAAGCTTTAGTTCAGATTTTAGTCAAATTTCAGATAATAATACAGGGCTGTGTTAAGTATGATCATGTTTCGTAAGGCAATAGTATTTTAAATTATGGATCATGTTCATCTAATCTAGTTCGTCTAATGCTATTTTGATCATGATCCGATTATATATGGAAAATGAGGGGATAATTAGCTGATTATATAGGGAAATGAGGGCAATAATTGTAAATTTAATACGAGATTATGGATTTATGGTTTAACAGATGCAATTTAAATTGTTTATATACGGAAAGGGAGGAGTGCTAATCATCCCCTGTGTAGCAAATTAGCAATCTAAATAAAAATGATATTTACACAACCAACCAATGCATTGTGAACTTATACCTTTTGCTGTTTGTACATGTTGTGTATGACTAAATATTGCTGTGTACGAATCAATTTTTAAAGGGTTTTGTTAATGGTTGTCTCTAACATGCATAAAACGATTATACATTTATTGATAGAGTAGTGTTCTTAAAATTCAGGGGACGGTTTTTATATTAATTTTGTCTTGTTATTGGCAGCCCTAAGGGCTGTCATTATCATTTTCCATAAATAAAATATCTGAATTTTGAACATTTATTGTTTGGGTATAAAATGTTTTTGGCTTGTTGGTCGGATAAATTCACAACTTTAAGTGACCTTTAACTAGAGTTGTGACACTTTGCGTCGGGTTGATACCATCTAGCCCTAACACAGTGTGTTTAGCTAATCGGGTTGACATGTTGCTATCATTTTACCCGAATACGAACCACATTACCCATTTTTATAAACGGGTCAATTGTTTTGCGACCCGAACCCATTTTGACCCAACCCTAACCCGTATATCTTCGTGCCAGATCGATTTCATGTTGGGAAGTTGGATATATAGCGAGTTACCATCAGGGGGAGCTTTGAACATCACAAACCTGTCAGGCTACCCAAACTCATCCACTGATGCACCCAATCTCTTGATAGAATTTGTCCAAAATACCCCTACATCTATGGTTCTAGCTCTTGATTTGCCACCAAGAAAAGACCTCGTACTCAACCCTGATTACATCAAAACATTTTATGAAGACACTCAATTGGACCAACACAGGAAACATCTATGCACCCTCTCAGAAGTCAAACCTTACGTTTCACAATCTCTTTACATACGTTCATTTTTGTCTCCCACTGCAATCCTTGTGATGATTGAAGCAGAATCACTCGATGAAATGATCAAAACTCATGTTGCACCAATTGTTAAACAAGTGTTGGAAACTTGGTTGGATTCTTGTGCTTTGGGGGAAAGGGTAGTGAGTGAAAGTGAGATGGATATTTTGAAAAAGAGGGATGGAATTAGTAGAAGTAAAGGGATTGAAATTGATTTGGAAACGAGCTTGCCTAGGTTGTTTGGGCGGGAAACTGCAAACCGTGTTATAGAAGCCTTACGTGAGGTTTTCTAAACCGATTTAGGTTGAATATTCATGGTTGTGAAATTTAATGTAAGTATTAAACTTAATTTCTGGTATTCATGGTTATAAATATGAATGGAAGAAGAAACTATAGTGATGCGATTTGTATGCTATGATAAGTGGCTGATACATATGTAATCGGGTCTTCTTGATATATATACCCTCATGCTATAAAGAAATGAGAGAATATATGTTGATGCAAAAGGATAAATATTTTAGGAAGAAAAAAACCCAATGTTGTATGCTAGATTAATATTTTGTTATTTATAAAACATTTACAAAGTAAAAAACTTGAAAGTAAAGGTTTTATTTAACAAAGACTAGAATGAGTAGGGGTGAGTATGGGGTGGTTTATCAATAAATCGGTTCAGTTTTGGTTTTTTTATTTCAATTTTTGTTTTACTTAAAATTTATCAATTTATTCACTTAAAAGTTATGATCAAAACTTTCAAACGCTAACTCACTTTGACTATAAATAAAACAAACACATAGTAAATTTTTATATAATATAAAGATACATTTAACTTATATAACTCAAATAAAAATAATAACATAGCATCCAAATCCAATTATCTTTTGCAAATTTTTCTTTTTAAATAGTTAAGCATTAAATATTTTATAAATATAAGAACTTTTTTACAAAATTTTGAAGATATATGGCGGGACGGTCGACTTTTTCGGTTCGTTTTTTCATATGCACTGAAAACTACCCCAAACATACGGTACTATTTAATGAAAGTAAACCTTTTTAGGTATTTTTGGAGATGTGAAACATCATAAAATTTATTCTATGATATGATGTTGCATGTATAAAATTTATTCTGTACAAATCAGCAACTTAAAAATAATATTAATGTTAGAAACAAAATCATTACTGTTTTGGTATAAAAGAAGAGAGTTAATTTTCATACCACAAATTTTGATGTCTACACCACATTATACAATTATTTCTACAGACTGTACAACTACGTAAAGCATTTGTTGTGGTACATGAATTAAAATATGTGGCACAAAAATCACCATTTATACAAGAATGAGAAATGATAAACCTATCAACTGAAATACAAACTGGATTCAACCTTTTGCAAGATCAACTGAAATAGAAAATAAAATAAATTCCAAACTAGAATGATTCTGTTTTCATTAATCAAAATCCTCACTAATATCTGTAACAATTTGCGACTTTCTTGTCATGACTTATGAGTTCGCCATTTATGTTGCTTCCATTACATAGACAAATTGAAACACTAAAGGGTATGAGAAGGAATATTATTTCTCAAACATAAAAAAAAAAAAACCCACAAACAATTATCATAATAACCAACCAACCCTAAACCTTCTTTCCTTCCTAGGAGTAGGAGTAGTTTCCAACTCAACTTGTACATAAACCCTAACATATCAATCAAACCTTAAACAAAAATTAACATCCCATTCCATTTCAGCTGCTTTTATTCATCCAACAGTTGAAGATGGGCCACCACCCGGCTGTTTGGCCACATAAATCTGTTTAATTTTTGTTGGACCTGCAAAGTTTTTCTCATTTTGGTATCTTCCATGAAACCCGCTCCTGCGATGGGGATGGGCCCACTGACCCATGGATCTATTCTTTGGAGACACCCCACCACCCTTTTGACTTTGACTATACCCATAACCACCACCACCATGATTATTATTATTATTACCCTGTTGCTGGTGTTGATTTTTGAACTCCACAGTGCTATTACCACCATTGTTATTGCTTTTTGTGGGGATATGGGCTGGAGCAGATGATGCAGAAATGGACGGTCCCACCAACCCAAGTTCATCAGGAAAATGTGTCGTCACTGTTGAAACGGGGAATACCAGCCCGTTGCTGTTTGATGGAGCTGAAGCTTGTGCTTCAGAATATCTGTTGGGAGGATATGTTGACTGGTCAACCACATGGCTGCTGAACTCTGCTTGTTGCTGCTGTAACGGTAGTGACATTGGGGCGGGCATGTGGGACCACCGAGGTTGAACTGATGACATGTCAGCTGCAGTCTGGTTACATAATTAATCCACGTTTGTCAGTATCACCACAATAAATATATTTAAGATAATAATAATTAATATAAAAGGGCAGGATAGGTATGACCTGAAATGGCGGAACGTGGTCAAACATGGTCAACGGGGAGCCCATAGGCAAAAGTGGAGACCCGGGTGCAAGATGCTGAATCGGAGGCTGAATGTTTGGAGGATTTCGCATATTCATTTCTTCTTCACCTCTACTAGACGATGCTGGATCATGTTTCCAATCAGGCTGCTTTCCAGATGGAATATAAGTAGCGCCCATAAAGCTCAACCCGACCTGCCCAAACTGCCCGACCGGAGCATAATGGTTATACACCACCATATGCGGTGGAGCTTGCACGCCAGGGGAACCAATGAACGGGCCCGTGAAACCAGCTGGAGGGCCGTAAAACGAGTCCATACCAGAATGGTTTTGCCATGGGCCCATATGCCTTGTACCCGACCCGGTGGGTTTTTGGGATTGAGGCTGGGACCCACCAGACTCATCATGCGGGCCAAAAGCAAAAACTGGCCCGCTCATCATGGGGTGATTCATCTCATAGAATGGAAAGTGAGAAGGTGCTGCACTGTGGAAATGAGAGAGCATTTGGGTGGATGAGCCTTGTGGGCTGGGTAGTGGGGGCCACAAAGATATTGGCGGTGTTTCAACAGAGAGATCAGCAGGAAGTGATACACTAAGAGATTCCTCAGGCTTAGTTTGACTTCCCAATTGTTGATCCCCAGTCAACCCTGCAAAACATTAAATTTTAATTTTAATATTAAAATATATTAATAAAATGATAAAAATGCGAGGAAAATTGACATTACCTCCTTGGATAGGGTCAACTGTAGTGCCCGAAACTGAAACATTACCAGTGATCTCATCTGTATCAATGGCAGCAACCGCAACAGCTTCAACTTCTTGAGTTGACTTTTCATCTTTTTTAAAGAAGATATTATTATCATTTTCAATTTTTGAACTAATTTGAGTAACTTCGGGGCGGAAGGATCCAGGAGCACCAATCCCATGTGACACAACACGGCTACTAGGAGCAAGTATTGTTGGTGAGGTAACTGCCCCTGTTCAGACGATGACATCATCACAAAAAAATCAAAATTTAGTAATTAATATATTAATAAGCATAAGAAGCTTACCAAATTGGATTTTTTCACCAGCAAGAAGAGAATTGATTGGGCTTGAAATAGATTTTCCCTTTATTAATGAAGATGGCAAAATGGGTTCATTAACTGAAGTGGTATGATCACCAATAGATGTTACATGTGTTGATCTTGCGGGCTTCATAGCTTCATCAAGTTGTGTCTGAGTTAAAGGAATAACCTATACATTACACTCTTCTTAAATTACTTAAATTCAAAATTTCACAAAAATAAATTTATTCGAAATTTTTTTTTAAACATTTTCACCTGTTGTTCCATGCGTGCATTTCCCCAATCGCCCAAAGATGTCTGAACATTATCAACAACCTTATTTTCACTCTCGAACATGTCATTATCTTCTGCACTACCAGAGCCTCTTTCAACGCACCTGTATAGCAATGTAAATGTTTGACTTATGAAATATATAAAAAAGAACAATAATATTTTCAATTTTTTTAGACAAAAAAAGTTATATGTTTACTTGGTAGTATTGGATCTTTGAGCATCAGATTCAACGGTAGGAGTGCCAATTGGAGCCAAAGGTTCCTTGTTGACCAAGCCACGAATGTTGTTTGATGATTCACCAACCAATTTACTCGAACCGCTAAAAGTTGCATTACTTTGAATAGAAGAACGGGCCTTTCGCGGTTGCTAATAATTTTTTTTTTTTTAAAGTTAAGCAATATCAAGCAAACATAAAATTAAAAAAAATGGACTTTGAATTAAATGAATATTAAAACCTTACCTTTGTAGCACGTGATTTTGCTTTGATTTCTTTTTCTCTCTGTTCACGTCGATCATTCAACATTTGTCGTTTTGATCTGACTTCTATGAAATCATCTTCGTCACTCGGGCATTCAATTCCCAGTTGTTGGAAAACACGCACAACACCACTTTGCATAGGTGCATCAACATCTTCTTCCGGAACATTCCTCTTTAGATTCCCTTCAACAGAGGAAGCTGATGTGGCAGTCTGAGTTTTTGTTGCTGTTAATCTTCCAGTTTCTTTCACTATTTCCTGAGAATCTGAAGCTTCATGCCTCATTGAAGTAGCGGGCCCCACATGACGCCTATAATTATACCCACTTGCATTATTTCCAGTATTTTTATTATTATTATTATTAGCATTCTCCCGAACTCGAAACTCGGTTCGTTGAATCGGGCGTCGATGTTTCCGGAACTCGTTCGGGCCGGATTGGTCGTAAGCTTGAAATGTTCGCGGGCCAGAATTTCGGGCTGGGTAGGTATTTCTCTTCCCCCGATTAGCAGATGACGGGCCTGGAGCCTTTGAGATTGGCCCCTTTTTTCCAACCCGTGATGATGTGTCATCACCCTTTTCTTCAGTTTGTGCAACTGGTATTCTGTTATCGTTCCAATTCTCATGTGTCAAATTCGGGATTGTTGAAACATTACCCGATTGATTAGTCAGCAGATTAACCGAATTTTGTTGAGCAAACTGAGAATTAACTGAATTCTGAGGCAGATTGAAATGGGCCGGGTGAACAAGAGAAATGGGTTGTGGAAGAATCCCTTGAGAAACAGGGGGAGTATACCTAAGTTGACCAAATTGAAACAGGGGAGGTTGTTGTGAGGGGTGAACGTGGGCCATAGATGACCCAATGGGTGCAAGTGGCATCTGTATTGACCCGATTTGTATAGCTGGAACTGGAGATGGAATAAGAGACGGGCCAGAAAACAGCCCGAATTGAAGCTTAACGGGTGAATCAGTTTGGTTTTGAAAAGAAGATGAAACAGGGGTAGTACTAGTAATAGTAGCAGACTGACCCGAACAAGAATTTGAAGCAATCTCAACCGTTGCTGAAGTTTGTTCATGGATAACTGTATCAACTGGTGCTTGTTTTTCTACAACAGAAACAGAAACAGAAACTGGTGGTTTGTCAACCGTATTTGAATCTGTTTTCAAATTATTATCAAATTCATCAGCTGGAATTCCAACTTCAACACCTTCATTAAACCCTAAAACCAAATTTTCAATCACATCGGTTGTGTTTTTCTCATCAAGATTCATATTCTCAAACTCATTTGTCAGATTAATGTTTTCATCATGAACTTCATCTTCTTCACCATAACCATCATCTTCATCATATTCTTCCTGCTCCTGCTGGTTTTCAATACTCCATTCTTCATCTTCATCTTCATCAACAGAAACTGTAACAGATTTTGATCCTGCAATTACCGTTTCATCATTCACAACTTCATCTTCAAGATTATTTTTTTCTTCAACTGCAGAATCATCCAGCTCATCATGAGAAAGATGAGTTGGCGAGCTAGGTGGACTCGAAACCGATAAAGACGACTGTGAATCACACCTAATTGTCTCATTTTTATCCAGATTTTGTGCCATAATCTCTTGTTGCAGATCAGTTTGTTCAAGTTTATCCTGCTGACCACCATAATTCCCTGTTCTTGCAGTTGATTCTAGAGAACTTGAAGGATTAGACAATTCATTCTCACCTCTAACTGACGATTTCGGGACAGATGATAAAGATGGTGGTGGAAGAACACGAGGTTGTTTCATTGCATATCTTGATCTCCCATAAGAATTCATATACAATTGATCTGAATAAGGAGAACGTGCATTATTACGAGAATGCCCCTGTCCCTGTCCCCAGTCACCAACATTTTCATAAAATTCAGACTCAATTTCCCTATTTCTTCCATACGGTTGTTCACCATCACCAAAAGAATTCCATCTTTGATCACGATTTTCTCCTAAATGTGGAAAACCATCATTACTATTATTATTATTATTAAATCCACCATAAAAATCTTTTCTTGGAAAAGATCTCCCGCCAATTTGTGTTTTGGGACTGTGATGGCCGTTTTCTTGATCATTAATCAAGAAAGAAGAATTACTTCCAACTTCAAATGCATCTCGTTTCCATGGATTAACAGGCTTTGACCGGTCAACAAAATTAGATGAAAACTGTGGTCGGTCAATTGCAGATGAATCGGAACTTGCAGAAGTTGTAATTCTTTCCACCATTCTCTGACTAACTTCCCAATTATCAAGATCTGAATCCATTGATGCATCACTATCTTTCTGAATTTCATCAGTTTTTCCAATTTCAGCATCCCGTTTTGCAATTTTAGCTTCTAATTCGAGTAATTTTTGTTTAGCAGCTTGTTTTCTTCTCTCTTCTTCAAGAATCATTCTCTTTTTTTCTTCCTCACGAGCAATTTTCAGTTCTTCAGCTTTTTTAGCTGCTTCTAACCGTTCTTGTTCTGCTCTCCAAGAAGCTTCTCGAGCTTCTTCTTCCATTCTTCTGATTCTTTCTTTTTCTTCCAAAATTATCCTTTGTCTTTCTTCATCTTCTCTTCTTGCTTGTTCTAAAGCCCGTTCTTGTTCTTCAACAACTCTCTGTCTTTCCATTTCTTGCATTTTTTGAACTCTTTCAAGTTCAGCTTCAAAAGATTCCCTAACAGGATCATGAAAATCTGTTTGATTAACCGCTTCTTTTTTCCTTTTAACCACTCCAACTAAATTCCCTGTAAACGGGTCCCGTTCATCATAATTAGAACCGAAATCTTTCTGATAAGAGTCATCATAAACCCGCTCATTTTTCGGTTTCTGCCGTCCGAAATTCAAAACTGGATCGTTTACAGAAAGCTGGGAAAATACCGATTTTGCCCCTGAAGAATTCTGGTAATTTTCATTTCTGTATCTAGGGGATTCTGCAGAATGATTCCAGTTTCTCTGCCCCGTTTGTCTCACTTGCCCTGTATCTCTTCTCACATACGGCGTGTCCCGGTTTCCTGTAACCAAACCATGGTTAGCATTGTGGTGGTTAAAACTGTCTGGTACAGTTACATTGTTTCCATCATTCATAACTTGTGATGCAGTGAATCTATCTTTTTTAACAGAAGAATTTCTCCACAAGTTGTTTTCTCTGTCTTCAATATTATGCAGATTCATCTCTCTTCGGTACGGGTCGGTTCTAGAAACTTCAGAAGTGGGCCCCTTTGCAATGGGCTGAAGACGTCTTTCAGAAAGATTATTAGGTGGCTTATGTGGTAGAATGCTGTTTCTTGGTACATCAAAATCTCTATCCCAATATGGGTCACTTTTTGGTAACTCGTGATCTCTGTTACTGTTACTCCTGCCTATAAACCCGTGGCCCGTATCCCGCTCATCATCAGCCCAATCAGACCTCGGGTTTAGCCACACGAGTGGTAACGGGTCATCTTGCTTCTGAGCATGATTTGCACGTGTGTTGACTGATCTTTGAGTCAGCCCGATGTTTTCATTCACACCATTTGTAACCCGTTGGATTTGGGTTGATTGGTTGCTGTTCCTTAGATCTTTGGATGACTCATCACTAACCAACTGTTTCAGCTTTTGGGGAGGTGCTTCTCTTTGTTTTTGTGCAGGCCCATTTGAGGAAGGTAGAGCAGCCCGTAAAGATGGAAAATCCTCACCCCTTAACACCATAGCTTTCTCTACAGAAGCTGCATGTGAATAATGGGTTGGACCCGTATCTCCATGTGCAAATCCTCCACCAAACCTAGCTGAAGGAGGCATATAAGTACCACTGTTTTTAACAGCTACACCTTCATTATAATTCACACTTTCTGAAACTTGAGTGTCAGTACTAAATTCCTTCTCCTGCAAGGCAACATTTCCAGGTTTGGTCCAGCCCATACCTGAAGAAGATGGTCTTGACCCGCTGCCCGAACCACCACCAGCTGCCCCACCACCTGACCCAGATGAATCAGTTTTCTCATATTCTTTTCTCAGTGAAGGCAAGTTCAAGGGGGGTGGAACAGATAATTTTGGGGCAGATTTTTGTAAAGGACGGTTTCTAGAAAGTACAACCATCCCACCACCTGCACTAGTATGGCCACCGGGTCGGGCCCGGTTTGTCCCAACACCCGGCCCATAAGAGCCACTATGAGGTGGATTATTATGATGAGAAGGCTGCCCATATGATTTATTCAAATTTACAGAAACAAACTTGGATCCAGAACCGCCATGGTTGTTGGCCATACTCGAACAATCCAACCCGCAAACCTTGTTCTTCTCAATCCGCAACAACGCATCAAAACCCTAACCGTAGGTTTCTCTCAAAAACCAGGTGTCTGTTCAGCAGATCTCTCAGTGAAGGCGATAGAAAATCAAAATCAAAACCTTTGACGCCCTCTGAGTCTATCTGAGAATTAATAAAATCAAATATAAACACTATGATCGAGACGAAAATTGATGAATACAGCTAATAAATGCACACAATATATTAGATCAATCAGTGTGGCTCCAAAATTAGGGCTTGAAATGTGAAGAGATTTAATTGAGAAACACGATCAAGTAGAACGAGTATAAGACGAAATAAGTTACCTCCGATGATGAGATACGGCGGATGAAGACGGTGATTTACAAAGACGTCAGAGAAGCCCTACAACCGCTATAGTCAGGGCGAGGGCAAAGGAAGTTGATTTGGGGAGGAGGTGAAAGTGTGTACAAATTGATGGAAACCTATTTTGGTCGATGTGTTTTGTAATTTTAGATCAACTTACAACAATCATCCCTTTACTTATCATGAATGGCAACTTTCTAACTTTCCTTTTTAGACTTGCAATACCAGTCCCTTAAGTAATAGCTTTTATTTGTCTAGAAAACTTGTATAAAGTGAACAATATATGAGATTCAGCTAAAAGAGACTATTTTGTAGTTTACTAAAATAGTTTTTTTTTAACGTTTACACTAGAGCACATGTCAAAAATTATTTATGAGACAACAAATTCTATATTTTAATCTTTGAAAAACTTAATTATCTCTTAAATTTTTTCACTCATACTACCCTTGCTATAATTGTGAAACTATATTAATTCAGGCAAATTTGGTATATTAAGAAAACTAGGAGAAAATTAAATGCAATGACATTAGAAAAACTATCATTAAAAAGTAAACTTTAAATAATGCCTTTTGTATTAAGACTTTAAGCAACCATAACTTTGGAATAAAATTAAATTAAAAAGTTTAAAAGTAAATGTAAAGGTATAAAGGTCATTTTACTGTATTAAAAGAAATAGTTAGAGCACTGCCAACAGAAGGACGCATACCTCGTCTTTGTGACATGGAACTCGTCGGTTGGTGCCAACCGTTGGCACCATCTTGTCCTTAACTCATCCTTTTTGGTTTTTCACCAAACTCGTCGGGAATCCAACGAATTCCGTGACGCGTCATTTTTTTATTTTTTAAGACATATATAGAGGAATAGGTAGAGAAAGGAGGAAAGGGAGGAGAGAGAGAATAAAGAGATATTGTTGTCACGAACTTGTCAGCCTCACTATGGAAGGGGGAGGTGTGATAAAATTGATAAGTTTAGGAACTTGTGGTTGTTGGGAGAGGCTTTAGTGGGTGTGGACTCCACTACCTTTTACAAATAAGGTAAATTATTAAAGTATATCACTTATTTTGATAAAAAAAAAATGAAAAAATTGTATAACTTATTTCAAATAGGAGGAAGTATATGGTAATTTGAATTTCCAGCACAAAGCACTTTGTGGTCTAGTGGTTGTAAGTTCTGTTGTATTCCTAGAGTTGATACTCGTATCCACAAATCTAACGGATTCACTAGAGAACTTCTGAGTAATAGATAGACCTTCGAGCTAGCATTCTTTCTTTTACCATTTGGCCCATTGAGCCTAGTTACTCTTTGATTTATGGTTGGTCCACGATGGGGGTGGCGCCATTGTATCTCAAGCCTATTGGGCTCGTAATTAATCAGTCATGGCCCAAACTCTTCCGAACCAATGAACCATGACCATCATTCTAACCATCAACATCCATATTATTGGGCTTTAGTAGGAAATAACTAAGTATGGTGATTATTGGGCTCATGGAAGAACTTGTGGAAAACTACATTATTAATCATTTCGGTTTATCTATAAATGGAAAATAATAATAACAGCTATAGGGACATTAAATGGTTAAGATATGAGTTAAGAATTCATAAATTTTATGCAAAGTAATAATTTTTTAAAACAGTCATAAACAGAATAATTTATAAAGAGGAATGGTATTTGTGCTTACTTATGTGCCTACTCATTTAATGATAACAAATGTCAACATCAATGGATGATATGAAGAAAGTGAATTAGTCGATTACACATGTCAAATTTAAAGATAACTAGCAACATAGATAGACACAAATAATAAACATAAATATCATTTCTCATTTACAAATAGGATGTAGTGCATGTCTATTTATCCCCTCATGTCTCTAACATTCCGTTAAAGATTCTTTTAAGATAAACTTGAGTTGAGATTGTGGTGTCTAACACCACTCCTTGGTAGGTTGGTTGGGTTCTGTCCGGACCTAACATATACCATGACTTTCCGCCCACGAATTTTGGTCCGGATGATCATAAAAAGAAAAAGAAAAATTCTATACATGTTGGACCGTTTTTTCTTTTCCAGAAAAGAATCCCCATACAAGTTATTACATTACAAAATAAATAAAAAGGTCAAGGACTCAAGGATATCATCATAATTATTGCCATGCTTATCTTCTTCTTTTTTTTGACATATAGAAAATTTTGCTAGAGTTCCCTAAAAACAGTTTCTCTACTTTCAAAAGGATACACCTATTTACATCTTATCTTCACATACACTTTCTTTAAAAAGATTGAGTATTGCTGTTATATTGTATTTTATTTTTCTTGTGATAGGTTCACGAGAAGCCACTTACAAAAAATTTACATACAAGATGATCGCACCGGAATAAAAAAACACATTCAATATCTTTAAGAACTTACCTTTACATAGAATTTTGCCCAATTCATCACCTTGTGGTGATACTTGATGAGAATGTGGCATTTTACTAACATTCAATTATTCTTCCTTTCAAAAGTTATTCCATTTCCGCATTTCCTACATAATCAAATATTCATTGAACAAACCACGTGTATAAAGAGAACTTTGAATTAGCTATTCCCTTTCAAGATTCGTATGTTTATTAATAACAATAAATAAAATCATACGGTGATGGTGATAACTTAGTAGCAAGAGTTCTAGAATGACTACCTAAGTTCAGTCCCTCACTAACTAAATATTTATCAGATGATTGAGAATGTTTGAAAACGATGACGCCAATGGTTATGTTATGTACATTTCGAACATAAACTCGGCCACCCTGCAGAGCTCAATGGAATACTTTATATAAAAAAATAAAAATGAAACAAAATAGCTTTAATAAGTGTGTGTGTGTGTATTGTCATGTATAAAAAGAGAACTCATACTTCATTTCACCAAAACAAAAACTTGTAACAATTCAAAAAATGTCAAGCAGGAGTTTCTTTAGTTTCAAATATGGTGTTTCAAAAAAATCACCAACCCCTAAATCCCCACCACCACCACCGCCACCAAAATCCACTTCACCGGCGGCAGCTTTCCAGCCAAACACCGACGAGATGAGAAGCGTGTTCAATAAATTTGACAAAAATAAGGACGGCAAGATCTCAAAAGAAGAGTACGGTTCAGCCGTCGGATTACTCGGCAACAAAAACGCTAAATCGGAGATAACTAAGGCGTTTCAGGCCATTGACACTGATGGTGATGGGTTTGTTGACTTTCACGAGTTTATGGCGGCACAAAAGTCTGACGGTGGGGTTAACACCGGGGATATTAAAAGTGCGTTTAAGGTGTTCGATTTGGACGGTAACGGAAAAATAACGGCGGAGGAGTTAGTGCAGGTGCTTAGGCAGCTGGGAGAGAGGTGTAGCTTGGAATCTTGCCGGAAAATGGTCAAAGGGGCGGATGCTGACGGTGATGGGATGATTGACGTTGATGAATTCATGGGTTTAATGACCCGAACCATGAAATTGGGTTGAAGTGCTACTCATGAGTAACGAGATATCAATCTGAATATGTGCATGATTAACGTCAAGTGTTTGTTTGATTGATTTGTAGTTACGAGTTCGCTGTTATTTCGTTAACTATATTTATAGTTGATTCGCTGTGAGCGACTATATACAAGATTTAGGACTTTTTTGCATGACTCTGCCAATAAGATGATAAACATTTTCTTCCTTCTCTAAGAACATCATGTGTAATGAAATTCAAACTCACATAATATTTAATATCAGGTTTCTTTTACGAGACTTGAACTTCCGTAAACCACTCAAATACGGCTAAACTAAAAGCACCTTGTTAGAAAACATTTAATTTCTAATTGTAGAAATTGCAAAATTAACTATGTTTATTTGAGGTTCTTGTTAAGTTGTGACTTTTCAATTTTTACCAATAATCATATATCTAACTGTATATAAAACACTAGCTTCAAAGCCCGCCCGACTGGGCGGGCATGCTTCGAGAAATATGTAGAAAAATAACAAAAATATTGATACAATTTAAATGACATAACAATTCATAATTGTAATGATAAGTTGGTACAAATTTTGATACATGAATAAATATTACATGAAATTTAGAGGCGAAATAAGAATTCTTCGTAAACGACATTGTTGTTCAATTAGTGTAATTGTCATCTTTGTCGTAACAAATAACCTTCAATTCGTTCTTGTTCTTGACTCTTGATACAACGACATAAAGCTTATATTCCAAATCAATAAAATTTGATTAAATAGTTTGATAAAGTGTTTAATAGGAAACAATATAATCTAAGATATTAATAACTCAAGTAATTAAATAAAATACTTACATTTCTTTTAAGGCCAGATATCCTCTAATGGTGTGTTGGGCGAAATGATCATGTAATTGAGATTCTACTACGATGCGTTTAATGTTTTATGAGTGATTCTCACTGTTTTAATGTTTTTACTGTGATTTTTTTCCCTCCTTTATTGTTAATATTTTCCACCATATTGTCCTTGGTCGTGGAATTAGTTTTTCCCATAGTGGGAGATACGCATAGTAGCTGTAACCACAAAAAGTTAATACCAAAATTAATATGTATATAAAAATAAATGTAAATCTTGTAGTTACTTGCCTATATAAGTTGTGTTAAAAGTGAGGTGCGATTTTAAACTCAAATCAGAATTGAAATAAGTTCGAAAATTAAATGTGTTAAACTTTGCTTCATTAATACTCTGACAATCATTTAACTGGAATTTTGGTTCGGGTTTTAACAATTTGGCCCACTTACATCTTGCGGATTTATGGGCTTATCATATCGAGGGAATGGGCTTGGATTGTATCTGATTTGTGAAGTGGGCCATTTCATTTTTGAAGACGTTAAAAAAAATACATGGGTATTTCATTTCCAGTTACTACCACACATTGAATTTGGCTTATGTTTTTCGTACGTGGAGCGGTGGAGGAACAAATATATGCTACGGATTTACATTTACTGCGTATCAGTTGTTTCGTATTAATGCTAGGAATAACGCGAATCAGAGAAGGTTTCCCATACAAATTTTGTAAATTTCGAATCTACCTCTATATATCAGATGCAATTGATTCGGAAATGGAATTCTCCTAAAATTTCGAAATACGTAAATTTGTATCACAAATCACGCGAATCAGAGATTTCATCTTTCACAGATCCGTAAATTCGTAAATTTCTAATTACGCCTATAAATCAATTGTTGAAATTTCGAATCAGGGACTTGCAATTGAGGGTGATTTGAGTAATTGGGGGTCTATCCAAATTAGGGCACGAAATATTGGGGGTGATTTCAGAAATAACCTCATCATAAAAAGGTAATTATTAAATTACAAATGTATTACTGCTAGTATTATCATGTTAGTTTAGAGTTTAATTTTAAACTTTTCAAATATTATTAAAATTTTCAAATTTTTTAATGAAACATTTAACATTTCGGGTTAAAAACAAAAATGGTGTGGGATATTGTTTGACAATGGATGGTGTGGGATACCAATAGTAAATCCAATGTATTTATGATTTAGTTTTGACAGTGAATGGTGTGGGATACGGTTTGTGTAACGACCCGAAATTTGTAAATAAATAAATTGTACAAAAATATGATAAATATGGAAAAATCGTTTAAAGAACGTAGGCATTGGTTTCGTGTCGTTTGGAGACCGTACGAGAAAGTTATGGGCGAAACCGGGTCGAGACAAGGATGAAAAAGTGCAGCCCTGCTGCTTTAGGAAGTTCGCAACGCGAACTAGAGGTGGCGATCGGGAACTTCGATAAGGGATCTGGGCCATTGGTCGCGATGTAGTTCACGAGGGCTTAGCGATCGCGAAGTATGGAAAACGCAGACTTAGCGACGCGAACTATTGTTCGCGCCGTGAACTCGTGTCGTGCAGCATTAAAGTCGGGTTGGAGCTCATTTAATGCAATAGAAAACCCTAGTTTTTCCCTTTGGCGATTTTGGAGCTCAAGTGCAGGGTTTGGGCGATTTCTTCACAAATCTTGGGTAGATTTCACTCCTAAGTGAAGATTAAAGGTATATCTTCACTCCTTGATCTTTGTAGCTTTAGATCTATGTATTTTGATGGTTGAATTTGAAACCCTAGTTAATGGGGGTTATGGATTATGGTGAATAAGTGATGGATACACCTAATAGATGGTATATTATCAAAGGAATCAAGTGTATGGTTTGGATTTGTAAGAATCTTATGGGTGGTTCAACCTAGGGTTTGGTAAATCATCATAATTGGGGGAAATGTTTTAATAAGTGTTATCTAGAGATAGATGGACACATTATTAGTAGTATGTGATGTTGAACATCTTGTGATTGTTATATTAGGCTTTTGGTGAAGTCTTGGAAGTTGATCGAATTATGAAGCAAGGAAATTGGCGTAAAGAATACGGTTGGAGCATTTTATTGCTAAGGTGAGTACATGAGACTTTTAAACTGAGTACATAGCGAATAGTTTTGAAAACACATATGATATTTTATGGGTCTTTATTAATAAATATTTTGATAAAGATAGTGATTGAAAATATATGAAAGTATGTAGAATGTGATGCTAGAATATGTCTAGCATGATTGATGAATTTGAAGGAAAATACGATAAATTAAAGTAATTATGGAATCTATGTTAATGAACCATAATAATGAAGTAATTGATTAAAAGTATGTACAATGAGACTTTACTATAGATATATATTAGTAAAGTAATTGTGGATGATTTTATAGTGACGAGTATCTATTGGTAAGATTTACTTATAAAAGTAAAGAACGCGTATATATGAAAATGAATACGATAAGACTAATAATAATTGTGTATTATAGTCAACCAAGAGACAAAAGTATTATGATATCGATAAAATAAGAAACGTATATTATGAAGTGAGTAGATATGGACCTCCCAGGGTTCATAGATGTGGGTTGCTTATGATCGAGTCCATGGGACTATACAGGTACGTTCACACTATGTTGAACTAGTTATATATAGTTATTATTAGATAACTAACGTGTTTGATGATTGATGTGATAGCCGAAGGCTTTGATTGGAATAACTGATGAGTTATGGTAAGAATGAGATGATGTGATGCTAGTTAGTTCGGGGGCAACCCGATAACTAGACATGGTGATGTTTCTAGCTAGTTCGGGGGCAACCCAATAGTTAGATAGGATAGTGCTTCTAGCTAGTTCGGGGGCAACCCGATAGTTGGATATGATGGTGCTACTAGCTAGTTCGGGGGCAACCCGATAGTTAGGCACGATAGTGTGCTTCTAGTTAGTTCGGGGGCAACCCGATAACTAGATATGATGGTGCTTCTAGCTAGTTCGGGGGCAACCCGATAGTTAGATATAATTGCTAGGAGAGCAGAAATCGATAGGGTCACAATAGGATGACTAGATGGTATTGATGTATTATATATATATGTTTATATATTTATGAACTGATTATTATTATTGGGGTCTAAAACCCATGTATCTCACGAGACTATTTTGTCTCACGTACTACGTTTGTTTTTGTGGCTATGTACTCAGGTACATGTTTGAAGTGATAGAAGGTTGCACTAGAAGTGACCTAGAGATGTTTAGCTCGGGAGCTAATAGGTAGATCCCGTTGCCTATGGTTTTGATATACTTGGTGACACCGTATTTTTGTAAACTCTGATATAAGGTTTAAAGTTTTTGTTAAACTGTATTTTGGACAATATGACAAATATTGAGAAATGGTATTTTAAATCATTTAAACGATGTTTTAAAAATACGGGTGTTACAGTTTGTTTGGGAAAATTCCAATGGATTTAGTTGATTCTTCAACATTAAGTTTAGGGAGGGAGAGCTGAGATGATGTCAACTGTTAATATGCAGTCTTGCTATTGAAGTTATATATCTGGTGTATGGTTTGGAGCTGAGATGATGTCAAATGATAATATGCAGTGTTGCAATATGAAGATATCTAGTTTGAGTAAAAAGGTATTGATATTTATACATAAACAACCTTGTTACATCATCTTTTGAATATTTTTATAAAAACCCTTGTTACATCTTTTGAACACTTTTTTGCCACCATAAACCAGATAGATACCTTGTAATTGAGCCCAACAATATTTCTTAACCTCTGATTAAGTATGTAGAAAGTGAACTACATTTCTTAACCATGTATTGAGATTAAGTATATTTATACTGTGGGAATATTTATATATTTTGATTAAACATTCAACAATGTACGGTTGCTAACCTTGTATTTGTTGTAGATGGAGTTCTTCGGGTGCTTCTTGTGCAATTTCTTTTGTATTTGTTGCTTATGAATACAAAAGAGATGAATATTGAATGGAACTAATGAATAAGAAGGCCGAATGGGGCTAATGAAGAAGAATGTATTGAATGATTACCTTAATTTATTTTGTCAACCAGGATCGTTTCCTAAATTTCGGGATAGTAGTTATGGAAGGTACATATCGGTTATGTAAACTTATCTATTATTATGGTAAATAGATAAATTTAAAAAACGGGATTTATTTTGGAATGGAAGGAAGATTCTAGGTGACATTAAGGATTAGATGGTATGATTTAAAAGTATTCCGAAAATTTTGATCCTTTTGAACAGATTTCGTATTTATGTTTTATGATAATATATATCAAATCCCGTGTATAGATGTTTGAAATATGGAATCCCATGATTTTAGGTTCGTTTCCTTGTTAAGATTGATTATTTCCGGAATTTAATGATTTTCGGAAATTTTGTTGATGCCAAGTGGCATTAAGTGTCAATTACATGTGGCATTGTTAACCAATGGGAGTGTTGTAAAATGATGAATTGTCAAATAAAAGTCAAATCTATGCCTCATATATAGAGGAAGATTCGACATTTTTCTTATACATTTAGTTTTATGATAACTTGAATGACTAGTATTCATCTAATCTAAGATACGTCGCAAATGAATGGAAATGGACCGGTAACATCATTGTCGAGCATGGTTTCACCTATGGTCTTAACATATACTCATTCGTTCCATAAAAAAAATTCTCATTTGTCTTTAAATTTGTCATATAAAAAATTCTTATTTTTCAAATTAATTTGGTCCACTTAATAAAATAATATAATTTTTAAGGACCACATCACTATCTATCAACTAACTTATTTTCGCTCTACAGAATAACCTTATATTTTAATCAAAGTTATTACCAATAGCCACCACTAACTATTTCTTTCAAATTTGTGCCCAAGAGAAATGAGAACTATTTTGTGGGACGGAGAAAATATTATTTAAGTTTTTTTTCTTCGGATAGCAACTATATATTTCGTTTTTGGCTATATTATTGTTAAACTTTGTTACGCAATGGTTTTAACATATACTAACGTCCTTTTGCTGATAATAAAAACATTTATATGGGATGTTTGTGGCTATGATCCCCAACTTATAGTGCTAAATTAAATCTATCTTGATTTGTTTTTGAACTTTGACCACTGTGCTATCTCTCATCTTGTATTAAGGTAGTAGGCCGGCCCATTAAGTTTGTTGGCCCAATATCATCTTTCAAATGGTTTAGAAAAATGGGTTTTGTGGACATGCAACTCAATTGTACCTAGAGATGCACAAGTAAACCGGTTTTATCCGGTCCGGTTTTTTAACCGGTTTCAAACCGGTTTCATGGTAGGAAAAATCGGATCAGCCTCAAACCGGCGGTTCCCAACCGGTCTAAGCTTTTGTCGAGCGGTTCGGTTCAAAAACCGATTTCGTATAACCGGTTTTTTTAACCGGTTTAATCTTAGTCCGGTTTTTTATCCGGTTTTTTATCCGGATATTTATCCGGTTTTATATCCGGTAAGCTCCATCTTATATCCGGTCAGCTCCAGCAAAATTTCACCAAAAAACTAGCCGTTACTTGGGACTTGGGATCGAAAAATAGCCGTTAGAAGCAGAACCGGTCACAAAACCGGTTTAAAAACCGGTTTAAAATCCAGTTTACGAGCAGCCCAAAAAATAGCCGTTTTATTACCGTTTTTTTGACCGTTAGGACAGATTTCCAGCCGTTTTTTTGTCTTTTAGGGTCCCCAATACACCTATAAATACCCCTTAGGTGTTAAGGATCAATCACCACTCAAAACACTCTCATTTCTAGCTTAAAAACTCACACCACACTCAAAAACACAAGTAATCTTTGCTATGGATTCGGAATCTCAACCTTCGGTTGGTATGGGTGAATCTTCTACCGACGTTATCGTAGAGAAGATACTTCCTACAAAGAGAAATCCGGAAATTTGGTGCAATTTCGACTTATGTTTGATGTCGGATGGATCGAAAAAAGCTCGGTGCAAAAGATGTAGGTGTTTCTTTAAAGAAGATGGAAATACAAGTTTGAAAAATCATAAGAATAAAAGTTGCACCGTTGTAAAAATGGGCTCGACGAGTGGCCAAACAACCATGGGAAATGACGGCAATATACAAACTTTCGACGCTAGTAGGCTTCGTCAACGAATGGCGAAGTTGGTGGTTCAAGAGGCGTTGCCCTTTAGCTTTTTCGACAACAAAAGGTTGACGAGCATGATCCAAGAAGAGTTGGAAGCACGCTATTCCCATGTAAGTCGTACTACCTTACGACGTGATGCTATAAAATTATGGAAACTTGCTAAAGATGATTTAAAAAAAGGTTTTGAAAATTTACAAACGGGGGTTAATTTAACTAGTGATGTTTGGACCGCCCCAAATTCTACACACGACTCGTACCTTTGCGTTACCGCTCATTGGATTGATCCCAATACTTGGGTAATGATGAAGCGTACGATTGCGTTTGAATTATTTGGGACTCCACATACGGGGGAAAATTTGTACCAAATTTTAGACTATGTTATAAGAAGTTATAAATTAGAGTCTAAAATCTTTTCTATGTCTTTTGATAATGCGTCCAACAATACAAATGCGGTTAAAAAACTAATTCTTAAATATAAACCGATTTGTAACGGTATTTTTTTCCATAGTCGGTGTGTTGCACATATTATTAATTTAGTTGTGCAAGATGGGTTACATTCTATCGAACCCACAACAACCGCTTTTAGAGTAATGCTAAAAGATGTTTTTGGTACTACCGGTTTAAGACATAATAAGTATATGAAATTTTGTGTCGATGCGGGGCAAGATTGGTTAGGTCCAAATTGGGACGTACCTACGCGTTGGAATTCCACTTGCCACATGTTTGAGTGTGCTTTGCGTCAAAAATTATCTTTAAGCATTTTCCATAATATGTTAGCCGATCGAAACCGTGTTGTACGATTTGAGGAGTCTAAGTGGGAAACGATTAGACAAGCTACCGAATTACTTTGTGTTTTCAAAAATGCAACAACTTATTTGTCGGGGGTTTACTATCCTACAAGTCCATTGGTGTTAAAACAACTTTACTTAATGTGTTCAAAAATAAATGACTTTGAATTTAGGGGTCCCCCATTTACCGAAATGGTGGTAGCGATGAAAGAAAAACTTAGAAAATATTTTACCGAAATGCCCCCCGTTATAACAATAGCCGCTGCTTTAAACCCCATGATAAACACGTCAGGGGTTGAGGTGTTAATTACCAATATTTGTAGCGATTTGAATTTGTGTGACGAAGACGTTCATTTTGCGGAAAATACCATTAAACATTTCAACAATTGTTTAACGAACATGTTTAATGCTTACTTGAAAAAACATGGTCCAACAACACACATTCATACCATGATGCACGAGGGGGCCTCTGGTTCGGGTCATAGGGATTATGATGAAAATGTTAGATTCTACAACACTTTGAAAAATGAAAATAGCAAACGAGCTCGTGATAACACCACTAGTAGCGAGCTTGGGAGGTATACACTTACCGATTTCTTGTCAACTATAAGTGTAGAAGAATTTCCAAACTTTGATATTTTGGATTGGTGGAAAGGAAAGGGTATCCAATTTCCAATTCTTTCCGTTATGGCTCGTGACCTACTAAGTGTTCAAGCTTCTACGGTAGCTTCGGAATCCGCTTTTAGTTTTAGCGGTAGGGTTATATCAAACAGGAGATCGAAGCTCAATCCTTTGTCGGTTGAAGTTATAATTTGTTTGAAAGACCATCTCGATGCAGCAGAACGTTTAAACATATTTCATCACTTGAGACCGAGTTGGGCGACGTGGAAGTTCGATTACATAACTTGGAAATAGAGGGACATATGTCGGTACCTCTAACACAAGAAGAACTTGCATTAGACATGGAACTACGCAACAATGTCATGCGAGATGAAGAATGAAGTGGAGGCGGCGAATGACGACGAAGACATGAAGAATGAAGACTAATTATCGTTTGGTTTGTATTATGTTTATGTTTAAATTTATGTTTAAAACTCTTGTATTTGGATTTAGAACTCTTGTATTTGGATGGTTTCGTTTAATTAAAAGTCGATTTCTATTGTCTTTTTACATATTTTGTCCATAAAAAAAAAAAAAAAAAAAGGAAAACCCGTAAATCCGGTAAATCCGATTTTTAAACCGAAAACCGATCCGATCCGATCCGATAAAACCGATCCGATCCGATAAAACCGATCCGATCCGAACCGGTTTGAAACCGATCCGATCCGGTTTGGACCGGTTCTTGAAATCCGATGGTAAAACCGGTTCCAAAACCGAACCGGTTTGGAAAAAACCGGTTTTAACCGATATTGACCAAAACCGATCCGGTTTTTAAACCGATCCGGTTTTCGAAAAAAACCGGTTTGTGCACCTCTAATTGTACCGTACAATGATGTATTCCTTCGTCCCTAAATAAAGATCTCATTTCTGTTTGGCACAACTTTTTAGGAGATAGTTAGTGATGAGGTATTTGGTATTACTTTTGATTAAAATATAAGATTTGATTGAAGAGAGAAAGTGTTTTAGGAGATAGTTAATGGTGAAAGTATTGGTAATAATATTATTATATTAAGTGGGGTCCTTAAGTTTGAGAAATTAGAACTTTATTTAGGGACAAAATTTGGAGGAGAAATGAGAACTTTATTTAGGGACGTAGGGAGTATTAAAAATAAATTTTTGCATGTAACCGGTTAATATACCTAAAATATGGTTGGACTGGTCAGACCGGATGAATCAATCGATTGAAACGAATAACAACATTATTGAATATTATTATCTAACCAAGCACTCCCAAAATATATCATTTTTTAGTTCCGAACCCTCTAATAAAGATCTCATGTCTATTTTTTAGCTAGTATTTTTTTTTTTTTTTGAAAAATCGATTCTTCAGTTACGGGTCACAAGTTCAACTAGTTTTTATGTCCAATCGGGTGATTGAAAGTTTGAAACCGGGTTTTTTAGATATCCGTACAAGTATGATTCATTGGATCATTTGAAAAAACTAGAATGTCACCCTTTATGGTATCTTTATTTTTGATTAATTTGCAATCATGATATAAATATTTATGCATTATACAGTATGAAGGGAACGGAAGCAGAGGAAGATGGAGGCGATTGATGTGAGTAGGCCAGCAAATGAGTCAAGTTGAACTCGACAGGGCTCGAGCCGGGATTGACTTATTTTGGTTAGACTTGAGTTTGGCTCGATACCTCGATGATCACTAAAAGGCAAACTCGTGCTCGACTCAAGATGACTTGAATTATGCTTGAGCTCAGATCATCTGAAAAAAACTTGGTAAAAAGTATTTAGACATTTTTTTTTATTGAACAGCAAAAAGAAGGCAATGTCATCACCCCCCAGACCTCCACGCTAACATTAAAAACGAGAGTCTAGCAAAATGCTAGACAAATTTTTTTTAATACAACGGGTTTTTTTACCAATCCTTCCACGAAATCTTTATTTTATGATTGATTGATTTCTATGGGAGATCCACAAAAAAGAAAAAACACGAATGTTATCAAATAACTTGGACTTTTTAATCCTACCACTATAAAAAAGAAATGAGTTCCTAAACCTCCAAATCATCCAGCACGTGGTAAAACTGATCACTTGAAACTTCACCTTCCTGTTATTAATATTTGAGATGTCACAAAAAACGGACCAGTCATGAACATTTCCGCCAACACCCATAGTCCCCAAATCGCACCAAGTATTTAGACATATACTTATTTATATAAGGTTTGATAAAAACTCGAACTCAACTCAAGAAACTCGAATACATATAAATACTAATAACCATACATGCATATCTACAAGGCTCGGAAAGGTCGATAAGAACTCAAGCTGAGCCTTATCAAAATCTCGAGTTCGGCTCGTAATTGTTTTTCTAGCTCTTTGATTAGGCTAAGTTCAAACTTGATATCGGTAAAAACTCAACTTGAGCCGATCTTTCTCAAATAATTCGATATAAACTCGGCTCACTTTGCAGTTCTAGAAGTGTGGCATTCGGCAAACCAAAAAGGTTACTATAAATCCCCACGTGTGATGTTTTATTCCAATTTTGGCGACATACAATTAATTTTTGGGTTTTTTTTCTTGCATATTCTATCAAATGGACTTGCCGTCATGGCCCCTAAATTTAATGCCCCTCCATGTGTTCTTTGTCTTCCTATTTATGTCTCCTTCGGTGGATTTAATTTAATTTTATATTTTTATTTATGCGTTTTAAAGTGTTTTTATGGATCTATATATATGTAGAGTGGTGAAAATATTGATGGAGCCTCAACGATCGTTTGTTTGTTGGTTTTTGAGTCCTAGTTTTTTCGGTTTTCTTTAGCAAATCGAATTATAATTGTTTTGTGAAGAGTTTAACAAACGCTAAACTCCAATTTTAAAATTTTTATTTACAGTTGTAGCATGGTTACCCATTTTCCAATACAATGTAAATCAGTACATGCTAACGATTTTATTTGTATAATAAACTTTTCATTAATGTAAAATTTGTTTGCTAATATGGTTATAAGCCAACGCCATCACTCACTACTAGAGATGCAAATGGATACGGGTAATATCTGGTACTGCAAAACCCGTACCCGTACTCGACCCGCTATTCCCATACCCGTCCGCCCCGTACCCGGTCAAATTCCTGTCGGGTTCGGGTAGAAAAATCCCCGCCGGGTACGGGGAACCCGACGGGTACCCGTTCAATAAAAAAAATTAACAAAATAGCTAAAACATTTAATACTCTTAGTTCGTTCAGGCTTATTTCGTTCAATACGTAATAGACTAACGGGAGACGAGCCAAATTTTAACCATTATTAGATTGGGCTAATGAGAGATTAAAAGTTGGACTAAGTTTAGGAAGTGACTAGTGGGCTAAACCAATATTAAAAAAATTACACTTAATATATATATTCGGGTTGGGTATAAACGGTGCGGGAATTATAAAACCCGTACCCGACCCGTACCCGCTCTCGGGTATGAAATTTAAACCCATACCCGACACGTTACCCGTTTAGACGGGTAATACCCGCCCCGTAAGACTCGGATACCCGCGGGTACCCAAACCCGCGGGTAAAATTTGCATCCCTACTCACTACAATTGATTTACATGTTACTCCTAAAAGAAATCTTAAACAAAGAAAAGTAATTTTAATATAGGTGTTAAAACGATTTCAAAGGGACAAAAACGTTTTTAACTTAGTATCATACCTTGTGCTTTTTTTTTTTTGGAGAAAAAAGAATATATATATATATATATATATATATATATATATATGGTCGAATTCCATACAGAACCCATATTATTTACAGAACCGGTAGAACTATTTTCAACCAATCAGAATTTAGTAAATTTATTTATGATTATTTAATTCATTTAATGGTTTGGGGGTATTTACGACATTTTGCATTTTTATTTTTTGTTTCCTTTTTTGTAAATTTCTTAAAATATAAAAATTAAATTGGGAATTTCAATTATACATATATGTCATTTATGGAGCTACATATATGTATAACCGTTTTAATACATTAATGTCCATACATATAAAACATGATTGTGAGATATGTTTTTATACATTAATGTCACAGGAACATAAAGAATTGTTTATAAAAATACAAATACATACATGTTTTACAAATACATACATGTATGCTACAATAACAGCTTCTAAATTATTTCAAAAAAAAAACAAGAATTAAGTACAAATACATACATGTATACAAAAATAACAACTATCTGAAAAATACAACACATATGTATTAATTCTCCATATATGTACAGAAGAAAACATATATGTATTGATCTTCGTCTATTCTTTTTTCACTTGTGTATTGATCTTCATTTTTGAGATCCATGTTGGCGCTGACAACCATTTCCCATAAGACATTGAAAATGAGATTATGTTGTTATTCAAACAAATTATACAACAAAAAACAATGTTATATACAAACTTGAGAAAAAAAATGCTAATTGCATTTCAAAAGCAATTAAAATAATGCTAACCAAAGGAAACTGACTGAATAATACGAAAGCTATTTACAAAACCGAACAACGTGACCAGCACCATCTCTGTCAGCGTAATCCATGTGATTTAAGAACATTTGGATGATCAGCCAAGATCATTTTTTGAGATTCACGTGATATATTGTCCTGATAATATATTAACAAATAAAGTTTAGTAATGAAACAATAAATTAAGAAAGAAACTTTAAGAAATTATAACAATAAATTACTTAATCATGCTCTATAAAACTGAAAATAATTTCAAAGACCAATACAAATCCACCAGCTTGAATCCTCCATTAAATTAACACATTATATTTCAGAGCATTAAATTTCATAGTGAAGTATGTGATCGATCAAAAGAAAACATAGAAAACATAGTGAAGTTAAGACCATTAAATTTAACACATTTAATTGGCACTGCGAAATTCAATAATCAAACCTAATTAAAAACCAATAATCCCAATTAACAAAAGTAAGATAGATAAACACCTGAAATTGATGGAGAAAAAGCCATATCTGACGAGAAGAATAAGAACCTGACAGATTTCTCAAAAATTAAACGACGCGGGACAAAAAAAAATTGAGAATCAATGCCGGAATTCTCTAAATTCAATCGTTAACTGATATGATTTGTATTCCATGGTTTGTGATGTGATTCCGTTTGCTGATGAATCACAGCCATGAGGGCGGCGAAGGGTTTTTACGGTTGAGGAGTGTAGCGGCGTTGGTAGAGAGAGAACTAGAAATGGGGATACCCTACGTACATGTTAGGGTTATTAGGGGTTTTTTATTTAATTTTTTACGATACCCATTTTGCCCTTATTATATATCATTTACCAATAATAATATTCTATTTATTTACAAAAATAGCACAACTAATCTCAGCCATCAATATTATAATCTAATGGTCTCTATTGGGTTCAACGAGTTCTGTAACTAAAACGAGTTCTGTATGGAATCCTTCACTATATATATATATATATATATATATATATATATATATATATATATATATATATATATATATATATATATATATATATATATATATATATATATATATATATATATATATATATATAGGGGTGAGTTATATAGAGAACTCTCTAATTAAATAAAAAGGGTAATTTGGTAATCAGCCAATTTAATTTATGTTTTTTTGTTTTAAAACATAAACATATAAAAAAGGAAAAAGAATCATGTATAACTGCCGCTCCTAAATTAACGTGATCACAACCCACTATCCAAAAATACGTGGGTTTTTAAACGAGGGTTTATTCGTCGAGAAGGAGAGAAGATCTCCCAAATCCGGTTAAATTGGTAAGCGATTTTAGCAAAAAATCGTGAAGATTGCTTTGATGCAACATATATAAGAGGAACATCGGTGCAATCGAAAAAATTTATAGAGGAAATTTGATATCGGAGCTTCAGAAGGAGACGACGATCAAGCCAAGCCTCGAAGAACATTGTCAGGTAAAATTTCTTTATAGTTTGATACATCAGCAACGATTAGGGGCAGATTCGTTTGATTTGAATGTTTTTGAAACCAAAAAAAGGGTATCGCTAATGAAATACAAAATTAAAAGATTGAAATTTTATATTTTTAAGTGGTTTTGCGTAAATGTAATTCGGGTTGGTTTCTACATGAATCACTGGTGGTTTCGAGTTACATATGTGTTTGTGATTACACATGTGTTTCTGACTACATACATGTTTCTGCTTACATATATGTTGCTAACTTACATATGTGTTTGGGAATCCGTTTAGAACATCAATGTTTTGAATATACTTGAATGTTTGGTTTACATCTTTCCTGAATAGACATGAATGTCTGTGAATATACATGAATGTGTGGTTTTATTTGAGATTCATAAATACACGCCTGTATTTTTGTTTTTTTTATGTTAAGAACATTAATGTTTCTGAATATACATGAATGTTTGGTTTACATCTTTCCTGAATAGACATGAATGTCTGTTTTTAAATAATTATTACTCATTTGTATACATTGATGCAGGGAAAGAAAAATTGTTAAAACCTAAAGGAAACTAAAAAAAGTCTACTTCAAATGTGGCTGCTGAAGATACAAATTCTGGAACAAACCTAAATCGACTAGGTTTATCTAAATCGGGAACTGACGGGAACCAAATTTTTGTTCCTTCCGGTGATGGCAAACCATCTGCTACATTGTTGATGGCGTTCAAAATGGATTCCTCTGGCCAAAAAAAAATTACATTTCACGTTAAGGATTCATTAAAAATTAACAAAGTATAAAAGTAAATAATGACAATTGTATACATTTTAATTTATACAACACTAACATTTAAATGCTACTGCAATATAAGCAACCGAATTGTGTGCAGTAGTTAACCCAGAAAAAAAAATTGATAAAAAATTGAAACTCTTACCACTGTAATCTTCATCAAGACGAACATCATCGGAACAACCATCGATCAACTCATTGTCGCCTACAATAAGGGGTGCGTGATCAAATTGATTACTCAATTGAACACCAGTCGAACAACCAGCCTCATCGATTACCACCATGTCGATACTCTCTCACGCCCAGACGCCCAGAAATAATTATGAATGATGAATGGATTGAATTATGGAATTATGAATTTTATCGATTAAACTGGAATGAATAATGAAAGCATGCTAAAAATATGGAAGATATGGGATATTCGGTTTTCAATTGAAGATATATACGTAGAAATGTCAACATCCCTTAATTTTAGGATTTAAATTAATTGTTCCTAAAAAAACGAAATATGTGTGATACCAGAATTGCCCTTCATAATTAATTAAATGGAAAATATTAATCTAATTTTTGATTGGCTACAAGGGTAAAATGGGTTCTCTATATAACTCTCCACTATATATATATATATATATATATATATATATATAAACAACCCAACATACAAACAGGGCAACAAAGGCGAAGCAATCGTACCTTGTGCTTTATTAGTATTATTTCTACAAGAAATAACACTTTTAAACATCTCATCACTATATTTGATTAGTTTAAAGAAAATAAATTAATATGTTCTTTTCTATTATTAAAAAAAAAAACTAGTTATTAAATTGCCTAAAGTATTATTGGAGAAGACGAAAGTGAAAAGAAAATATTGATCAAAACAAGTCAAAACAGATATCCTTAAAATTTGTGAGAAATAGACAGAGTAAAATTTAATTAAAATATACATTTTTTTCTAACAAAACTAGTGAAATATTTGGAACATATTAAATATTAAAATAAAATAAAAAATTTAAAAAAATACATTGGAATAACTTCTCAGGGATAATATAGTAAAATTGTTAAAAATCAAATCAAAACAGAAAGAGATTCGAAAAGAAATGCTATACGTGTGACCATAACTGCGCGATTGTTGGCATCTATTTTTCCAAATTCCGTTTGGCCGTTTACCGGCTATCACCAGTACATATATACACGTGTCACCATCTAAAATAAGCTGGACGCACAAGTAGAATTCTCCCTAGGAAAGTGATGTATATTAATTCTGTAGAGAAGCTTGATAATTTCCATTATTATCTTTTACTATAGATTAAAAAAAACAAAAAAATACAAACTATAGTTAATGAGATATAATCCATATTGAGTCACCATCCGGAAGGTTTCCGGAACCGGATGGATGGTTGTACCTCGACGAACGACTTTAACATATGAATCCCAACGATAGTTAACATACTAAGCGCATTTTCCGGATAAAGTACATCGAAGCAAGAGCGCATTAAATGCGACCGGAGCTCGAGGACGGCTTTAGTGAAAGCTTGAGTTATTATCCTACATACTCTTAAAGGTGATCGATTCTTTTGTCCAGCGGTCTCGCCGAAGCCTTGGTCCATGGGAAGAAGCCTTCGTCTTCCCGCCCAGTTGGCTTGGCTATAAAGGGTCCCCTTCGACACTCTTCCAGGTATTCACTCACTGCGCATTAAATACTGTTACCTAATTCTCAACCTTCATTGATTACTTAAACCATCCATACATATAAACACTAATTTGAGCGTCGGAGTGTTCCTACGGGGATCAAACCTGGGAACCTTTGACTAGAGCTGTTCGTTGATTGCAGAAATCACCGTTGGAACCATCTTACCGTCCTGACTACGGAAGCCGGAACCAACATTTGGCGCCATCCGTGGGACCTAGAACATAATGGTCCAAGAAACGTCGATAGGGGGTATAGATCCCTCGCAAATAACACCGACGAGATCTCCGACCGAGGGCTTGCTCACACCCACACCGACGCCGTCGCTATTAAACTCGTATTCATGTCCTCCCCCGTTGGAGAACGCAGAAGGTGGCCCAACTCCGGAAGAAATGGAGGAATTTAACCTTTTCTGCCAATTCAGAAGAATGAGGCAGTTAGAAAAGACCCGTCCGAGGGTGACGGAGGTAAAAGCAGGGTAGCAAAACCCTTGAGTATTCCAGTGACGACGAGTCCGTGGAAGAAGTATACGCCGAAAAGAAACCAGAAAAGAGCATCCGGACGGAGAAATCCCCTCCAAAGGCCCTTGCAGAAGGAAAAGGTTCTCGTACAAGGCAGAAGGCTCCAGAGAAAACTTCCCATGCCAGTGGGCGTACTTTCCTTTCTCTGTTCACGGACGAGATCAATGAAGTGCCCGTACCCGCAGGTCTGAAGGGACCTCGCGTAAAGTCATACGATGGAACGGGGGATCCAGACGACCATGTCGCAAGCTTCCGTTGGGCCGTACGCATGATCCCCATGGACCAGAGGCTGTGGTGTCTTTTCTTCGCTGGAACCTTAGAGGGTTCGGCGCGATATTGGTTTTCCAGCCTTCCACAAAGAAGCATACCTAACTTTGAAGAATTAGTTGTACAATTTACTCACAGCTTCATACAACAGAAGAAATACCAGCAACAATCACAATCCATCATGGCGTGCCGACAACGGGAAGGAGAGTCGAATAAATCTTACTTCAAAAGGTTTAATGAACAAAGCAGGAAGATGCCCGTTAGAGAAGACTCACTCATCATCGCAGCTTTCACGTATGGCCTAAGGGAAGGAGAACTCTTCCGGGAGCTGTCTAAGAGAGATTTCAAGAGGGCTGATGATATGATCAGTACGGTCAACAGGTTCTTAAAACAAGAAGAAGAAAGTGCAGAAAAGCTTCGGTTTGAAGCTCAGGAGAGGAAAGGAGCGCCCAGTTCTGGGTTGGCTCGGCATCACGAACGATCAAAACCCGTATACAGGCCAAGTCACCAAAACAGTCAGAGTAAAAATGCCTATAGAGGACGCATGACGGGAGGTCGATTGCAGGGAGATAGGCATGGATCATATCGCCCTGAAGCATTCTCAACAAACGAAGCACGGGGAGACAAGGATAGTCGGACGGTCAGAAAAAGATACCCGAGAGATCCAAACGCGTACTGCGAATTTCACAAGATAATGGGTCATGCGACTGCGTCATAGCGAAAGTTATCGAAGGGAGAAAGAAGCGTCCGGCCAAGCAAAGGTTGTCTGTGTGGCGGAACCACTGGTTAAAGGAAAGGAGGCTGCATATGATACTGAGATCATGGAGGTAGAGGAAGGGAGCAGTTCCCTCTCCCACCCAAGAAAAAGGAAGACTGCCACCTTGGAATTCGGAGGAAACGAACCAACCCCTGACGGACATATAGGGGTGGAGCCACTAGTCATATGTGGAACCATCGCTCGTACGATGGTCCGCAGAATCTATGTGGATGGAGGGAGTTCTGCGAACATCATGTACGATCACTATTTCCAGAAGTTCCCGAAGGACGTACAAGCTTTCATTAAGCCCGCAACTACTTCCGTAATAGGTTTTTAAGGCAATCTGTGTGGCCGCGGGGAAAGATCCATTTGCCTTTGATCCTGACCGATTGGAATACAAATGTTAGCAAAACAATTAAAACCGAGTTCATAGTCATCGAAGCCCCCTCCAGGTACAACGCGATCCTAGGACGAACCGGAATGTAGCAGTTGCAGGCAATCGCTTCCACAATCCACGGTTTGCTTAAATTCCCTTCGGAACACGGGGTGGTCACTGTACGCGGTACGCCAATGCCCATGCCTGAGTGTGGCAGTATCACACATCAGGACAGTTGGACGGAACAGGAAGAAGTACACGTGATTATCAACCCAGATTACCCCGAAACCCCTGTTAGGATCGGTCGCCACCTTCCGGGAAAAATAAGGTCTGAGCTGGAAGCCTTGTTAAAAAAGAACAAGCATGTGTTCGCATGGGAGCCAAAGGACATGACAGGCGTCTCCAGAAAAGTGATTGAACACAAGCTCAACGTTAACCCGACGTTCGTCCCGGTCAAAAAGTCAAAAAGAGGGATGGCTCCGGCACGAAACGAGGTGGTGAATAAGGAGGTGGGAGACCTGGTCGCAGCTGGAGTCTTACGCAGCACGCAATATCCAAATTGGATATCTAATCCGGTCCTAGTAAAGAAAAGAGACGGATCCATGCGTATGTGCGTCGACTTCAAAGACCTCAATAGAGCTTGTCCAAAGGACAGTCCCCCCTTCCTGAAATCGAGCAGAAGATCGAGTCCCTGGGCGGGTATAAATGGAAATTGTTCTTAGACGCGTACAAAGGGTATCACCAAGTGCAGATGGCAAAGGAAGACGAAGAAAAAACGGCTTTCCACACGGCGAAAGGCACGTATTGCTACATCAAAATGCCGTTCGGCCTCCGCAATGCCGGTGCGACATACCAACGACTGGTTGATAAGGCGTTCGAGAACCAGATTGGGCGAAATTTAGAAGTATATGTTGATGACATGGTGATAAAAAGCAGAGAAGATGGGGACCTCATAAAAGACACGGAGGAAACTTTGTTGCGTTTACATGCGATTAACATGAAGTTAAATCCGAAAAAGTGTTCGTTCGGTATGAGCAAGGGAAAGTTTTTAGGTCACATTGTCTCCTCGTCTGGGATACAAGCAAACCCTGAGAAGGTGGAAACATTGTTGAAAATGAAGACTCCCCGAACGGTGAAGGACGTCCAAAGTCTGAATGGTAAACTGGCGGCTCTTGGGCGGTTCTTAGCAAAATCTGCGGAAAAATCATTACCTTTCTTCAAAGTCCTTCATGGGTGCACAAAGAAAGGAGAGGTCGAATGGTCGGAAGAGGCTGAAAAGGCTTTCGAAAAATTAAAGCAACACTTACGGGCCATCCCTTCCGTTGCAAGTCCGGTAATTGGAGAGCCCCTCATTATGTACCTGTCGACTAACAGGGAGGCAGTGAGTTCTGTTCTAATTGCCGAAAGAGGGAAACAACAGGTCCCGGTCTACTTTGTAAGTCGAACTCTGCAGGGTGCGGAATTAAACTACTCTCTGATCAAAAAATTAATAGTAGCGCTGGTCTATTCAGTGAGACAGTTGAGGAGGTATTTCCAGGCTCATGCGGTAACGGTCTTGACTAACCAACCAATCCGGAGCATCCTGCTAAAACCAGAAAGATCAGGACGGGTGACTAAATGGGCAATTGAGTTGGGAGAGTACGACATAACATTCAAACCAAGACCAAGCATCAAAGGTCAAGCCTTGGCTGATTTCCTGGTAGAGATGCCAGATGAAGATAGTGTTATGGCGGTTGAGCAGAAGGAAACGGATGTACGAAAGGCCCAATGGCAAATGTACACGGACGGTGCCGCAGGAGCAGACGGGTGTGGGGCCAGAATCGTATTGGCAGGCCCGAATGAAGAGAAGATAACGTACGCATTGCGATTCGATTTCTCATGCTCGAACAACGAAGCCGAGTACGAGGCCCTGTTCGCAGGTTTAAGCTTAGCCCGCGCAATGGTAATCAAAGAGGTAGATGCTTTCGCGGATTCCATGCTGGTCGTCAACCAAATAAACGGGTCTTACGAGGCCAAAGAGATCCATATGAAACGATACTTGGGGTTAGTCAAGACCAGCATAGGGGAATTCGGAAAATTCACCATAACCCAAATACCCCGAACCAAGAACAAGGAAGCAGACGCCCTCAGTAAATTAGCATCGATGTTATATTGCCACCTCACTAAAAAAGTGTTAGTAGAGGTACTTCAGAAAAGAAGCATCGAAACGACGAATGAAGAGATGATGGAACTAAGCATTGACGAAAGCTGTTGGACGACTCCCATCTTACGCTATCTTGACACAGGGGTCCTTCCGGAAAACACGCTGGAAGCAAGAAAGTTGCGCGTAAATGCAGGGAAATATGCCTCCAAGAATGGTATCTTACACCGAAAAGGTTACTTTACCCCTTGGCTGAGATGTGTAGGAAAGGCCGAAGCACAAAAAGCAATCGAGGAAGTGCATGAGGGGTTGTGCGGGTCACACATAGGTTCCAGGGCGCTAACCCAAAAGCTATTCCGAACGGGTTATTTTTTGCCTCAAATGACGAAAGATGCCCACGAATACGTCCGGAAATGTCAAAAATGCCAAGTGTACTCAAACGTCCCCAGCGTGCCTTCGGTGCAACTCACTAGCATCCTTAGCCCTTGGCCGTTCTGTCAGTGGGGAATCGACATCGTTGGACCATTTCCCAGGGCCCCGGGTGGTGTTAAATTCTTGGTTGTTGCGGTCGACTATTTCACCAAGTGGGTGGAGGCGAAACCGCTATCATGCATATCTGGTACGAACATAATCAAGTTTGTCTGGCAGCAGATTGTGTGTCGTTTTGGTTTACCCCACACGATCATCAGTGACAACGGAAAGCAGTTTACTAACAATCCGTTCAAGGAGTGGTGCTCCAATCTTAGTATCAAACAGAACTTCACATCTGTCGCCCATCCGCAAGCGAATGGCCAGACGGAAGTGACAAACAGAACTATTGTAAAAGGAATCAAGACACGTCTGTGCCGAATGGATACGGGATGGGTGGACGAATTGCAGAGTGTCATGTGGTCATATCGGACAACCGTTCGAAGAGGAACGCAGGAAACCCCTTATAGCTTGGTGTATGGCTCGGAGGCGGTGATCCCTCTTGAGGTCGCGTTGCCTTCACACCGAGTGGAGAACTTCAGTCTCGAGGGTAATGAGGAGGCATTAAGACACAACCTTGATATTGTGGATGAACGATGTGAGAATGCAGCCCTCCGGCAAGCAGCATACAAATCGTTGACGGAAGGCTATTTCAACAAAAAAGTGAAAGGGGTAGCTTGCAAGGTGGGTGACCTGGTCCTTAGGAAAAACAAAGCTAGCTTGCGATACAAACCAGGAAAACTATGTCCTAACTGGGAAGGACCATACAGGGTCAAGGAAGCAGGAAGGAATGGATTGTATGTGTTGGAAACAATGGAAGGAACGGTCATACCGCGAACGTGGAACATACGGAACCTACGAAGATTTTATTTTTAAAATGGTAGTTATTTTTGATGTAGCCTAAGGGCATTGTAGGCCTAGATCGAATGGTTGTAGACTTGTAGCTTACACCTTCTTTTGTAAGGTTATTATCGAACATCGTTGCGTTTCGCTCTTCTTTTTCTAAAAGAAAACGAATCGACGAAACAAGTGCTAATCGAATCGACGACCGAATGAATAAAAAAACAAAGGGATAATATTCTAGAAAAGAATATCGTTCATAGTCCGGACGAATAAAAACCGGACGGCCACACATGTACATAACATAAATTTCTTGAGTGAGGGACGCCTCACTCCAAAAAGGAATTATAAAAACGATAAACGACGATATAAACAAACGACACTTACATTAAAACGAATGAACAAAACACGACGATTTAAAGTACGATTGCATTAAAAGTGACAAGATAAGGTAGAGATTACAAACGATTACAAACGGTTACATCAAAAGATTAAGCTACCAAAAAAAAAAGGGGTCTTTAAACCGACGAACGTCAACATTCTCAAGAAGCGGTTGGACCTTGACCCCGAACGGGACTCTCTCCCACGTCCTCCGGACCGGAGGGAATCTTGGCAACTAACTTCCTCACCTCGTCCAAAGAAACATATCCTGCATCCAGTGATTGCAGCAAGGTATAGTGAGGAGAAACCAAATCTTCGAATAAGCTCATTATGTTTGTCTGAGCCTCCGAGTATTCGTGAACCAATTTAGCATCTTGAAGTAAATCAGCATACGCCTGATGAGTGTCCAGGCACCCTTGGTATTGCCCATACCGGATGCTTTCCTTCTGAAGGTCGGTGTTAGCCTTTACAAACTCGTCGGAGGAAACAAATACTTGCACTATCCCAGGAATTCCCTTCTGTATCACCCATTCCAAATCTTGTTGATGATCACGAGCCGCGTGTTTTAACACATCGTTTTCGGCGGTAACACTCTCATAACGAGAGACAACTTCATTCAACCTCGAATCCTTTTCAACAATCTGCATTTCTAACTCCGCAATCCTCGCAGCCAAAGAATTGCGATCGGTATTCAGGGTGAGAATATGAGCATCTTTTTCCAACAAAGAAGTCATCATTTCCTCCATGCCGGATGATAAGTCGTTATTCTCATCAACTAAGCTACGGTTCAAATCTGCAAGTTTCTCTTTCACTTGGAGTTCCTTCTGATAAAGTGATTTGGCGGTCATCATGAGCTGGTTAAGACGAGAAAATTCCCGTTTGTGGTCAAACAAGGCTTGATGCCCACGAACGGCACGAAAATGAAGTTCAGACAAGGAATCGACGGCAGCCAGCAAATCAGATCGAGTTTTGTGAAAAAGACCTTCATCAGAAAACTTTGATAACAAACGTTCGGAAGACTCAGGTTCTGCAATAACATGCACGATTGAAGGGGTGGAAGTGACGGTAGCTTGCAGGTCCGGAACAAGGGGAAGCTTTGCAGGCTCCAACCGTTCTGGTATACTCTCACCAGCAGAAGCTGCAGAACGAGGTGGAGTGACCGGACGGGTACGACGAGCTGTAAAAAATATAAACAACACGAAGATATGTCAAGCTCTGTTAAACCAAGGCACATATTGAAATAAGCAACACATCAACCACGAATTACCTAATATTGGACGGTTTAGTAGAGACGATTGACTTCTTCCGGAGGGTGATGATTGAGAACTTCTTGTAGCAGATGACAACTGCAGACCGATACCAAACAACGCGCTACTAAAGGTAGCAAGAGCAGAAAGGCTCGGAGAGGCGGATGCGGGCTTTGGGGGAAAGCTCATACTCGAAGCAAATAAGGGAACGGTAGCGCTCACAGACACAACAGAAGGTGCAGCAAGAGAAGAGGCTTTTGAACTGACAGTTGCGGGTACAAACGGTGGCACAGCAGCAGCAGAAACATCAGAGACAATAATGCAATCAGCCAAACCTGCAAAAGTGATAAAACGGAGTCATTAGGAAAATAAAAGAAGGTGGTAACAACAAGATAAAAACAAAACATACTCGTTTCTTCACTCTTTGACCTCTTGGTCGGAGATGACGGGGTTCTCTCCCGGATCCTTTTTTGACGAATCGGTTTATCCTTTTCAATTACCGATAGATTACGGACAGAGCGGACTTTACGAGGCTTGAGGGACTCTTGTCGTGAGTCATGTACCATTGTGCTTTCTGTACTAAATTCTGGGGGATCAAAAGCCATGTTTTCCTGAAGAGGTTCGGGCTCACCTTCCGGGGTTCCCTCTGAGCTGAAAATATCCTCTAGAGGGGGAAGAAAAGGGGTCACCGGCCCATGTGTCACCGATACGGACCCTTTCAGCGGACCACCCTTAGGCATCTGGAGGCGTTGTAACAAAGAAATACTTTGACCATTGATCGTCAGGATAGGGCGGATACCCCGAGAAAGGTAATAGGGGCTCAGGTCGGCCATCCCAAGAAAAACCTCATCAGGGTCTTCCCAATCTATGTCGACAGCAGACATTCTTTTAACGAAACCTTCTTCTTCCTTCGATAGATCTAGTGCGGGTTCAGACGTTCGGCCAGTTATCTTACCCCAAGGAAGAACAACATCACGGAATGCCGCTTGATTCACATACAGGAAGCCGTACTTCCAGTCGTGAATGGAATCCCTCAAGCCAGTGATGCGATCATTCTGCCCGGGACGGAGTGTGAAAACAGCCCAATCGCCACGACCGGTTACAACGTAAAAGCGAATAAACAACTTGGTAGAAAGCGGAACGCCCAACGAACGGCATAACAAGATAAACGCAATAATCTTCCGGAAAGAATTCAGAGCGAGCTGAGCGAGATGGAGCCCAAGATCTTGAAGTAAAGTAAGAATAAAGTCATCGACTGGAAATCAAAGCCCTCCTAGCAAATTCTGAACATAGACAGGCTCGAAGCCTTCAGGAGCTGACAAGATAGTATCCAACTCTCCAGGAAGGCGAAGTTCAAAGCGAGTGTCGATGTGATATTCTTCAATGATTTTAGGTAAATCTTCGTCCGTAAGGCCGGTGTAAGTATTAAGAGCAGTTCGCCTCTCCCTTGAAGATTTTTCGGCTTTACCTTTGGGATTCCTATCTTTCCTCATGGCGATTGACGAATACAAAAAGAAAGATAGAAGGGGGATTAAGAAGGAAGGATTAATAAGGCTGCGTAAAGAAAGTGAGGATATAGGAAAGTTCAAGCAAAACTTATATAGGCGGGGAAGCTAAAAAGACGCAAGGCGTTACTCAACGGTCGGATAGGCAACGGTAACCTTTCAAGACGCGTGACAAGACGTTTGAAACGATTGACGAAGGAGATGGAAAGTTAAAAAGCTAAGTCATACGAACCTCTTAGTCCTTTCAACTTGAGGGACTTAATGCGATATAATCCATACTGAGCCACCATCCGGAAGGTTTCCGGAACCGGATGGATGGTTGTACCTCGACGAACGACTTTAACATACGAATCCCAACGATAGTTAACATACTAAGCGCATTTTCCGGATAAAATACATCGAAGCAAGAGCGCATTAAATGAGATCGGAGCTCGAGGACGGCTTGAGCGAAAGCTTGGGTTGTTATCCTACATACTCTTAAAGGTGATCGATTCTTTTGTCCAGCGGTCTCGCCGAAGCCTTGGTCCATGGGAAGAAGCCTTCGTCTTCCCGCCCAGTTGGCTTGGCTATAAAGGGTCCCCTTCGACACTCTTCCAGGTATTCACTCACTGCGCATTAAATACTGTTACCTAATTCTCAACCTTCATTGATTACTTAAACCATCCATACGTATAAACACTAATTTGAGCGTCGGAGTGTTCATACGGGGATCAACCCTGAGAACCTTTGACTAGAGCTGTTCGTTGATTGCAGAAATCACCGTTAGAACCATCTTACCGTCCTGACTACGGAAGCCGGAACCAACAATAGTATTTAGATATTTGTTGCGAGAATGTAAATTCTCATAAATATAAATTAATCGTTTGTCGTTACGCCTACATACTGTGTCATACTACTAACACCAAGGTAGAGAGAGAAAGAGAGCGTAAAAGTGAGGACCACACGAGTGATAATAAGAAGCTATCTAGCTAACGGAATCCCTAGCATTAGCAGCAGCGTCGGCGTCGTTGCCGTCTCTATTCTCTCAATCGGAAAAAAATAAACAGAAAAATCACACGAACCACCGGATCATACGAAGAATGAGGATCAATGGAAGTAGATAAGGAAGCTAGTGTACGTGGTGAATTGAAGGATTTTGAGCTGGTGTGGTGGTGGTGATGGAGGTTACACAGGTAGGAGTGAGAACTAGAGCTCGAGCAATCGCGATGGCGACGGTGGCAATGGCGGTGGTGGAGGAGAACGCCGATAATTCGGTAGCAGTGCTGAAGAGAAGGAAGCTGAGTAATGATAATTTGAGGTCGACTCCATCAACGTTTGCTGAAACTAAAACTATTGATCGTGAGATTTACGTTAATTCAACGCCGGAGGAGGAAACAAGCGATTCTTCCGATGCCGGTGTTAGATCCGGCGATGTTCCGGCGTCATGTTGCTCAAGTACTGGATCAATGGAGAAACAGCTGAAAGTTTCAGATCTCGAGGTAATGTGTGTGGAACTGTAGATTGCTTGTGTTCTATTTAATTAATATTGCTTCGTAGCTTTATAAATGTTTTATATCAACTTTTTACACTAAACTCGATCAACACAATTTAAATAGCTAGTTTATGATTTTTCATGTTTTTAATTGTATTTCGAATTTGCAGGTAGAGAGTTGTGAAACTGTAACAGCTGCGAGATATAATTTAGACGGAATTGAAAGGTTTTCAATTAATGACTCTTTAATTTCATTATTTCAATTAAGTTGTTTTCATAAAATAAAAAAATAATAATAATAAAAAAAAAATTTGTGATCCAAAACGGCGTCCGTAATATCTTCGATCTATTTCCCGTTGAACAATTTAAAACTGAAATTCGATGGCTCGTTATCTCAGCACACCGACGGACAAATTTAAGGCAAAATCTAGCGAACTCGATACAACTACAGTGAAGCAGTCATCGGTGATGATTAACTCTCGCCGTACAGTCCTACCGGCTGAGAAGATGCCACCGGAAGCTGAACTCGAAGAATTCTTTGCGGCTGCACAGGAAGACCTCAACAAACGTTTCAAGCGCAAGTGAGTAATTAATTAACATGTTTGTTTGCTTTAAGAAAATACAAATTAGCTAATCAATGCATACTATAATAATTTGCAGGTATAATTACGACATTGTAAATGATATTCCTTTGAAAGGCCGTTTTGAGTGGATCGAAGTAAGCAAGAAAAATGATGAGTAGTGAATAATTAAACACAGTTAAGTTGTTTAATTTGAAGAATTGTTTTAGCAACAAAATTTGGATACTACAGTTAAATTAATGCTCTCTATTAGCAAGTTAGTTAGGTCCTCTCAGTGCTAATTTTAATTTCCTCCGATCACGTTCTTGTTTATCATAGTATTATTCATAGTACTTTTATGTTTAGTAATTAAAATTAATTAGTTATAAGATAAAATAAGATTCTACTTCGTAGTATTTAATTAATTAATAGATGCCGGAGATGGGAGTAGTGGGTCGACGGTGAAGAAGAAGGAAGGTACAGTCGTAATACTGACGACTTGCCGTGTAAGCTACGAACACGTGTTTGAATGCCGGAAAGCATATACTGACTATCATGTGGATCCTATCGATGGCTCAAATAGAGAGAGAGAGAGAGAGAGAGAGTGTGTATATGTTTCAGCACCCAGCTCATGTCCATGTCCAGACCCCTTCATCACTCAAGTACGAAATGTCATCACAGGTTATTTGTCCCATGGCTAATACATATGGCGTTTGTGTAACAACTAAGAGATTCCTGAAATGTACCAATCTTTTCTGCATTATCGATTCTTATATTATCATTTTTAATAGGCGAATCAATCAGAAAATAAATAAAATCATTAAGTTTGATAATTAAATAAGAGTCTGATACAAAAAGTTTCATCGGAATCATAATAAAAATAAAACGTTAAATAAGTTCGTTTTCATAGTTGCATTTTTTCATTGAGAAATGATATTTAGTCCTACAATTTGGTCATAATCATTTGATAGAATGACATATGTATTTCACTAATTCTTGCTCTTAATATTATTCATTGATTTTGACACATGTCTTCATCTAATGACATCTAATGAGTAGGACTAAATACTACTCCATCCGTCCCACAAAAAAGTTTACATTTCTCACTAAACTTTTGTCTCACAAAAAAGTTTACATTTCTCACATTTGATGGACACCACATAATAAAATATTACTCCCTCCATCCCACAAAGAAGTTTACATTTCTCTTGGGCACAAGATTTTAGGTAATAGTTAGTTGTGGGGTCACTAGTAATATTTTTGATTAGAATATAAGATTGGATTGGAAAGAGAAAGATAGTTAGGTGCTGTTTGTTTTTGAAGATGTAAAAGGTCTGCAGTCTGCGTACCACATCTGCAGAAAAGATTTAGATTAAACGTCTGCAGTCTATAAGAAGAAGACTGTTTGTTTTTTTAATGTCTGCACGTTGATAAAAAAAATTAAGTAGTAGTATTTGTGTGGATGGTAACGGGTTGTGGTGACAATGGGTGGTGGTGGCAGTACATGGTGGTGGATGGTGGCGGTAGATGGTGGTGGGTGGCGGTGGGTGGTTGTGGCGGTGTGTGGTGGTGGTGGCGGTAGATGGTGGTGGGTGGCGGTGGGTGGTTGTGGCGGTGTGTGGTGGTGGTGGCGGTAGATGGTGGTGGGTGGCGGTGGTGGTAGGTGGTTGTGGCGGTGGTGGGTGGTGGCGGTAGATGGTGGTGGGTGGTGGCGGTAGATGGTGGTGGGTGGCGGTGGTGGTGGGTGGCCGTGGCCGTGGGTGGTTGTGGCGGTATGTGGTGGTGGTGATGGGTGGTGGCGGTAGATGGTGGTGGGTAGTGGTGGTGGTATGTGGTGGTATGTGGTGGCGGTAGATGGTGGTGGGTGGTGGCGGTACGTGGTTGTGGCGGTATGTGGTGGGTGGTAGTGGCGGTGTGTGGATGCGGTAATTGGTGGTGGCGGTAGGTGGTGGTTGGTGGTGGTGTGTGGCGGTGTTGGTATGTGGTGGTGGGTGGCGGTGTTGGTATGTGGTGGTGGTGGTAGATAAACTTTTTTTTAGGTGTAGGTAAAATGTCTTCCAAGCTTGGAAGACTATGGTCCAAGTCTTCTCCAAGCAGACCTCAAAAAGACTTTTTCATGTCTTCTGACTTCCAAAAAACAAACAGTCTTTTTTTAAAATGTCTTCCCGCCTGCAGACATAAGACCTCAAAAAGACTTTCTGTCAAAAAACAAACGCCACCTTAGTGGACATTAATGGTGGAGTTTTTAATATTAATAATATTTTATTATGTGGGGTCCATTAAATGTGAGAAATGTTAACTTTTTTATGGGACAAAAATTTAGTGAGAAATGTAAACTTTTTTGTGGGATGCAGGGAGTATTATTACTAAGAACCCCACCATTAATATCCACTAACAATCTCTCTCCAATCCAACCTTATATTTTAATCAAAAGTATTACTAGTAACTCCACCACTAATTATCACCTAAAATCTTATGCCCAAGAGAAATGTAAACTTCTTTGTGGGACGGAGGGAGTATTACTCTTTTTTATTTTTATCGCCTGGAATTATTGTGTAGTTCTTATATGTATTGAAGTTTTTCTGATGTTAGAATAACTGACATCTCTCCCGCTATTTCCAAGTTATGTATTTGTTGGTCGACGCCCTCAAACTCGCCTTCAAGTGATAAAACTTTTGAAAACATTCTGCTGCGTATAGATGGTCCTTCAAGCAAATGCAAACTTCTACCGATCGACAAAGGCTTGAGTTTCGATCTCGTTGTATTTTTGAGTGTTTTTGTGATTATGTAAGATTTGATTGAGAGTGTTGTGAGTGGTGAATGATCCTTAACATTGTATTTGAAGGTGAAAAAATATGCGAAAATTACAAATTAAAAAGGCCCAAAAATCAACCACATTCCGAGTACAACGGCTAGTTAACGGACACTTCTCGAAAACCAGTTTTTAAACCGCTTTGTGACGGTTATATTGGTAAAACAGTTTTTAATCTGGTTTCTAACGGCTATATCGTAAACCGGTTTTTAATCGGGTTTTAATTCAATCTGGTTTGGTAACCCGACGCATGATCTGATCTAAACCGCCGGCTCAGGATCCAGTCTGATCCGATGTCTGTTATCCCGATTATGAACTGATTTTGAAACCGGTTCAGATCGGGATCCTCTTTTGTTGTTCACATCTTATATAGCCAGGTAATTATATAATATGGAGGGATAACTAACGGAGTTTGATATAAATTTTTCTTGGTCAGTTTAGAAGTAAGTTTAACTGATTTTTGTTCCTCTAGTTATGCAAGTTTATTCAGTCATGGATATGTTTAACTTGGAGGTATGTATCTAAATCAATATCTGTTGCATTTTTAAGGGTTTTGAATGATTCTGTAATCATTAATTGATGTTGCCAGTACGTAGTTTTTTCTTCTCCTTGTTTTAGCATTACTAATTTTTTAAATGGCACGGTATGGAGCCGCTTATGACACACATAACACCGCCATAGGGTACCGTGGGTCAAGCCAAAGGTGCGCCAAGAGCCGTGGTTTAACCTCGCCAATGGCTCAATTAAATGGTTGTTTTGTATATTGTGATCGATTGGTTGTAAATATTTTTCGTGAATTTCAAAAAGCAGATTTTTTTGTGGGAATTTGCATGGTTGTGTGGATTTGGAAGTACAGGTATAATGTTATTTTAAAGCGATCGTTGTCGATTATTTCGATAGCTCATGCTCAAACGTTTTTTTGGATTAAACATAAGTCAAATCTAGATTGGAGTAGTCTCGACTGAGGTGCTTGGTTTAGTGATATGTGTTTTTTATGTTAATTTAGCAGTTTGTATGTTGTTTTTCTAGCAGCTTCTTGCTAGTTCTGTGTTTATAAAATTCCCTTTTGCTGATAATTAAAATTTTGATGGTAATAAATGATAGGTTTTATATATATATTCGTACCTTAATGTTAACTACCAACCAAACATTTAGTCATTTTCAGTCTGTCTCAACTATTTTAAAACCATCTATATATATATATAAATTGAGTTTCAAGTTTGAAGTTGTATTAATTACCTTGTATTTAATATTAATAATAATAATCTAATAAATACATTTATAAAAAATAATAATAAGTTAATCAATTGTAAGATAAAAAGTTTTACCATAAATAAAATAATAATAATGTAATAAATCCATTTATAAGAAATAATAAATTAATCAATTATAAGATAAAAAGTTTTACCATAAATAAATCATATTTATAAACATAACACTAATATATATATAAATCAATTATAAGATAAAAAACAATTTAATAATTATTTTAGAAGTCTTAATAGGTCGATTTATTAGTTTTATTATAAACATACATGAGTTTATTACTTATATTAATTTACTAATATTAAATTTCTAATATTAAGATAAAAATTTAAATTAAATTCTTATACTTAATATATAGGTTTTAGTTCAAGTAGATGAAGTGTCCCAATTTAAGATTAATAAATTTAAATTAAATTTTTATACTTAATATATAGGTTTTAGTTTCTAGCATGTGTAAAGACACATATTAACTGTATTAATTAATTAAAAAATTTCATACAAAATAAAAATGATACATTTAGTATAAATAGGCAAGTGTGGTTGTTAATTTCATTCATCTATTCTCTTATTATTATGAATTTCTAAGTAATTATTCTCCTATTAAGAAATATGTCACGATTGTTTTCTAAGTGATTTTTGTGTAATGATATATCGTTTAATTTAAGTTTGTTTATTTTGTAGGATCGACTATCTCCGGCAGTGCTATTATGAAGATTTCAAAATATCTTATACTCAAATCGGTATGATTTAGTTCCTCATAATTCTTTGATGATATCGTCTAATTCTTTGATTATATAATTCTTTAATTATATCTTATGCTCAAGTGTTAAAGCCTAGATAGTATATATGACACACACCAATAGTTAAACATGTGGGTTGGCGATATGATCGTTGGGCAACTCAAGGCACGACGACCATGCAAATGGGAAAATAAAAGGAATAAGTGAAGATCAAAGGTGAAGGCAAGTCACATTGTACATTACTTTAAGATGGATATCTTATCATGTTAATGGTCACAAACTGTTGTTCATTTGATTTGTTATTTTACTTTTAATCCAATTAATAAGTTTTGATCGCCATTTTTCACATCTTGCGATTCTCTAATTAGTAGGAAAATATTAATTAAATATATTGGTGGTTGTTGAATTGATGTTTATTTTCATTTGTATATGTATAATCTATATATATATATATATATATATATATATATATATATATATATATATATATATATATATATATATATATATATATATATATATAAATTGAGTTTCATGTTTGAAGTTGCATTAAAAATTGTTGTAAAGACACATATTAAATGTATTAATTAATTAAAATTTTTCATACAAAATAAAAATGATACATTTAGTATAAATAGGCAAGTGTGGTTGTTAATTTCATTCATCTATTCTCTTATTATTATGAATTTCTAAGTAATTATTCTCCTATTATGAAATATGTCACGATTGTTTTCTATGTGATTTTTGTGTAATGATATATCATTTAATTTAAGTTTGTTTATTTTGTAGGATCGACTATCTTCGGCAGTGCTATTATGAAGATTTCAAAATATCTTATACTCAAATCGGTATGATTTAGTTCCTCATAATTCTTTGATGATATCGTCTAATTCTTTGATTATATAATTCTTTAATTATATCTTATACTCAAGTGTTAAAGCCTAGATAGTATATATGACACACACCAATAGTTAAACATGTGGGTTGGCGATATGATCATTGGGCAACTCAAGGCACGACGACCATGCAAATGGGAAAATAAAAGGAATAAGTGAAGATCAAAGGTGAAGGCAAGTCACATTGTACATTACTTTAAGATGGATATCTTATCATGTTAAAGGTCACAAATTGTTGTTCATTTGATTTGTTATTTTACTTTTAATCCAATTAATAAGTTTTGATCGCCATTTTTCACATCTTGGGATTCTCTAATTAGTAGGAAAATATTAATTAAATATATTGATGGTTGTTGAATTGATGTTTATTTTCATTTGTATATGTATAATCTATATATATATATATATATAAATTGAGTTTCATGTTTGAAGTTGCATTAATTACATTGCATTTAATATTAATAATAATAATATAATAAATCTATTTATAAAAAACAATAATAAATTAATCAATTGTAAGATCAAAAGTTTTACCATAAATGCATTTAATATTAATAATAATAATCTAATAAATCCATTTATAAAAAATAATAATAAATTAATCAATTGTAAGATCAAAAGTTTTACCATAAACAAAATAATAATAATGTAATAAATCAATTTATAAGAAATAATAATAAATTAATCAATTTATAAGAAATCCATAAACTAAATAATAAATCCATTTATAAAAAATAATAATAAATTAATCAATTGTAGGATCAAATTTTTTACCATAAACAAAATTATTATAATGTAATAAATCCATTTATAAGAAATAACATAAAAATAAACATAAATAAACAATATTTATAAACATAACAATAAGGATGCATTTCTGAATTTCAAAAATAATTGAATATCTACATTATATATATATATATATATATATATATATATATATATATATATATATATATATTGACAAGTTATATAGAGAACCCATAATATCGTGCAGAACCCGTAGAACTTTTTATTACTCAATCTGGTCCATTGATTTTCAAATTAACGATTAAGATTGGATGTGATATTTTTATAAATAAAACAAATAACATTTTAGGTAAGTTTTAATTGAAAAGGGCATTTTAGTAACTGTGCACTAAGAAAATTAGCTATTAATCCGTTCAATTCCCCTTCTCTCCTCTTTCATTCTTATAAAATTTGACTCTCTCTCTCTTTCAAAACTTCCCTTCTTTCTCTTTCCAATATAACAAAAACCACCATCATTCTTCTTCTCCATTTTTAGCCACCTTACTGGCTCAAAGAAGGAAAATCAATACCACCACTGAAACGATCGTCTTATTCCGAATACAAAGGTACCTTCCATCATTGAAACGGGTATATGCGGCGGTGGCGGATCTAGGGTTTCGACAGCGGCAACGGTGGCGGAATTAGGGTTTCGACAGCGCGACGATGATGAATCTAAGCAACAGTCGTCGGCGTTTGTCTTACCAGCCATTGACAACAGTCGCCGATCGTCATTCCTAATTTATTTTTTCTTCGGTTACCTCTGGACTCTGCCAATCTGTGGTGATATCTTCGATTACTTTGTTATTGAAACAGGTTCTCGGTCTCTCTCTCTTCGATTTCTTTGATTTGAAGTGTTTGTGATTTCTTCGATTTAATAGGATACATAACCTATTGATTTTGGTTATGTATCTAATTTCGAATTATAACATTTTTGAGGCATGAATGTCTATTTGATGTACTCTGGCAAAGACATCACGAGCTTTTCAGGAAGCAGATTTTGAAACAATGGCAAAGTTTTTATGTCCTCCATAAAATTATATTTTTAATTGATCTTGTAGAATAGGATATATGTGTCGGCTGGATATCATGACTTTTAAGATCTTGTGATTTTGGAATATCGAAGTTTTCAATTGATAACCTTGCTCGTCATTTTTAATTGCTTATATTATTTCACTTCAATTTTGTTTATTTCAAACTTTAACTTTACTGGTAAAAACTAAATCTTATTTCAATTTTGATTTTTGAGATATATTTAAGGTTTTCCCCTGTTTATGAACCCGGTGATGAATTAACTATAGATGTTTGTGAACTGAGATATAATTTTGTCTCAATTTTATCTCAGTTAGTCTTTGTTTGAAATTTAACTAAATGAGTAACATATTTAGTGTGAGTGTAAGACGGTACAAGATCCACTTTTTAAATATATTTACAATTATAAAAAGGAGTGCATTAATGTTCTGATTAGGTTGCATATATGTTCTTAGTTTGTATATGTGTTTTTTATTGAACATATATGTTTTTTTTTATGTTTTGCAGTGCGTGGTACAAGGAAAATTGACAAATTATATAGGTGGAAAAAGAAGAAACGAGCAGTGTTAAGGTGTATATAAAGAAGAACACTGCTTCAAAAGGGGACATCAATCATTTGGATGCATATATGTAATTGGTTGAATACATATATATGTATTTTCTGAAAGTATTTTTGACTTTTTGTATGAATAAGTATAACATGTATGTATTTTATTTAGATATAAATTTTTGTATGACTTTTTGTTGTAAATTTTTTGTAAAATTTGGATATAAATTTTGTTTGTTAAACATGCTTGTTTTATGTTACATGTATGCAAAACCGTAAAATAACATATATGTACAATTGTAAATAACTATGAAATTAATGCTAAAAAAACATGTATGTAAAATCGTAAAATAACATATATGCAACAAAACAATTCTGAAATTATGTCCTAAATTTTAGGAAATTTTCAAAAAAGGAAACAAAAAAAATATAATGTATAATGTCCTAAATACCCTTGAACAATTAAATAGATTAAATAATTCAAAATTAATTTACTAAATTCTGATTGGTTAATAAGAGTTCTACGAGTTCTGCACGATATATAGGATTCTCTATATAACTTGACCCTATATATATATATATATATATATATATATATATATATATATATATATATATATATATAATGTAGATATTCAATTATTTTTGAAATTCAGAAATGCATCCTTATTGTTATGTTTATAAATATTGTTTATTTATGTTTATTTTGAAGTTGCAATTAATATCATGCATTTAATATTAATAAAAAATATTATATAAATCCATTTATAAATACAAAGTCATTAAATTGTAATACAAAGAGTTCTAAAAATAATTATAATAATAAAAGGTTCAATTGAATATGAGACTTTTCAAGTTTTATGAATGTTACACATTAGCATCTATAAATACTCATTCTCATATTGCAAAAAATGTAACACTCTAAAGGTGCATCCCAAAGAAATACCTAACAAGTGGAGTCAACAACAAAGATCTATAGGTTTTTTTATTTACTATTAATTGTTAATCTAACATAATCTTTATTATTTGTATTTTTTAAGAACAAAAGTCATAGAGATGAAATCTTTATGATTTTGTTTTAGAGAGAATATGTTAGTTGTTTTTGTTTAAAATTACACAACCTCTTTTGTATATATGTATAAAATTGTTATTCGTTGTTTATGTACATTTTATATAAAAATTATATCATATAATAATCTAATAGTTATCATTATAGTATATGAGATTGTGTATGATATCTTATCATGTTAACGGTCATAAATTGTTATTCATTTGATTTGTTATTTTACTTTTAATCCAATTAATATGTTTTGATCGTCGTTTTTCACAACTTGCGATTCTTTAATTGGTAGGAAAATATTAATTAAATATATTGATGGTTGTTGAATTTATGCTTATTTCTTTTGTATATGTATAAAATATAAAAAATGAGTTTCATATTGATGTTACATTTATTATAATACTAAATAAATCATGTTACTAAAGATTGAGAAACTCAATATTTGTAAAATCAAGAGTTTTAAATTAAACTTGCGATTCTCTAATTAGTAGGGAAATATTAATTAAATTAAACTTGCGATTCTTTTGTATATGTATTATCTATATCTATATATAAAAATTGAGTTCCAATTCGATGTCGCAACTAATTTCATGCATTTAATATTAACAATAATATTATATAAATTCATTTATTAAACCAAACTCATTAAACTGTAAGATCAAGAGTTTTGAAATAAATATAAATAATTATAATAATAAAAGGTTCAATAAAATAAGAGACTTTTCAAGTTTTATGAATCTTACACATTAGCATCTATAAATACCCATCCTCATATTGCAAAAAATTTAACACTTTAAAGGTGCATCTAAAAGAAATACCTAACAAGTGGAGTCAACAACAAAGATCTATAGGGCTTTTGTTATTTGTCGTCGCTATTAATTGGTAATCCAACATAATCTTTATTATTAGTTGTTTTTGAAGAAAAATAGTCATAGAGATGAACTTTTTGTTATTCATTGTTTATGTACATTTTATATAAAAAAAATTATATCTTATCATGTTAGTGGTCACAAATTGTTGTTCATTTGATTTGTTATTTTACATTTAATCCAATTATTGATGGTTGTTGAATTTATGTTTATTTCTTTTGTATATGTATAAAATTTAAAAAATGAGTTTCATGTTAAATTGTTATTCGTTGTTTATGTATATTTTGTATAAAAATTATGTTATATAATGATCTAATAGTTATCATTATATTATATGAGATTGTGTATGATATTATCACAATTTTTTAAGATGAATATCTTATCATGTTAGTGGTCACAAATTGTTTTTCATTTGATTTGTTATTTTACATTATATCCAATTCTTGATGGTTGTTGAATTTATGTTGATTTCTTTTGTATATGTATAAAATATAAAAAATGAGTTTCATGTTGATGTTGCATTTATTATAATATTAAATAAATAATGTTAATAAAGATTGAGAAGCTCAATAATTGTAACATCAAGAGTTTTAACATAAATTATAGTGATGAATTCATTTAAATAACCATTTGACAAACTCATTGAATTGTAAAACCAAGAGTTTTGTAATAAATATAAATAATTATAATAATTAAAAGTTTAATAAAATAAGAGACTTTTTAAGTTTTATAAATCTTACGCATTATGATCTATAAATACTTATTTTCATGTTGCAAAATTTTAACACTCTAAAGGTGCATAAAAAAAACATCTAACAAGTGGAGTAAACAACAAAGACCTTTCGCGATTTCGTTCTTTCTCCTTGCTATAAATTTCTTTCACTGATTTGTATCAAGTATATAACTTATTTATACCTTAACATCTATATCTATATTCTACATCTATATATATAGATCAATAAAAAATGAGTTTCATGGTTTATGTTGTATTGAATTCTATGTTAAAAGTTAAGTTTTTTTTATAAATGATGCTCATGAATAAATGTAATAGATTATATAAAGAGTTTAACATAAATGATAGTAGTAAATTCAATTAAATAATAATCTTTTCATTTAACTAAAAGTTACATATTAATTAAACAAGACAAAGAATTTAAAAGAAAAATAATAGTAGTAAATTTAATTAAATAATAGTCTTTCTATATAACTAGAAGTTACATATTATAAACTATAAATAACACACTATCATGATGCAAATGATATTATTTTTACCCTAATAGAACACCATTTATAAAAATTGAGTTCAACTTTGAAGTAACAATTAATACCATGCATTTAATTTTAATAATATTATATAAATCCATTTATAAAAAATAATAAATTAATCAATTGTAAGATCAAAGGTTTTACCATAAATAATATTTAATAAACACAACAAAATAATGTCCATGCATTTCTGAATCACAAAAATAGTTGAATATTTAGATTATGGTCAAATATTAATTCATAGCAACAAACTTTGTAGGTTTAGTAAAATTAATCAATATAAGAAAATCACGATGACATATATTTATTAAAAAAAAAGAACCGAACGAAAAAATGGTTTTGGACGGACTGAGGACCGACATATGATGCTCAAAACCGAACCGAACCGGATCGAGAACCGGTCGGAACCGAACCGAGACAATTTCTTCGACTTTTTTTAGTTTTTTTTTGGGTTTGGACCGAATCGGACCGCTCGGAACCGAACCGGTTAGAACCGAGAACTGATTTTTCATAAAATTAGAACCGAAAACCGAACCGATGGAGCTCGGTTCGGTATGGTCCAGTTCTGCGATCCCGGTCGGTTCTCGGTCCAATTTGCACATGCCTACTTACGCACACGAAATCTATTTCAGGCTATAGAAATAATTGCTATTAACATACACAATCCATATGACACAATAAAGAACAACAAACCCTAAATCAATACACATAAAGAATAACTTTGCTCATTTAGTAGAATACCCGGAATAAAAGTTAAACATGTAACCGATCACGCTTTTTGTAATTTCCAGGTGATACAAGTAAATTGTACACGATGTGCACTCAAAATAACTTATTATTGTCAACGAAGCCCGTGCATCACACGGGCCATGCTGCCTCGTCAAACAAATGAAAAAGGTGAAAAACTAATAAATGAGGGGGTCGCCAATATGGGAGGAATCTTGCGAAAGGAATCAGATGATCAGTACCAATGTTGCATGCTTACTTACCGGGGCCCCTTTTTATAAATTTTCATTTGATTTTGTAAAAATTTATTGTTTCCATACAAATTTATTATAGTCTTTTGTTTTTTAGTTCTGTTTTAGCAATGTGAAGCGGGAAACGATCTCAAACACAGAAGATGCTACTCTATTTTAGACAACCTTTTATTAAAATATGTTACATCCACACTGATGTTCAAATATACTCTATTTTGTCGTATAACTTCTAAAAACAAATTATTGGATTTTTATGAAGTGTTCTAGAATTTAGTGTTGTAACTACATATATGGAGTTTAACAAAATAATATTCTAAAATGATGACTTATGTAGCAGATAAGTTTATTTATTCTATTTTAGGTTTTTGTGCATTGACAAGTGAGCCATGAAGTATATACTAGACAGTACACACCTTAAAAAGTGAGGACCACATGTGAGGCCTCCTACCACTCTATCGTATGGATACGAACTCCTGTGTCCTTTCCTTGTCATGTAATTGGTTTTGCCATAATTATTGAGTCATGCATTATCTCATTTATATATAGAAAGACATTTCAAATTTAATTTCATTAAATATTATTGACCTATACAATTGTTTCTTACTAAATTTGATCAATACAATTTTTATGGGTAGGAAGACAAAGAAAGAAGATTTAATAAGAAAACAAGACAATTTTTCTATATCATTACATGATTACGGTTTAATAGATCAAATGTTAACATTTTCTCTATTCATTTACTTATAACTATCATTAAGCCCTTTATTTTTCAATATATTGTCCTTTGAGTGGGAAGTGTGGGAGAGACAACATTGTCAATTATCAACATTTTATGAGTATACGAGATTTACAAAAAACACTGTCTTTATAAAAACATTATATCGATCTATTATATAATTCTCACATAATAACATAACATTTAAACTACACTATTTACTAATTTATCGACTATTTGTCTCTTATTTGATAAAAACTAAATTGTTAGTTGATGTAAAAATTTGAGATTGATATAAGTAGAAAGAAGAGAATATTTGTTGGGTTTGATTTGAGAAGTGACCACACCACCACCTTGTGTAGTGAAATGATTAGGGGGAAAAGGTGGCTAAAGTAGCACGTGGTATGAAGATTCTCACAAGGTGATGATGGCATTTGATCCCTCCGATCCAATTAAACTTGTTTATTTGTGCACATTCTCGCATGTGATCGCTCTTCCCTTCGATCCTTGGTTTTTCATCTTGTTCCACGAAACCACTACCTTATCTTGTGCTAATCATCATTGTATACTAAATCAATCCGTGTTTTGTGTTGATGCATCATTGAATAAAATTAAGATTATTTTACCAAATCTCAAACACCTAGTAGTACTATTATTGGTATTTGGTGTTTTTCAATGACTAAAGATTATGGATTCAAATCACGTTATGAACAAAATAAGTACATTTAGGAGCCCTTAAAAAAACAAATCTGAAACATTAATACTCCAACTTGTAATTAGCAATTACCTAATAAAACTTCCACAATTGACCACCTTGATAAAAGTTGAGTAATTAATAGTTTAATGAGTAACAATCCATACAAGCGAAAGTTCATCTCGTTTTTATAGTATGTGGCCCTTTTGATTATTTAACGATTATGATCGAGTTTAAACTTCTTTTTATACTAAATTGTATTTCGTTAAGAAATGAGGATTTTTTTTTATTTATTTAATTTTATTTTTTTATTTTTTTTTACGGTTGATCGATCATTGGGGATAAAAATTTACATAATGCTAAGAAGTTGGACTCTTGGGTTAACAAATGATTGCTTTTCTCACTACCACAATTATGGGCTTTTTGTAACGCCAAAATTCATTACATAAACGCCAAAATCCGTTACAATAGGTCTATTGTAACACCATTTTATCCATTACATTCGCTGCCATTACAATAGATCTATTGTAACGCTTCTGTAACGGTAGCAGGGCTATTGTAACGCCTTTGTAACATTATTCTGTCCATTCAATGTGCCGTTACAATAGACATTTTTTACCATTACAATAGATCTATTGTAACACATGTGCAAATGTAACACACATTCAGTTTATTGTAACGCCATTAACAAATGTAATACCAATCAACCTATTGTAACCCCCTTTCCTTATTTGCCTATTGTAACGCCCCCTTTCCTAAACTGCCTATTGTAATGCTTCTGCAATGGTTTATTGCGAATATTATATATATATATATATATATATATATATATATATATATATATATATATATATATATATATATATATCTAGGGGTGTTCACTATTCGGATATAACCGGATTGTCCAAATGGACATTTTGGATCGGACTATTTGGATTGGTTATTTGGTTTTTTGGATCGGTTTGGACTTGAACCAAATTAATAGTTTGGATTTCGGATTGGATTTGGTTTCCGTTGTGAAAACCGGATTGTCCAAAAAAACCGAATAGTATATATATTAATTGATTTATATACTAACACTGGTTGGTTTCCATTGTAAATAACTATGATACTCACTTTCTTTACATTTCTTATAGTAAATTGATTTATATACTAACACTTGTTCCATTTTATATTGTATTAGTTGACGATTTACCAATCTTTTTGGAGTTTTTGATGAAGTTAATGTTAAGATTTTTGCATATATGATTGTAAATGTTACAAGTTATGAATTAGACTTGTTTTTACGTGCAGAGTAGTTTATCATTTTGGAATTTTACATATCGAACTTAATATTACTTATGTTATATAATATTGTAGTATTTTGAAAATTTTAAGGAAAAACCAAACGGATAAAACCAAACCAACCAAATTGTTATTTGGTTCGGATCGGTTTGGTTTTCGAATTAGTTTGGACGGTTCGGTTTGAACTTTTGAAAACCGGACTTTGTTTGGTTTCACCTATTTGGTTCGGATAAAACCAAACCGTCCAAACGAACACCCCTATATATATCCTACCCTATATATGAGGCTACACATGTTGAACTTTTGCCAACTCATCACAACGGACTCCTCCCATTGGTGGACAATGCCACGTGTAATTACGGCATTGGTCCATCCATTCCTTTCAACATTTTAGAACGTCCATTCCAAGCTTTTAAAATAACCCGCAATATCAGGCAAGATACAATCATTCTCCAATTCTGTTTTGGAATGCAGTCAATGTGAATCCGGTAAATCAGGCAAGTATACGACCAATTAATTCTCTGCAGCATGAAATCGCAAACGAATTCAAAAGTCAGTTGATATTACGAAAATAAAAAGAATTAATTAACACTCTTAATTTAATACCAAATAACCAATTATAACTACTTCCTTTTTAATAATCCCGAATCAACTAACAATTCGTAAAAGATTGACTCAACTTTAATCCCGATTTACTCAAAATCCTGCATAATCTACTCCTTTTTTTTTATCCCATTATCACTTACCATGACCGGAATTGCAAATTCAAACTTTCCTCCCCTATATAAAGTACATAATATACGAAATTCCTGTTAACTTGAATTCCTGCATCCACAAACCACCATCTTCAATCGAAAGGTAATTTGCAGTTTTTGCCAATTTCTGTACAGTATTATTAAACCAAAAATTCGAAGGGTAATTCCCAGTTTTTGCCACTTTCTGTGGTTATATTAAATCAAAAAAAAGTCATTCGATTATATTCCCCTATGATTACTTTTTGTCGTTTATGACAAGTTTTATGTCGTTTATATTTGATTCAGCTGTTGCAGTAAAAGATTTCGGTTACAGTCAACCACCATCTTCAATCGAAAGGTAATTAGCAAAAACCATATTTTCATTGATTTCTTAACATAAATTATAAAATTAGAATTACGATTTCCGATTTATATATATGTTTAATAATTGTCCGTTTAAAGCTTTTATTTCATTATCTTATAAAAAAGGGTTTTGCTGTAAGATGATTCCAAATTTGTTTGACCACTTTACTGTATTTTCAAACAATCACCGTTTGACTTTTTTAAATTAAACTGTTTCAATTAAAGATTAGTTGTAAACTCATGATTATTAAAAACGGTATTTAATTACTAAATTTCAAAAACCGTTTGACTTTTATTAGTCAAACGGTATTTACTTTTAAATTAACAATGTATTTACCTTTAAGTTTGACTTTAAAAAGTTTTTCATTAGGTTTGACTTTAAAAAGTTTTAAAGTCAAAATTTTAATACAGAAATACAGTAAAAATACGGTTTCATACTGTATTTGCTGTAATTAGTTTAAAAGTACAGTTTTTATAAATACAGTTTTTCATTAGGTTACAATGTTTGAATAATATTTAAATATCAAACTTTAAGATAATTCCAAATTTGAGGTGTAAATGAACTGTATTTTCAAACTATCAACCTTATACTTTTTACAAATCATACTGTTTCAATTATAGCTTAGTATAAACACATGATTATTTATAACTGTATTTAATTACTAAATTTCAAAAACCGTTTGACTTTTATTAGTCAAACGGTATTTACTTTTAAATTAACAATGTATTTACCTTTAAGTTTGACTTTAAAAAGTTTTTCATTAGGTTTGACTTTAACAAGTTTTAAAGTCAAAATTTTAATATAGAAATACAGTTAAAATACGGTTTCAAACTGAATTTACTGTAATTACTTTAAAAGTACAGTTTTTATAAATACAGTTTGTCATTAGGTTACAATGTTTGAATAATTTTTAAATATCAAACTTTAAGATGATTCCAAATTTGAGGTGTAAATGAACTGTATTTTCAAACTATCAACCTTATACTTTTTAATAATCATACTGTTTCAATTATAGCTTAGTATAAACACATGATTATTTATAAAGTGTTTAAAGTCAAACTGTATTTAATAAAGTAATTACAGTAAATAAAGTTTGACTTTAAAAAGTTTTGCATTAGGATTGACTTTTTAAAAGTCTTAAAGTCAAAACTTTAAAGTTTTTACTTTTTATTACATTAATTAGTACACCTTATTTACATTTTTTAAAAAAATATTACTTTCACTGTAAATATATTACGACAATTTGACTTTATTAGTCAAGCATTATAACCTAATGAGCAGTTAAATATTATTCAAAAATAGTATAATTTGTAATTAATATAACCACATAATTCTTGATAAACTGTATTTAACGAATTTTTTTTTAAGTTAAAACTGTATTTTACTTTATTTTTACACTAATAATTAAAATTTATTTACTGTTTTTTAAAGTCAAACCTAATGAATGACTTCTTAAAGTAATCGTGTGTTTTCTGAATTTACTGTATTAAATGCAGTTTGACCATGGAATAGTCAAACGGTGATTAACTACTATAATACTTTAAAAAGTATTAATAATATTGTTTTTCATTAGGATTGACTTTTTAAAAGTCTTAAAGTCAAAACTTTAAAGTTTTTACTTTTTATTACATTAATTAGTACACCTTATTTACAGTTTTTTAAAAAATATTACAGTTTGACTTTTTAAAAGTCAAACTATTTTCACTGTAAATATATTACGATAGTTTGACTTTATTAGTCAAACATTATAACCTAATGAGTAGTTAAATATTATTTAAAAACAATATAATTTGTAATTAATATAACCACATAATTCTTGATAAACTTTATTTAACGAATTTTTTTTAAGTTTAAACTGTATTTTACTTTTTTTACACTAATAATTACAATTTATTTACTGTTTTTTAAAGTCAAACCTAATGAATGACTTCTTAAAGTAATCGCGTGTTTTCTGAATTTACTGTATTAAATACAGTTTGACCATGGAAAAGTCAAACGGTGATTAACTACTATAATACTTTAAAAAGTATTAATAATATTGTTTATTAGTGTATTGCTTATTTATAATTACTTTTTTTTACATAATAAGTCAAACCTAATGAATTACTTTTTTTTACATAATTTTGTACACTGTATTTTGCTGTATTTTAAAACTATGACACTTTGACTTTTTAAAGTCAAACTGTTTAACTGTAAATTTATTACTACAGTTTGACTTTATTAGTCAAACATTATAACCTAATGAATAATTAACTATTATTTAAAAACTGAAGATTTTTAAATTAATATAACCACATAATTAAAACTGTAAATTTATTACTACAGTTTGACTTTGTTGAAAAAGTTTGTTTGACCTATTTATTTATAATTAAAACTGTAATTATTTTTTTTTGGAACATAATTTTGTACACTGTATTTGCTGTATTATCACTTACCAAAACCATATTTGCCGTATTTTAAAACTATGACACTTTGACTTTTTACAGTCAAACTGTTTAACTGTAAATTTATTACTACAGTTTGACTTTATTGGTATAACGCAGCTCCACACCTTAATGTTTGACTTTATTTATAACCTAATGAATAATTAACTATTATTTAAAAACTGAATATTTTTTAATTAATATAACCACATAATTGTTGAAAAAGTTTGTTTGACCAATTTATTTATAATTAAAACTGTAATTACTTTTTTTAAATAATTTTGTACACTGTATTTGCTGTATTATCACTAACCAAAACCATATTTGTTGTATTTTAAAACTATGACACTTTGACTTTTTAAAGTCAAACTGTTTTCACTGTAATTATATTACGACAGTGTGACTTTATTATTAAAGCAGTCTGACTTTTATTACCTTGATGTACAAGATGTTATGCCTTTTTTTAAAAACATTATAAACTTTATTTAAATCAAAATAGTAAAAAATGTACTGATGCAGTTTTACTTTATTATATAAAACGGTTTCCATTCATTTAAATATATATGCAATCATAAACTAACTGCAAATTACTTTGTATCAGCAGTATGAATACCAACAACGACAAAGAAAAGCGAAGCTGAACTACCAGAAAACACCAAATTCAGCCGGCGGCAATATGAGGCGTTTGGCAAGTTCGGGTATATCAATAGGGTCCCGAAGATTCCGTCCCACTGAAAATTCAACACAAAGTCCTGTTAACATGGAAATAACCCAAGGTAAATAAATTACATACATACATTGTTTTATTATTTAGTACATAAGTGACCATTAACTTCTATATGTTTATTTCTGAAACCTTCAAACAGAAAACCATTACACCGATAGGTAAAATAAATGGGGGGTTACGGGACATATCTGTTCGGGGGAGACGTCTTTCAATCTGGCATTCCCATCGTAAGAACGAACCGCATAACCCATATTCTCTAGACTTAGTTCTGCATGATGATCAGGTATTTGCTGTCAGTACATCACATAACTTTTTGTGCAATTGATTTAATTAAAATATTCTTAAATTTTAAAATTTAACAGAATGATCGAATCCAAATTTGGATTAAAAAAGAGTTCATGCATAAGTTCGAGCCGCTTTTCGAGGAAGGAAAGTGTTATGAGATTTCAAACTTCACTATTTATCAGAATACTGGGATTTACCCTTTATTGCCACATAAGTATAAACTTGCATTTGGATTCAACACAACTGTTACGCGAATTGATCAGATTGATGATAATTTATATAGTTTACTGCTAGAACCTTATATTGAGATTAAGTCGGCAGATCGTACTTATGATGAAAAAGACGCTGTTGGTACGTCCTATATAATTTTTAAAGTCAACAATTTTTTAAAGAAATATATGGCATAATTATATTTTATGTACATTCAAATTTTGTAATGTTCTCTGTTTCAGATGTTATTGGCTCTGTTGTTGCGATTATGGAGATTGTAAAGGTACCCACGCAAAGTGGTATGAAACCACGACGCACTGTTGTGGTCGAGGATAAAATGTACGTAATACTTACATACATATTTATATAACATCTGAATTATTATAAGCTATTTATAAATAATTACAAGTTAATAAAAACAGGGGAGAACAGCTTGATTTAACATTTTGGGAAGAGTGGGCCACGATGTGGAATGATTATGCAACCGATCCAGAAAAATTAGGACATTTTGTCGTGTTACTACAGCTTGGCAAGGTTAAGTACTTTAAAGGTATGGTTTATAGAAAAAAATCACACTTAAACAGAATCATGTCATTTGATTCATTTTGTTAATTAAAAATAATCAATTTATAAATTTTTATTTTAAAATAAATTATGTGATATATGTACCCAAATCCCTAATATGCAGCATTTTTTGGGTTGTTAATTTTTTTTGCTAAACACACAATGCAGAGGCACCGGCGGTCCATAACGCTTTGTTCGGAACAAAGATAATAATTGATCAGAATCACCCCGCTATTCTTGCATTTAAAACAGAGTGAGTAACATTTATTATTGTCAAATTAATTGTTTTAACTTGGAATTACATTCACATTTGTTTTTGGTTTATTATTGTATTTCAGGGCTCAAAACCAGGATGATTATGATCCAAACCAATTCAAAATTGAGTTCTTCTCACCTGATGCTAAAGTGGTTACCGTATCCGATTTCTTTATGGGTTCGGTTAAAAGCATGGTGGGTCATATTCGTCAAATTCAACAGGTATTTTAATAAATAGTCCAATAACTAATACAATAATACATCTACCTACTTATGGTTTCATTAAATTTACTCTCACATTAATTTAAAATATACAGGATTCCCACTGCATCGTCTTTGCAACCATTCGTTGTTTACACGAACAAATGGGATGGGCTTATATAGCATGCAAGGAGTGCAGCAAAAAAGTCAAAGTAAGATCAGCAAATAATCGCCATACCACTTACGAACGCGACGATTGTGGGGCAGTACAAACCGTGTGAAGGTAATATTTCACTAAACTGACGAATAGTTGAAACCCGTTTTATACTGCCACGTTTTCCCCCCTATTGTTACTGTTTATAATTTTTCTATTTAACAGGTTTAAGGTGGTTGTAACAGTCATCGATGAGATTGGTACGTCACAAGTTGTGTTTTTCAACAACTCTGTTCACAAGTTGACCGGCCTTACTGTCTGGGACTTAATTGACAAATACAGAAAGGATCCTTCCAAGTACTACCCCGATGAGTTGAATATGATCCTTGGTAAAAAATGGCTGTTAAAGTTGTGGTATTCTAAAGAAAACCATGGCAATAATAACCACACCTACCGATGTGATGGTATGTCTGATGATCCTCAACTCATCAAGCATTTCAAACAAAATTTTATTGAAGACCGTGTAGTGGCTGATGTTGTGGATGAGGTAACCTTATGCTTCGTATTTTTTTGGTAAAAAACATAATTATAATCAAATTCGTATTATTTTAATAATAATTTGAGTATCTTTTTTCAGCCGGAGGATGAGCCGTTGGAGGATTTGAACACGCCTTTAAAGTTGATAAAGAAGGTTAGCGTGGTTGCTGATGATAGTGTCAAACGTGTGCTCGACATGCACACACCTTCTTCATGTGATGGGGCTTCCGGCAGCGGCACTTCGAGTAATAAGAAACGCCGTGTCTTTATTAATCTAGATGATCTAGACACGGATTCCGAAGATGAAAAGGCTAACAAAAGCTCTGAGGGGTTGGTTAAGGTGAAGATCGAACCGGAAGATTGATACTCATCACCATAGCTTGGGATTTATTTGTTTTTTTAGACATTTTTTATGTTTTCTTATCTTTTGAGTTTTGTGGCTTTTTAGACGCGGTTTCTTTTTAGCATATCAGAATTTATCGGAATGTCCAGTATTTTTGACTGGTTTTTTGAGACTTGGGAATCTTATGAATTTTGGTTTTTAAAAGACACACATACTTATGACAATCGAAAAATGCCGAAGTTTATCAAACATTTTCGTATTTTTTAATTACAACTTTTTTTTTGTACATTAACAGTAATATTCTTTTTAATTTCCCAACTTTCAATTTATTCAAAATAATTATATCTATTTCCTAAAATAAAGCCTGAAAATTTTTCATTCATCTGCCTTAAAACATTATGTAAATACTTCAGAATCCGATTTTTCTTTAAATTCTTAATTTTAAGTCAATAAACAAAATTCCATTAATTTTGTATTAAATTATTTGGCAAGGCTAAGTAATTTCGTGGGTAATAAATACGGATACAGTACAAACTATCTATATTTTTAACAAATATTCCAAAACTAAATTACTTAATTATTGTAACCATTAATATTTCAGACAAATATTTTCAAACTTTCCTAATCGTTATTAACCTACCTTTTTCAATTCTCAGAACATAAAAGCCTGATCCATTTTCCTATACTTAAAATGTCTATAAAAAAGAAGATTTTTCGAGTTATTTGACTGTTTTCTGGTCAAATTTAATAATATGAAATTTCCTCTTAATATAGAAGCTATTTAATTTGTTAAGGTTAATTAAAACTAAAATTAAAATTTTAAAACCCTTCCGTAAATATTGGATATTACCTCAAATCAATTTTTCGTTTTTAACACAATTTTAGGAATTTATTCGTTTTCAAAAATAAGTTTAACAATTTATCGATTTTTAAGGAAATTGATAGGCACAAATCATGTAACAATTCCTTCCTATTTTTATGCAGAATTACATATCTTATTTAATTAAAAAAAATCACATACCGATTTTGATTTATACGTAGCCCATAACAATAACTGGAGAGCCTATAAAACAACATACAACCCACTCTTAATACACACGGCACCCTATTTTGCTTCCTTCTACCTTATTTCGTAGCTCAACCTGCAAAAGAACCTTCAAGATCGGTTAGTGGTTAGTCTTTGTATTTTTAATTCAATACATTAAATGCCATTGTGGTTTATCATTATTCTGTCAATACATAAGATCATGTCGCCAATATTAATTCTTACCCCTATATAATCCATGCACACCATACGAAAAACATAACCCTTTCATCCCTGCAAAAATCGAAGATGCAATAAGTTGAAGGTTTATACTATTCGTTTTATAATTTTTTTTAACGTAGATTCTCAATTGTTTTTGTCATCATTCTTTTTTCGTGAATACCTCATATGTTTGACTGCATAAAGATTTTTATGAGGCTAATTCTTTGACTGCATTTCTATCCGACTGCATTGTTTATAATTAAAGATTGTGATACTGCATTGTTTTTAATAAGCAATTTATTGTAGTCGAACTCTTGACCTGCGCTTGGTAAAATATTAGATAATTACGTTTTTTAATCATCAGTTTCGGTGACCTTGCAGGAAAACAAATCAAGAGGACACAAACAACTATTCTATTGCAAGGTTGTTTATAATCCCTATTTTAAGTTGTTTATTTACACTTTTAATATAACCCAACTGTATAAATTTTGTACGATTATAAACTTCTTTTGTAGTTTCACAGTAATCTGTTCAATATAATATTTAGAATTTGATTAATGTAGCCTTTCAATCAAACTGTACACCATAATCTTATATAAAAACAATGTAAAAACTGATTTTCAGATTATGAAACTGTACACCAAAACAATATTAAAATGAAAATTAAAATTGTACTAAATCATACTTTTAAAGATTCGGGTTTTTCATTAAACTATTTTTTTTATTAAACACTTAATTTTACCTTTACCGATATCTATTTCAATTGCTTTAACCTTGCAGGAACACTGTTTGCAGCTCGAATACCATAATCTGCATATTAAAGATTCAAAAAACACTAAATTCGTGTGCATAAATAATATTTATAGGAGAGGATTTTAAAAAAACTGTATTTATATATATATTTTTTTAATACAGCATTATAATTTCGATCACATTGCAGGAAAAGTATTTGCTCAGAGACCTTGCGAATCTTGAATTGATAGGTACTTACTGTTTAATATTGTACTTAATCTTCTTTTAGTAATTGTGTTAAAATTTAGAAAATTTTAAAATCCACAATGTATTGAAAAAACTGCATTTGATTATCAAATTTAATACATTCAACATGTATTAACAAAATAATTTACTAAACTGGAAGTGATTATCGATTTAGGGATATTTTCAAAACTGTAGAATTACTGAAAGTCGTTATCGATGTAGAATTAAGGTTTATTCGCAGAATTAACTAATTTGTCATTAACGCAAGTCAGATTGATAAGTGATTATCGATTTAGAGAAATAAATTTGTTAATTATAAACCCTAATACGTAAACACATTTCTGATAAATAAAAATTACCATTCTAGGGTTTTCATCAATACATCATCATCGATCTCTGTACACGAGCGCAATTCGCCATCGATCTAACCGATCCGCAACGTATTACTCTGATTTACTGCACTTCAAATCATCTGAACGATCGTATCTGTCCATCTTGCAAAGAGTATGCGTTTTGTTTTTTTCCAGAGTGTGAAATTTTATCTTAATCGGATAAATGGGTTTGATTGAACGTCATGGACTCGAAAAGCGGATAGCAAGTTGGTTGTGAACAATATTTGGTATTAAAATGGGCTTTACATGGAGTCCATGAAAGTGTTTAAATGGGCTGCGCAGATTTGCAAGATTAAATGGATTGTCCAATTAAACTTTATTTCTTAAGACCTTCTCGGATAAATGCTCCACTAACGTGGAACAATATTGTTGAAAAGGATTATTTTTCCTATTCTCTTATTTTTTAATATACATTTGGTCGGTTCTAATTTTAATTAAATTATTTCACAGATCTTTTTTACGGATAATTTATATTGAGATGTCTAATTCCACCACTGATCAAGAAATGGTAGATAAACAAGTAAAAAAGGAGGAAAAAGAAAAACCACGGTAGAAAACAATGAGAATCAGCCAGAAAACATTAAACGCATCGTAATAGATGCTCAATTACGTGGTAATCGCTCTTCGTCTAACAGGACATTAAGTATTATTTTATTTTACTCAAGTTACTTATATATTAAACTAATTAAATTTTACTATTAAACAATTTAACCAATTTTTACTTCTTTTGTACAATAAGCTTTGCCAAACGAGATTCCAAACGTGGTTAGGAAACCTGGAAGACCTATCGGAAGGAAACCGCTTATGCCGCTTAATGAAAGTATGTCATGTTTTTTTAATTAATAACTTATATGTTTATTAATTTATTTTTTACGACATCATACAAACAAATTTATTCACATTTTAAAAAAAAACCGTTTTTAAATTTAACATATTTGCTAGGTGATATTACAAAACGGCATCCAGGAAGGCCGACAAAAAATTCAAGACCCCCCCAGCATCAACGAATCAAAATGTATCATTTTTATGGACTCTTCATTGAATTATCTATTATGTTTATACGTTTCTAAGGTCATAGCATATTACATTTAGTATTAAAATATTTGGCGATTTGGCGATTTTTAAGTAAACATTTGCACACTAATTATAATTATTTGTTATGTTGCGTAGGTCTATCCTTTATATCACCAATGCCTATGATAGCTCCACATATTAGTCAATTATCAAGTAAGTATATTTAATATCAAATTTATCATATGATGAATTTTAATTTGATTATAAAAAATATTTTCGCTTTCATACTATGCATAATTATTTGTTGTTAATGACTTGATTAGGTCCACCGTTAAATACCTTTTATAGAAGTACCGCTGCAATAAATGGACTATTCAAAACACCACCACCAACCAAAACACCATCCGTACAGTTTGGAACTCATACAACTACAACAGAACCTTTATCATATCCCGTTACTTCAACCAATCCCTTAATCAAAACAAACGGTATTTGTTTTTTTTCTTCTAAATTATTTATAAATCATCTATAAATTTTCAATTGATATTTAATTACACCTTCTCTTTTAATCAGTCAGTGCAGTGTTCACCAACAAGACTTCAAGGTTCAACATCAACACACCTATAAATTTTAATTTAAGTGAAAAAGGTTTGCAATTTTTACTATCAAATGACATTTATATCAAATTCTTATTATCTATGTACTTTGAATAATTGTTTGCCCCTCATGATGTCAAATAGGAGATTCTTCAAATACAAAGGAGAGAAATATTAACAAAAAAGGAAAAACGGTGCGTCCCAGAATCTCACGTGGTTTGAACTTTACCACGCCTCAACAGGAAAATGAATCTGAGCTACCAACACATGCATTCGTTGGAATTTCAAACGGTAAAAAATTATATAATTATAAAGTCCGTTTTTTTCTATAATTAAAATTTTTAGTTTTTTTCATAGTTAGATTTTTTCTCATAATTTTTGTGTATTTTGCAAAATACCTTGACCATGGAGATCCTGATTTCCAATGCGCGTCCTGTGGCGCTATGGTTTGGAAAGCTGAGAAGGACCGCAGACGTTCCCCTACAAACCCCCACTCATACTCAATTTGTTGTATGAGGGGTAAGGTTAAGCTGCCGATTGACCTGATCGAACCACCAAAATTGTTGAAAGATCTTATTACCAAACAACACCCGAAGAGCGCTTCTTTTTTGACCAACATACGGCGATATAACATGATGTTAGCTTTCACTTCTATGGGTGGGAAGCAAGACGAGTCCGTTAACAATGGACGTGGCCCTTACTGCTTCAGGATAAATGGGGAAAATCCACATAGATTGGGAGATTTGATGTCCGAACCAGGGAACCGTCCGAAATTCTGTCAACTTTATATATATGACACGGAAAACGAGATTCAAAACCGTATACAAGCTGTTAGGTAAACGATCTAAATTAGTTAACGATGTCGTTGCATTTTATAATTTAAAGTTTAGATTATCGTTAACTTATATATATATTTCGTTACAGCAACCGCAGATGCGCATCAACATCTAGGAATGAGATAAATGTTGAGCTTACGACCCAGATACGAGACATGCTTGATTCAATAAATCCGTTGGTAGAGAAGTTTCGGATGGCCGCCCGATCGATAAGGTCTTCAAATGACAGTAATATTAAGCTCAGACTTATTGGCAGCATGTCACGAGACGGTAGGAACTACAATCTACCAACTTCATCCGAAGTAGCAGCTTTGATTGTTGGTGATTTCGAAGATACAGCAAATCCTAGGGATATTGTCGTCCATAGGCAAAACGGAAAACTTAAAAAATCAGCGAGCTGCACGTACAATACCTAGCATTGCATTACCCTTTGTTTTTCCCCTATGCAGAAGATGGGTACCGTACTGATGTCTACCACCAAGGCGTGACTGATTTTAATGAAAAAAATAAAGGCACGCGAGTGTCAATAAGGGAGTGGTTCGCTTACAGATTGCAAGACAGGAGAAATCAGTTCTCCATGATACTCAGTGGTAGGCGATTGTTACAGCAATTTTGTACCGACGCATTGACAATGGTTGAGGCTGAGAGGATGAGATACATTAAAACGCAGCAAAAAGATTTAAGAACTGAGACGTATGCGAAATTGTCCATATTGGCGCAAAATCAGGATAATGGTAATGTATTACGTTGTAAGAAGTACGTGCTACCGTCGTCATTTACCGGAAGTCCAAGGTATATGACGCAGAATTATTTAGACGCCATGACGATATGTAAGTTTCACGGTTATCCTGATTTATTCATAACCTTCACGTGTAACCCTAATTGGCCCGAGATTGCACGTGAAATGGCCAAGAAAGGTTTGAAATCTGAAGATCGTCCAGATATTATATCTAGAGTTTTTAAAATTAAGCTAGACTGCCTACTAAAGGATTTCAAGGAAAATCATACTTTTGGCCACGTAAAAGGAGGTAAACTTCCAACACATATACTTTCTGTTTATATTTAGACGTATAAACATAAATATATATGATTTAATTTTTTTTTCTAATTCGCAGTTGTTTACACCATTGAGTTCCAAAAGAGGGGTCTACCACATTGCCACATATTATTGTGGCTTGAGGCATCAGACAAGATAACTGTTGCGTCAAAAATAGATGAATTTATATCAGCAGAGATACCCGACAAAGAACAGGATCCTGAATTGTACCAGATAGTCACCGATCAGATGATGCATGGCCCGTGCGGTGCTGAAAACCCAAGATGCCCTTGCACTGTCAATTTCAAATGTATGAATAAAATTCCCAAAACAGTTTAACGAGTCAATTGTCATCGATGACAATGGATACGCAATCTATAAGAGGAGAAATGACGGAAATACTGTACGGAAAAGTGGAATAGATTTGCACAATGGTTATGTCGTTCCCTACAATCCAGGTTTGCTGAGGAAATACCAGTCTCATATAAACGTAGAATGGTGCAACCAAGTTGGTTCCATAAAATATCTGTTGAAGTATGTGAACAAAGGACTAGACAGAGTTACTGTTGCTGTGGAGGGCGAAGAGATCGACGAAATAAAAGATTATTATGATTGTAGGTATCTTTCAGCGTGTGAGGCAACCTGGCGTATATTTCAGTTTGATATTCATAAAAGGACGCCTTCAGTAGAACGGTTGCCTTTCCATTTAGAGAATGAACAACCTGTAATCTTTGATGCAAGGGAGAGTATTGATTACGCATTAGATAAGTCATCTGTAAATGAAACCAAGTTTATAGCATGGATGGAACTAAATGAGAGAGATCCAGAGGCCCGTAAGCTCCTGTATGTTGAGATCCCCCAGTTTTACGTTTGGAATCAGCAGCAACGCATTTGGCAGTTAAGACAAAGAGGAAACACACTTGGCCGTATACATCATGTCCCGCCCTCATGGGGAGAACTTTATTATTTACGTATATTACTAAACAAGGTGGAAGGTCCGAGAAGCTGGGATGAGCTCAGGGAATGGCGCTGTGTTATTTATCCGTCATATAGAGACGCGTGTTTTGCTCGTGGGCTCCTACATGACGACAAGGAGTACATTGATGGGTTGTTGGAAGCAAGTTTTTGGGGAATGGGTGATTATCTGCGTTCTTTCTTTGTCATGCTACCCATGACTGATAGTATGTCTCGGCCCGAGTTTGTCTGGGAAAAAACTTGGCATGTTTTGGCAGAGGATGTGTTAACCGTTGAACGAAGGAAGCGTAACGATCCAGGTAATACTGAAAAACAACTCACTCAGTTTAATTACTACTTTTTGATTCATAATTTATTTATATTGTTTGATAATCTTATCGTTTATTAATGTAGATTTACAACTTTCTGACACACAGAGGATGAATATATGTCTTACGTATATTGAACACATGTTGCTTTGTAATAACAAGAGTTTGAAGTCTTTTTCAAACATGCCATATCCGGATGAACAATACACGATGGAAAATTACAATCGGTTAATACATGATGAGGAATCGTACAACAGAGATGAACTCCGCGAGCAGCATCAAACTCTTTATGACAGCCTTACATCAGAGCAGAAACGTATCTACAGAACAGTCATGGACGCAGTTAATAATCAAAAGGGCGGAATGTTCTTCGTATATGGTTATGGTAGTACTGGGAAGACTTACCTGTACAAAACTATGTCTGCTGCATTACGTTCCCAAGGTTCAATAGTATTGAATGTTGCATCAAGTGGTATTGCCGCCCTTTTGTTGGACGGTGGTAGGACGTATCATTCCAGGTTTGCGCGTACTTATTATACTCGAACAAAACATCTTTAATATTTAATTTTTATACTTTTTATATAAATTGCTAAGTTTGTACCCTCTTCAGGTTTGCAATTCCTATTAATGTGGTGGAAGATTCGTTGTGCCACATATCAGCTGACGGTGACCTTGCTGAGCTGATACGAAAAGCCAAGCTGATTATCTGGGACGAGGCACCAATGATTAACAGATATTGTTTCGAGGCGTTTGATAGAACCCTGAGAGACATATACAGGCAGGACCCGTCGACACCGTCAAAATCTGTATTCGTTGGAAAAGTTGTTTTGTTTGGTGGTGATTTTCGGCAGATTCTTCCTGTTATTCCAAACGGCTATAGGCAAGACGTGGTACATTCGACTATCAACGCTTCATATCTTTGGGACCACTGCACTATCTTGAAATTAACAGTAAACATGAGGCTTGGTTCGGGAGCATCTGAGGATGAAAGAAAAGAAATAAAGGAGTTTGCAGATTGGATACTCGATATTGGCAACAGCACTATAGGTATGTATTTAAAGTAATTTTAAATTATATAAACCGTGGCATTAGATTTTTTACTTATATGAATTTTGTTGATATTATCTAAACACAGGTGGTGAAAATGATGGTGAGTCGTCAGTAGAGTTCCCGGATAACATGCTGATTCCAGCATCTGATGATAACGTTGGGGCTATTATTGCAGAAACATACCCTCATTTGCTTGATAATCTATGGCAGCCCAGCTTTTTTCAAGATAGAGCCATTCTTGCTCCCACGCATGAAATGGGTGACCTCATAAACGAACGTATGCAGTCATTAATTCCTGGAGAAGAAAAGAAGTACGAGTCATCGGACTCGGTTTCCGCTGCAGATGAAGATGATACTATGTTTAACCTTGATCTTTACACCACTGACTTCTTGAACAGCATAAAAATGTCAGGTGTCCCGCAGCATATCTTGAAGTTAAAGATTGGCGCTCCGGTAATGTGTATGCGGAATATTGATCAGAAAGCTGGACTGTGCAACGGAACCAGACTTCGGATATTACGAATGGGGGTGAATATAATCGAGGGTAAAATCATATCTGGTGGCAAGGTGGGTACCATTTGCGCTATCCCTCGAATGGTTATTAGCCCTTCCGACAACAAGATGCCTTTCAAATTGAATCGCAGGCAATTTCCTGTTCAGGTTTGCTTTGCTATGACCATTAATAAAAGTCAAGGACAAACGTTGTCTCAGGTTGGGTTGTTTCTGCAAAAACCGGTTTTCTCACATGGCCAGCTTTATGTGGCCGTATCACGAGTTAAGAACAAGAAGGGATTGAAGGTCATTTGTTGTGACATCGATGAAAATTACACTAATTCGACAGCAAATGTAGATTACAAAGAAGTCTTATTTCGTTTGTAAATCTTATGTAACATTTTTCAATGTATTGATTTATCTTTCAATTCATCATTTCAGCTACAACATTATTATATCATTTTTAAAATTCTTAATCTTTGTTGGGATTTTTCTACATAATAAATTTTGAAGCATACCCGCCCATCGGGCGGGTTATGTAGCTAGTATATATATATATATATATATATATATATATATATATATATATATATATATATATATATATATATCAAATACCACGTAAATACATAAACTTTAAGAGCGCCGTAAGCTTTCTGCCATGTTAGCATACTCTCCGTATCTCTCTGTTGTGTTGACTGATCGAACCAAGCAGTGTTACTCGAGAATCGCAGGTGTGAACTCAAGGATTGCTGGTGTGGAAGAACTATGGTTCCGATCGAGGACATATTGAGCAGCGATCGTGAGAGCAGAGGGGCAGGATCGTTCGAAATATTGGGGAAAAAATGCGAGTATAGAAAGCTAGGGTTAAACAGGTTTTAAGTATTGTTATTATAATTATTATTTTAATTTGATATTAAGTTTTTTGGGGCGATACAATAGATAGGAATATCTATTACATCTGTTTTGAGTATTACGATATGAAAAGAGGTGTTACAATACAGAAGTAAGTGTTACATATGGAAGTAGGTGTTACAATAGGTAAGTAGGCGTTACAATAGATCATATCTATTGTAACGTCGTTTGTTCAGTTGTAACACATGGTTGTATTTATGATGAGTGTTACATCTCCGTTACATTAGGCCTATCTATTGTAACGAATTTAAAGACTGTTACAATTTTGGTGTTACAAAAAACCTCTAATCAACCGGGGACTAAAAAACTAACAACTCAAAACAAGTTACAAAAAACAAGTGTGCAAAAGCAAATCGTTACAAACCGTCCGGGGTCTATGGCTAGGTTTATAAAGATGCGAGAAAAACAACGATTAGGAGAAAACCCACAAGAAGTTGATGTTGAACAAGAAGAAGTTGATCGGGGTCCTTCAATTTTGATTGACGTACATAATCGAAAATTTGAAGATCGACATATTGTTGTGCTCAATCAACATGGTCAACCAATTGGACCTACAAAAATGATTTGTCATGAGTTTAGTCGATTTTTGGGCACTCTTGCTAGAGATTTTAAGTATTGTCCACTAAACTATTGTGACTGGTGTGAAATGCCTTCTGAATATAAAAGCAACATGTGGGATTATGTCTTGGTATGTATAAATATTTAACTATACTTATTAAATATTATATTTATCAATTAATCATAGATATATGTTATGTTGTTTTTTTTGTATAGGAGAAGTACATGGTTTCAAATGACGGAATAAAGTGGGTGATGAGTACGCTTAATCAATTATGGCGTGTTCATAAATCACGGGTAAAGAAACACCATTATTACAAATATGCAACCGATGTAGAGAGATGGGAGAATCGCCCTGAGACGATACCATAGCAACAATTTAGAGATCTCCTAGACTATTGGGACTTGGAAGAAGTTGAGGTAATTTGAAGTCAAAATTTGAAGGTTTAAGTTTACATTCAATTAATTAACTTTAAAACTTTATGCAGATTGGAAGTGAAACGAACAAAATAAATCGTTCGATGTACAATGACCCACACACTATGGGACCTACTTCATTTGCATTATTACGCCAAGAATTGGTAATCCTTTAAATGAGAAATTGATTTGCATATTTTTAATCCTTTAAATGATAATATATTTTTTACATTATAGCAACAAAATCATCCAGATAAGCACATGCCGTCTCAGTCGCAAGTTTATAAAGAGTCTAGAAAAAGATTTGTCGAAAAGGAGTATTTGACAAATGGTAACAAGCTTAAGGGAAATATTGTGAGTAAACTCTTATTTGTGTTTTGTTATATTCTTTTTATATGGGTTGTTTGAGCTGCAAATAGGGGCTGTTTGGGTTGTAAATATGGGCTTTTGGGCTGTAAAAAAGGGGTTGTTTAGGCTGTTAAATAGGGTTGTTTAGGCTGTTAAATAGGGCTGTTTGGGCTGTTAAATAGGGGCTGTTTGGGCTGTAAATAGGGTCTGTTTGGGCTGTAAAAAAGGGTTGTTTGGGTGGTAAAAAAGGGTTATTTTGGCTGTAAAAATGGGTTGTTTGGGCTGTAAAAAAGGGGCTGTTTGGGCTGTAAAAAAGGGTTGTTTGGGCTGTAAAAAAGGATTGTTTTGGCTATAAAAAAAGGGTTATTTGGGCTGTTAAATAGGGTTTGTTTGGGTTGTGAAATAAGGTTGTTTGGGTTGTTAAATAGGGTTTTTTTGAGCATAAAAAAGCAATTATATTGATTTTATTTTTGATCTCATTGTTGTTAAATAGAAGAAGATGACTTCTTTAGAATTAGAGCAAGGGGAAGATTTAACTAAAGATCCTTATGATGAGGTCATGGGCAAAAACAAGAATAAAGGATACCAACGCCTTTATGGACGAGGTGTGAGTAAGATGAAAAAAATTAGAAAAGAAGACAAGTTATATTCTTCCTGGAGAATTTTTAAGCAGTATCAAAAGGGAGTTGATACGGGAAGTAGCACATGATGTCACGTCTCTTATAGTTTCTCAAATAAAGGCAGCTAACCCAGAACTAGATCTTGTTATTCTTGACTTTGGAGCTCCCCCAACAGATGAACAAAGTGCTCACTCAGAGGTAAATTTTACATAATATGATCATATATCCTTAGTTTGTACGTCTTTAGTTATTAGTTGAGTATATCGTTCTCTATTTGAGTTGTGTTTTTAATGTTCTCTTTATCCATTTGTAGGGAAGTAATGTCCACACCGATGGAAGATATGACGTGGATGAAAGTTGATTGACCTATAGCACTTTCCGTCATGTTTTTTGAACAATTTGTTATTTGATTGTTTTGAATTAGTTATTTGATTGTTTTGAATATGTTTAATACTTTGAATATTTTGAATATTTTGAATTGTAGAACATATTATTGTAAAGAATTTGGTTCTAATATCAAATCTTATTTGTATATTAATGTGTTTATGTAGTGTTTTATATATATATATATATATATATATATATATATATATATATATATATATATATATATATATATATATATATATATATATATATATATATATATATATATATAGGTTGATTTCGAAGTTGGTGTTACAATTGCCAATGGCGTTACAATAGGTAAAATGGTGTTACAATAGGTAAATTGGTGTTACAATTGGCAATGGTGTTACAATAGGTAAATTGGTGTTACAATTGCCAATGGCGTTACAATAGGTAAATTGGTGTTACAATTGCCAATGACGTTACAGTAGGTAAATTGATGTTACAATTGCCAATGGCGTTACAATAGGCCGATTGGTGTTACACTTGCATTTGGTGTTACAATAGGCATATTGGTGTTACATTTGTCATTGGTGTTACAATAGGTAAATTGATGTTACATTTGACAAGGGCGTTACAATAGACCTATTGTAATGGTAAAAATACCTATTGCAATGGCACATTGGATGGGCAGAATTGCGTTACAAAGGCGTTACAATAGCCCTACAACTGTTACAAAAGCGTTACAATAGACCTATTGTAATGGCAGCGAATGTAATGGCCGAAATGACGTTACAATATACCTGTTGTAACGGATTTTGGCCTTTTTGTAATGAATTTTAGTGTTACAAAAGACCCTTAATTGTAGTAGTGTTATAGTAGTGTCTATTGGGTGACATGAGCAAAGCTTGTGATCAACACTCATACAATATATTCATGGGAAAACCACAAGTGTAAGCACAAGATAATGGCAAGAAATATTTGTGTGTGTGGACAGATAAAGTTATTACTAGTTTGAAATCTTTAGTTTTATACTGTGATATATTTTAACTTTTGGAAAGGAAATATGGTCCCAAAAATGTTTTTATAAAGGCAAATGATGACATTCAGTAAAGGGAAATAAGGATTCCACTTTTTTCATATGAGATCTGAATCTCGTCTAATTTCGTTTCTCCTTTTGCAAATAAAGCTTCATTTGAGATCTGAATCTCGTGTAATTTAGTTCTTTCTGAAGGATGTTGTTTTGATTCTCATGAGTATAATTTTGTATGTAGTTTAAAGTTAGAGATATGCATATGAATCGGGAGTTTTTCTAGTTTTGGTAGTTAAATATGAATCGGGAGTTTTTCTAGTTTTGATAATTAAATATGAATCGGGAGTTTTTCTAGTTTTGATAATTAAGCTACTATTATTATACGGAGTAATATTTTTTTTATTTATTGGATATAAGAGCTCTAATTTTTAATGTTAAGAAATTCAAATAAAACTTTTGTAGAAGTAGCTTTTGAAAATAAGTAAAAACTTTTTGATAATCAAATGGTTCTCCCAATTTTTAATGTAAAGAAAATTCAAAAGACAACTACTTTAACAAACACGTTACATACTAGAAATTTTCAGCCACTACGTACAACTAAAAGCTCCGACTCACAGTTTACAGCTTCAACAGGAAGTAAAATGGTTAGCAATGATAATAAAAATAAAAAATAAAAAAAAATTCTTTTATATCTTTGTAAAACTCATAAATTATTTTTACATTCTTCTCAAATTCCTAAGCTATTATATATATCCTTCTAAACTTTATAATTGTTTTCATATCCTTCTAAATCTTTAAAACTTATTTTTATGTCCAAAAACATATTTTGCTCATTGTATTAGGGTTTGGGCAAATTGCATAGAATAGAAACGAACTATTAGGTGAGATTCCTAATTCTAGCAACAAACTATAAAAATTTTCAAAAATAGCAACAAACTTTTAAATTTTTGCAATTTGGGAAACGTTTTACCAAGAACGAGAGTAATCGGTATTTTCTAGTAACATAAGTTATTATAAGTATATTAATATTTATTACATGGACCAACAAGTGGAAAAAAGAGAAAAAAATAAGTAACCGACTACGTCACTAGAAAATACCGACTACCATCATTTAAGGTGAAATATTACCGAAATTGCAAAAATTTAAAAGTTTGTTGCTATTTTTGAGAATTTTGATAGTTGGTTGCTAGATTTAGGAATCACTTAATAGTATGTTGTTATTTTATGCAATTTACCCTTAGGGTTTTGCTCGTTCTACTGGGGATTGGGGTTGAAAAGGAAAAATAATCTCAAACGTTTCTATTGGTGTTTAGATCAAGTCTAATCAATCTTGGATAAAGAGTGGCCAAATTATACCCATCAATCCAAACATCCCGGCCACCAAAATGCAGTATTAAGCTCATTTCTCGCCTTTTATGAAACGAGCCTGAAAGATTGATGTTAAATTTTGTGTACGTTTGTTTATTTCTGAATTTGAAAATTCACCAGTTGTGTCATGTGAGTTCGACACAACGAGCTATAAACGGGTTAGTATTATCGTATAGTCGTTAACAATAATTTAGCTAGAAATTAGATGGCAAGCAAGTAGCTAAATATTAAGCATACAATTTAAATGGTATCTAAATCGTGGTTTGCATTTTAATTGTTACAAGTTCGGTACACATTATCGACTTAGCTTTCTACTACAATCTACCTGCCGTCTTATATTTGTAGGATATGAATCTGAGCGTCAAATAATTGTCGATCAACGTGTTGATGAAGCTGATAGTTCCGATGTGCCAAAAGATTGCATTTTCAAATGAAGAGCTTTTATATACGAAGCATCATGCAAACGGATTTCAAGTAATTTTATATTTCGATTTATAATTTAATTATTTGTTGTTTCATTTGTGTTTTTCGAGTTGTTTCTTCACTCTAGCTTAACTTTATATTTATTAATTAGATTATTGACCCGAGTATTACACGAATATTTTTAATATTAACTTATTAAATAAATCTAGATTCAGATTATAGTTTTGTAAATTGATAAAAAATACAATTGTGAACATATCATACACTGATGTATAACTATTTATTTTTTTAAACGGTCAGTTAGTAAGTTAGTGGTGTGCGCTTAGACAGTGACATCAACAAGGGGCAGTATGTCTTCCCTCGAACCTTCCACTTATGGGGAATAAACCCCACCACCAAAGTCCACGACGAGACTTGAACCCCCAACCTCAAGGTTGTGGGGCAAACATCATACCGCTAGGCCAAAGGTCATTTGGTACTGATGTATAACTATTATAATTGAATATTAATAGATATACAAACAATAACAAAATAAAAAGATGATGATGAATTGAAAGTTAAAATTTAATATGGAAAAACAATTTTCAAATAATAATAAAAACAGTAAATTATAAGGATGGTCCTTGAAGTTTACCCTGAATTTCATATATGATCATTTACTTAAAAAAATTACATTGGTGCTATTTTCTTTAAAAACATTTTATACCTATGGTTCTTTAGCCTCATGTCCCTTACATATTACTCCCTCCGTCCCAGGTCTCACAAAAAGTACTTATTTCTCTTGGGTAAAAGTTTTAAGGAGATAATTAGTGATGAGATTATTGATAATAATTTTGATTAAAATATAAGGTTAGTTTCGAGAGAGAAAAGATAGTTAATAGATAGTTAGTGGTGTGTTCTTTGGTAATTATATTATTTTATTAAGTGGAGACTATCAAATTGAGAAATGAAAACTTTTTGTGGGACAAGAATTTAAGGAGGAATGAGTATTTTTTTTGTGGGACGGATGTATTATAACAGAAAAAGGACTATAGTTTAATTTTGTAACAGAATTTTTTTAATGAATATTAGGTTAAAGGACTATATTCCAAAATAAGACTCGGATTTCAATTTTATAATATAAAGGACCATAGGTGAAATCTGTTTTACCATCTTTATAATTTAGGTGTTGTTTGGTAGCATATTGATGATTAATATCTGAATTATGCAGATGTCTGAATGATTCAGACTTTCCCTCACATCTATCCGATTAAGTAGCAGAACATGTTATTTTTTATTCAGATGCTGATTAAGAAGGCTTATCAAACGCTCTCGATCTGCCCGATTAAGAGGAAGCCCTCTTAATGGAATCATTAAGAGGCTTACCAAATAACATGTTACTATTATGAAAATATCATATCAAGAGTAAGATGCGTAAAGTTAAAAGGACTTAGTAATATATTATTTGATTTGATTTTAACATAACCCTTACTGAAGTGAATAAAAGACTATTGTAAAGAATGATCTGAATTAACGCGTACCTGGACCATCAAGGTTGATCCATATCCAATAAAGCCTGATCTGGGTTAGTAGTGGTTTAACCGGGCTATTAATGCAAAATAGGTAGCTGTTACGCCTATACGGCCCGCTAAGCAATTGGTTAAATGGACTATAATACTGTACCTGTTTTTAAAATTAGATATCACAACTAAAGGGTTAATTATGATTTACTTCTTAAATATTTAGTCATGTGGCATGTTAACCTTCAAATTTAGTTTGACCATGATTTAATCCTAAAGTTTAGTTACTTGTTAAAATGGTCATATTACCTGTTATAACAGGTTGAAATGCGACCTATGTGCAGGGCCGTATCTGGACATGGGCGACAAGGGCGGTCGCCCAGGGCCCACAAAATTTAAGGACCCACTTTCAAAAAAAATTAGACTATATAATATGTGTGTAAACTCATTTAAATAAAGGTAAGTGCAACGTAATATTAAAAGTAGGCGGACTACATGATCCAATCTGGACATATTACTTGCGGATTGGGGTGACAGTTTTAATTTGGCGAAATTTTTTTATTTATTTGGAAAAATGTTAGTTTCGGGGGCCCATTTTTATGATTTTGCCCAGGGCCCACGGATTGATTGGACCGGCCCTGCCTATGTGACAGCCACTTTAATCTAATATAATATAATATAATAATAATAACACCAAGTTACCCCATTCCCCATGTCCATGTAAGCAATATTTTAACCAATTACTCATCCACATAATCTTTATATATACACATAGGAAGCCATCTTGCACAAACGAATTTAATAGGTTGCAGGTTAAAATACCAAACTAATAAAAGTTCAAGGATAATAAGTCAACTAAACTTGAGGGTAAAAGACTAAAAGTACTACAACAAAGTGTACGAGTTAAATTGATGAATTAGTAAAAGTTTGAGGATGAAACCATTATTACCATACAACTAAAAGTCGAAAAAATTACATATATAAGACTGGACGTAATGGGTGACCAAACCCAGTTTGATCATCCCTGATACATCAGCGCCATTTCAGTTTTTTTCTCTTGTGACCAAACACATGAAAAATGCCGACCAAACCCACGTAACCGGCGACCAAACTCCTTCCCTTCCTTTTCCCTTCGACCCTTTCCGGTCGTCTGGACGGCCAAAAAGCCTTGAGGACGCGTCGCAGGACATCAGGCCTAAGGGAGAGGACACGTCCCCTTGGTGTGACCAAATGGGGACAACCACATAAGGGACTCAACGTTACGAGCAGTCTAAGTCTTTGCAATTATAATTTTTTACGAATTAACAAACCAGGTTACACCAGTCATGCATCTTTTAATTTAGTAGTATTGAGATTTATTTCCATCATTGTTATGTTATCATAAGAAATTTTGAATATTTAGATTCAAATCAGTATATTGTATTTTAAATGGGAGGGTCAATTTGGTCTTCTTTATAATAAGAGTACCAGAAGAGCAATCTATAAATCATTTGTTGATCGTATTTGGGTTTGTCTAACTCATCCATTAAGGGCATAAGATAATAGACACTAGGATAATTTTAATCTTTTCCATTAACATTCTTAAATCCTAATTAAGAAGTGAATTCAAAGCAAAATAATACTATTTTAACGCTTGATATTGTAAATTATTGATCATTTTACTTCAATAACAGGGTACCCCTTTACTCAAATCAAGAAATACGTCTTTGGGGTTACTGAAGCTATTGATATTAGTATGTGCAATGGTATGTGGTGTTTATGTATGTTCTACATATTTGAAGGAAACACACATAGAAAAAAAGATGGAATTACTCGAGTTTCAATTAATCGAGAGGCCTCATAGTAACATTGTCGTTTATCAATCTAAAACCGCATACTTTCACTACCCGGAAACTAACAATTTCAAAGGGTAATTTTTTTTTTTTTATTATTTTTTTTGTTAAATATGTCACATGACGGAAATTGTTCAAGAAACAAATATTTATTTCAAATGTTGTTCAACGTGTGCTACTATATGTAACACATAGTTATCGTGTTGAAAGGTTTAAATGTACTAGAAATCGGGCGCGTTTGTTTGTCATTGTGTCGATGCAAAGATCAGGAAGCGGATGGTTTGAAACTTTAATGAATAGTCATATTAATGTAAGTTCCAATGGCGAGATATTCTGTAAAAAGAATAGGAGACAAAATGTTTCATCAATTATTAACACCCTCGATAGCGTATACAATATGGACTTGCTTACTAGTTCGTCTAAGAACGAGTGTTCTGCTGCAATCGGCTTCAAATGGATGCTTAATCAGGTAAGGTTTTAGGTTCATTGTTAATCGATAGTGTAAATACATGTCATTATCACATTCTTGACAAATTAGGGCTTGATGGAACATCCTAAAGAGATTTTAGACTACTTCACTAAGAGGGAAGTTTCGGTCATTTTCTTCTTGAGAACAAACATGTTGCGTAGATTGGTCTCGATTCTTGCAAATTCATTCGATAAAGAAACCAAGCTTCTAAACGGCATTCACATGTCTCATGTACACTCGTACAAAGAGGTACACATAGACTTTAAAATAGGAGATAAATACAAAAAAAATAAACTTTTTTTTCCCAAAATAAACTTCTGTGATTTGAATTTCCCAAAATAAACCACAAGACTTGATGTTTTTTTTTACGACCAGACCATTTGTTCTGCGACTCGTGTACGAACAAACCATTTTTTTGTGTGAATAAACCATGTTTTGTGTGACCATAGGACAATTGTCAATTTTTACTTAGATGTTTCACGATCTATTTTGAGAAAATTTGAAACTGAAGTTTTTTTCCTAGGAACTTTAGATCTTCTATTTTTTAAAATCACCCGTAAAAGCCTTAAGCAAATGGCACGTTACAAATACCCGTGTGTTAATATTCTCTTTTTAATCGTGCGTTTAGGCTTTAACGTTGTCAAAATACAAACCCACGATCAATGTAACATCATTGGAATCAATTTTAGGAGAAATGGAATTGATGGCCATAAAGGCTCTTGAGTACTATAACACCACGAGGCACATTGTAGTCTATTACGAAGATCTTATCAAGAACCCTAATATTGTAAGTAAATAGTTGATGTACCTTCAAATCTTATAATGTCTAAGATTTCATAACTTATTTTGTTATTCATATAATTTTTGTAGAAACTTATAAAAGTCGAAGACTTTTTGAAGCTACCACGAATGAAATTAAATAGCCGGCAAGTTAAGATACACACAGGGCCGTTATCAGAACATATTAAAAATTGGGATGATGTCAAAAATACTCTTAATGGGACAACTTACGAGAGATATCTTCGAGCTGATATCTGATTAATTCCAACCATGCAACTAGGTTGTACATTATAACCATGTTATCTTTTTTGGTTAGTAGCTCATTAACTGCTCGACTTTTGAAAAAAAGAAATTTGGTTTATATAAACGCGACATTTTAAATCAATGGTGAGGATTATAACATAGCCTAATATGTAGAGTTTTAGTATAATGATAAGTACTTGCAATAAAGTGTACGTACCAAATAATTCAATAAATGCAGTAATAGAAGCTTAGATTTCGATGTAAAAATGACATATAAATGTTACTGACAATTGCATAGCAATTTTCCTTATTGATTCAGAATAACATGCTTCAGAATCTGATCACCTGCCACCAAACAGTTTAATTCAGAAAACTTTAATTTAGCACAAGATCCAAATTGCATACTATTCATGCTAAATAAGGATTCACATGCTTGCATATCTGTGAAAACTTAGAGTTGGAAGAACAGCAATTTTGGTGGATTGGGTAAAAGATAAAATGGTGAGTACTCGGTACTCAATGTGTTGGTGATATATGATAAAATTGATATAAACACAAATTGAACATGTTTGATGCACACGAATACCAAGAATAATTCTTTTAGTTTTCATTGATTCAACGAATTCCGATAATCAGGGTGATTTCCACTCAAATACATATTCTATAAATTTAGATAAAAATGAAATTTCTTATAATAAAAAACTAAGTGTTCTAGCGTCAGAACCTTAAAATAAACAATGAATTTCGAAAGGGCCTAAAAAGACAAACGAACATAAAATTTGGCCAAAAACAAAGTTCAAAAACTGAAAAGAAAGACTTAAAACGCAAGTAACTCATAAAGTACAACGTTTCTTAGGCCCGAAAACTTCGATTTGACTGGTCTCAGGCCTAAAACGGAGCCCCCGTAGACCAAGTTATGCTCATTTTAGTACAACCACTTTATTCATACGATCTTGGACCTACATAAACAAAACGGACCGTTCCTCCACATTTAGATATGTGGTTGATTGATTATATTTCTAATTACAGTTATTATACAATAGTTATTTCAATAATAAAACTTTTTTAATATTCAAAATTTACAAGTCCAGTGTGAGTGTGTGAGGAAGGCTGCTAAGGGTGGTTTTCAAGCACGAGGAGCCAACCAACTGATGTCCTAGGATAGAAAAAGTATCCACTATAAAGTTCCATTAAGGGTTGTGGATTTCTTAAATTTGATATAATTTAGTCTTTAATCCTTGACCATGGAAGAAAACTAGGTTGACTTATATAAGATCGTGGGATATAACTTTTTAATTAGACTAATCATTTGTGGTCAAATAACGGCTCTGTATATCAACCATATGTGAGTTTCACTAACCACCTTTTCTTTCTTTAGTTAGTGGTAGCTATCATAGAGTATCTAATCCTCAAAGTGTAATCTAGCACCACTAAGAATGACCACATAATTTATGATATCAATATATGTATACTAGCTATAAAACCCGCCCGATGGGCGGGTATGCTGTAAATTTTAGTATGTAGAAAAATGTCCAAAAACTTTATATACTTCTAAATGACATAATAATCGATAGATGTGATGATGATTTTGTACAAAAAAACGGTAATGAAGAAATGTTACATATAAATGTTACATATAGTTATTTGTTTCCTTCGCTGATTGATCTTTTAAATATTTATTTGTTTCCTTGTATGTAGGATCTTTTAAATAGTTATTTGTATGTACGATCTTTTAGATAGTTATTTGTTTCCTTGTATGTAGGAAGCCGTATATGGAGCATATGAATGTAGACCGTAAGCCGTACCAGATTCGTTTGCCGTATATGGAGCATATGAATGTAGACCGTAAGCCGTACCAGATTCGTTTGCCGTATATGGAGCATATGAATATGAATGTAGACCGTAAGCCGTACCAGATTCGTTTGTATTAGTGCAAATGACGTGGACCAATCAGGGAATTCCAAGTGGCATTATGGACGAATAGGAATGCTTGGAATTGCCATGGTGTCAAACCCTCTTCAAATTTAGACCTCATATATAGGGTAGGATTATTAACTATCTGGTGGTAGCTTAGTAGTAAGTGTTCTGAAATAATCTCTTAGAGTTCACGGGTTCGAGCATTTCCCTAGGTAAATATTCACCAAATGACCAGCGGAAGTTTCGGAAACGGCAACACAACGGTTAGGTCAAAGCTCTGCTGCCCAATGGAGCCCGTTATAAACGGGAATATTTATTTAAAAAAAACATATATTCTCTTTTATTCAATTGAATATGCAAATATGAAATATGTAATGAAATCAATGAATAATGTAATCGACAATTTTTGAAACCATCAACTAATTAAAGGAGAAAATGAGCAACTTCGAAGGCCAGTAAGCAGTCAAAGACCACTATCGGCTTAAAATATTCATTTTGTCAACAAAAAATAAATAAAAAACGAGCCACGAAGCAAACAAACCATTCAACTTATGATAGTATTAGTTATTAATTACCTCTATTAGTTACACCTAGGGATGGGACATAGAACCGAAATCCGGAACCGTACCCGTACCGAACCGGAACCGGAACCGTTTGGAACCGGATTACTAAAAATCGGTTCGGGTATCGGGTCCCAGATTTTCGAGAAATCGGGTATCGGGTATTTCGGGTCCGGGTAAATCGGGTATGGAACAAATGGGGTCTAAGACCCGGAACCGAAATTAATTAACTATGTACTTGGAATTTATCGTGGTATAATACTATTAATAGTATTTGGTTCATATTAATTAAACAATTGTTATTTGTAAATCATTATAATATTACATGTATAAACTAATGAACATGATAAGAACACCAAAAAACGGCTACAAAAACTACTTCAGTTCCAATCGGGTATATACCCGATTTACCCGAACCGAAACCCGGAACCGAACCGGAACCGTATTATGTAAAACGGTTCGGTTCTTGAGTCTACTAATCCTCCTAAATCGGGTCTCGGGTATTTCGGGTTCGGGTCCATCCGGGTCGGTTCCGGACCCGATTCCATCCCTAAGTTACACCAACAAAGTACTATAAATACAGAGGGTGGCAATGTGAGATTGAGCAGATTGAATCCATTGTGTTTCACAATTCAGTTAGAATATTTTTATTCAAACTAATATTAGCCCGATCATGGCCCACTTCCCAACATACTATTCGCTCATTCTTATAACTATATTATCGTGTCATATGATCGTTATGAGCAATGGAAGACTACTAAAATCCATGAAGAATGCAACATTTCCTCCAACCGAAAATGAAGTTGAAAAAACAAAATTAATCACTGGTTTTCGACCTACAACGCCTGGTAAGAGCCCAGGAGCGGGCCATTCAGATGCTGTGGATCGGGTATCTCACGTTGATCTGTCTAGTACACAACATGGTCATAGCCCTGGTGCTGGTCATTCGATACACAACTAAATTGAAGGCTAGATGTCAAGATTTATATGTAATTTTATTTTTTGTTGTTAATGTAATCACTTTGTTTCAAATAAAATGTTAGAGTGTGAGTCTCTTTTGCCTTCCATAAATGTCTCCAAATGCAGAATGCAGAGTTAACAACAAAATGAATATGAAAATATGCAATATCTTGAAACTATAGATATAAATATAAATATATAGAATAAAGTGAAAGATAAAATGATCATAAGAACTTGAGCTAACTCGATAAAATTATAGGTAATAGTTTTTTTTGGCATGTTTCCAGTTAGGGGTAGATTAAAGTACTAATGATTCCAAAATTATTGTTCATCAACAAAAATATTCAGTTTAAGGAATATATATTTATTACATCTTCTTATCAATAAAATTTCATTTTTAGCCATTTAAAAAACTTTTTAATTGGTTAAAGTTTGATTATAGACTTCGTTCAAATATTATAATTTTGTTTAAATAATATAGTTATAAGCATAACTACATTATTTAAACACAACTTTTCCAGCCTCAAATTCAAATTAGTTTCTCATCTCTTCCCCACTCAACCCCTAATCTTGGCCTAAACCGTCCACCTCCCATTTCCCAACCGGCAACCACTCAACTCTAATTTAGGGTCATACTTATAACTTCTATTCAGATTGTCTTCTAAGTTCTAACACATATTTGTTTGTCTATGTTAAATCTATATAAAGCTAGTAGGTCTTTTTAGTGACCCAACAAGATATATTATAAAACTGCTTATTGGTTTGGAGGTGGGCTAACAAGTCTTGGGCTCAAATTCCTTTGAAAAGGTTAAACTTTTAGACTACATGTACCAACTACCAAGGTTGTAGGGGACCTGTGACCATATTAAAATTACATACATACGTTAAAAAACCAAAGAAGTCGTGGTATTAAACTAGTAAAGTATTTAAGATCCAGTACTAAATGTTTTTTGTATTACTCGAAAAGTAAATGCAACAATGAGCTATGACGTTAAAATTCTACATTTGACTACAGATAATAGTCTTGTACTATATTACCCCTGAAAATCTCAAGATAAATTGTCCATTTGATTATGTAATTGATATAAAGATAGTGATAATTACTAGCTTCTACAATTTTTAGTCACTAATTTTACAACATTTTCTAGAAATATGCAAAGCATTGCATTCTTAAAATAGCAAATGTTTATTGTATCTTTATACTCTTGTAAATATATCTAACTAAAAATGGAATATGAACTTCGTAAATTGTTCTTGTTGTGGACTTTGTTTTCTGGAATAATAAAAAGAAAGATGGACATTTATTGTGAGACGGGTAGGAGAAAACAATATATTCATATAAAATGCATTTTATTTTTGAAAGGCATAAATTGCAAATTAAATTGAAATTCCTATGACCTTGCTATGCATTGATATAATAATTTCACATAGAGATTTGAGGTTTCAAATAATCTTATAAACATCTTACAATCATCATTTATAAACACTAGCCGGGTACCCTGAAATCGTATTTTTGTGGTGACGATAATGAGGTTCGTTGTGGCAATAGTGATGATGCGTTGCCGCAGCAGTCATTGTGTCGATGGGTAGTGGGGGCGATGGTGAGTAGTGATGATGGTAATGGGTGGTGACAAAGAAAACTATAAAGTTGAGTGAGAAATTTTATAAAAAACCAGTTCATTGAGCAAATGTTAAATGAACATCTAAAAGAAATAATGAATACACAACTAAATTATAGCAAAAAGTGTTAACATGGACAGTAATAAACCATTATTTATAAAAAGGTTAGGTTCTCGGGTCAACTAAAAATTTAAAATCATGTCTCTTCGAGCCCAGGTTTACTAATCCTCTGAATCTCTATTTCATGTTAACAAAAACAATGAAAATTAAAGTACATCCTAACTAAACTGTTCTCTGTTTGCAATAGAAATTTAAAACAATAATCCTTAGTTTGTGATCCATCAGCAGTTGTGACCCACATTTTTCCAGAAACCCTTTTAGTCATTAACAGAATATGTTTGGCAAGTTTTGACCCACATTTAAAACATTGGCATATCCAAATATCTTCATGTTAAAATGCACCTCCTAAAACTGAAAATTGAAAACCTTAGAAGTCGACCCAATTACCCGAATCATCATGATCCAAATCAGTTCTGGAAAGATCAATTTTAACCAAAACTGGCTGGACCACTGCCTGGCTTACCTAGTTTGCAAGTTCAGCTACAAATCTTTTAAATCATGAAGTACTGACAATTAAAATTGTCTGCATAAACATAATTGGATGTGGAACTTGAAAGATTTTTGTTCTCTCGCTGAATATAAAAAATATGAGTCAGTGATTTTTGTTTGATGTTGTTTTCAATTGTATGTAGACTTTGTATTCTCAATTGATGATGATATATATATTTGGTGGTTTTTCTAGGCGAGGGTGATGGCAATGCCGAAGCTCTCCCTAAAAGTTCCCTTTTGTTAAAAAAAAAAAATGTTGGTGTTATAAAAATGTGTAAGGTTGAAAGATTTAGATTTTTTTTTTTGAAAAATTAGATAAATAAAAGATGTGTTGTGCAATGAGATTACCATGTTCAATGGTGGGAAATGCAGTGATCAGTTCAAGTACCTGTAATTCCAGATAATACATCATCCCACTTGCGGAACCATAGTTTAATAATTGTTGTTGAGAAGAAAAAGCTCATTAAAGATTGTAAAATTGGCTCAGTAAACTATAACCTTTGCATTTCAACTCAAAGCATGAGGGGATCGACTTCAAAAGTAGTTGCTGTATATAAATCATTTTATAACAAAACAATAATAAAAGGGTTAAACAAATATCGAGTAATTACTTTAAATAACCTAAATCATGTAAAAAGCCGCAGATAATGTAAAGTATTTGATGTTGCCATTTTCATGAGCAAGATTGTTGATTGTCTAGGCTGCTTTGCTCACTAAACAAGAATCTCATTCAGCAATTAGATAGAAATTTACCTAATGAAATTAATCAAAAGCAATATTCTCTAGAAGGCTCAACAACTGAACACCTTTGGTTCACACAATCACAGTGTATATTGGCAACTATGAGTTTAAAGAATAAGAATCCATAGATCGTCTTGCCTCTTTTTCTGCATAAGTACTTGAATAAGAATAACATAAAATATATTTAATCTAATAACAAGTATATAGTATACCGGGTTGAGATGAAAGGGATATAAGAACTTTTAAAATAACAAGTTCATGAGACAAATAATCATTTCACATTAATTTCTAATATTCATGGATGTTGTAAAAAAAGTCATTGACTTGCTAATATTTCTGCAAATTATATAACAAGTTAGCACAAAGATGCAGCAAAATCTTTTCTTGTGAGTTTACGACATTAAATCCTAAAAACCCAACAAAATGAGAGTTAGGAATTTTAAATTAAAAAAATCCCTTTCAACTTGATGCTTACTCAAAGAAGGTCAACAAAGGATTTGCCCTCATGGTATTTTGTAATATTCTTTGACCAAATCATCTAAAAGCATTCCCCCGTAGTGTTTAATGCAATTAGTTGAGGCGTGTATAAGCCTGCATCAATAAGGTTTTTAGTGGCTTGAAAATCAATTCGATACAGTCATTAACATCTAATATTTCCTTCTCACAACGCAACAAATAAGTGTTTTAGAATTTCCCATTAATATGCTCTGGTTTCTCCAAATCACATCACACAGTAAAATCAAAAATACTAACTTCGACTGCCAATAGATAATGCTTCATCAGCTGCGTAAACAAGGGTTTTGTTCATTAGTTATTCAGGACTTTGAAGCAGTATCTAATGAAGAATGATTAATAAAACTCTTACTTTGTAAACGATTCTGCTATTTGAGTACTTCGCACATAAGCTCGAACAATAAACCTTGATTATAAAAGCTCCCTGCACACAAAGCTTTCATTAGTTTACAACCATTCGCTTCAGGTGAAAAAGTTTGATGATTTTGGATCTTATATTACCTATTTTCTCTAATTTGCCCAAAAATATATCTGAGTTATAGTAATGAATTGGGCAGCACCTATGTAAATTATTTTGAAAGGCATTTGAAAGGGCTAATTGCAGGATCGAGGTGGGTTTTTGAAAGGGCGAATTGCAGTGTTGGAGATAAAGATTGAATCGTATATCCAGGAAAAGCATATGAATAGTCGTGGATGAAGCCGGTAATTCTTTAGCATTAATTTTCGGCAGAATGGTGTTTAATATGTATATGTTTAGAATTTAAGCAGCAAGTAGTACATAGACCAGGTGGTTGGGCGCTTGATAATATTACGCGAGGTCACGAGTTCGAGGCATGGCTGGATCTTTTTTTGACGTATTTTCTAAAAATCCCAAAATAGAAACTAATTGGCTGAATTTTCAGGATACTATTTAGGGAAGGTCCTAAATGCATTATAAGTAGTAGAGTAGAATTTAAGCAGCAAGTAGTACATAGACCAGGTGGTTGGGCGCTTGATAATATTGCTGGAGGTCATGAGTTCGAGGCATGGCTCGATCTTTTTTTGACTTATTTTATAAAATTCTCAAAATAGAAATAAATTGGCTGAATTTTCAGGATGCTATTTAGAGAAGGTCCTAAATGCATTATAAGTAGTAGAGATTAGATAACACATACGGAATAATTTGTAAGTATTTTCACATAATTTTCTTTTAAAATACATAAAATTACTACCAAAAGTATTTGTATTGTTTTTTCTTCCGGATGACGAAGTATCTTTACAGATAAGTCGTGGCCCATGGCGGACCAACCCGCTGGCCAACTATAAATATATATAGGTGGTTGAAAACAAGAAAAAAAAGGTTAAAAACTCTTTCCAATAATAGAATGTCCATTTGCTTTTTTAGGCAAGTCGGTGGAAGGCTTCTAAACGAGACAGTAAGGACAGGTCCGTAAATTTCGTGAGCCTTGTGTTATGGTTAGCTAGACATCATTTGCATGTGTTTATAGTTACATACGAGGCCCCTTGAAACATAACAAGCATTAGTAGTGTGAGAATAAACAACAAGAATGAATAATAATAAATCCTGAATAAGTCGAGCTATGTGGGAAAGGTGAGATATAAACAATCTTTTAATTATCTAGTGTGGTGGCGGACCCCCTCCTCTCGCCGGATCAAATTGCTGATGTGGCACCCCCAGTCGGCTTGAAATGGCTCGCCACCACACCGCGCGTTGGGTGAGTGAGGTCCAAAGTCGGACAACTGGCGAGGCTGGCGAAGAGAGAGAGAGAGAGAAAATGGGGTGTTTTTATTGGGTAAGAGGTATTTTAGTGGGTCCAAAAAAATATTTTAGGTTAAGTGATGGTAGAGGGGGTATTTGGGGGTTTTGAATGTGAAATATGAAATAGTGATGTGGCGCAGAGGTGGCCCATAGGTAGCATCCGACCCCAAGTGACCACACCTAATGCTCTGAATGGAACATGAAACCAACGAAGTTTACGAGGGTCCCATGATGAGGGCGTAAAATAATGCGAGAATCAATTATTAATAAAAAAACGATATAATTAATCTATGCGAATCATTTTGTGCAAGTCCTACATGGTTCGAACTTTGAATCGCCCTTTGAATTTATGGAAGAGATTCTGAAGATTTCTCATCCTTTATTATTTCAGTAGAGAAATGTTCAAGGAGATCCATTATTTTTACGAAATCCCAAGGAACAAATCGCAACCATTGATTAATAAGATCTAATGGTCAAGATTAATCATATATTTTATACATGAAGGGGTATTTTAATCATTTGACACTTAAAAAAATTCGTTATAATTTATTTTTTATTTTAAATAATTATTATTATTTTTTTTATTAAAAAGCAATATTTATTTGATAATTACGTGTAGTACTTAATCACATGTTATTTTAATGTAAAATCAAATGTGATTAAATCACATGTGATTGTATATTTAATCACATTTGATGTTTTAGTTTTATCACATGTGATTCAATACGCAATCACATGTGATTAAGTATGCAATCACATTATGTGTTATTAATGATAAAAAATAATTTTTAAAAATAAATAATAATAATAATAATAATTCTAAAATAAAAAATAAATTTTTTTTTTAAATACCAAAACACCCTTAAATGTATAAAATATATGGTTAATCTCGACCATTAGATCTTATTGATTAATAGTTAAGATTTGTTACTCGTGATTTCATAAAAATGATGAAACTCTTGAACGCAACTCTATTTCAGTAATAACAAAATAAATATACTAATAACAACAATATAAAAGATGAGAAATCCTAAACGACTTTTTTGGCCCTACAAAAGCTTGAACCCTGTATGGTTGGACTCCCCACACACCTAATGGCCGGCCCTACACACAGTTCATCATTTTTCTTCGAATATTTCAGGTTACCAAAGGGTCTTTGGCCTAGCGTTATGATGTTTGCCTCACAACCTTAAGCTTTGGAGTTCAAGTCCCATCGTGAACATAAGTGGAAATTAGGTGTAGATTAGGATTGCCGTTCAAAGTTTTTTTTTAGGCTTTGAGGCCCAACTATTTGGTTCGGATCCGGTTTTTGTGTCCAATCGATACTTCCTAATTTCCATATCTTATCTTACACCTTATATATCATATAACATTATATATCAATTTAAAGTATAATTAATTCATCAATCATTTAGATAAAATTAGGGCGATAATTCTTAACATGGCATGAACTTGATATGGAAATAAACGGGATAGAGTTGAGTTTTCCAGCATGTTAAATCAACGAGTCAGGTTATGGTTGAGTTTCCTAACCTTTAATAAATGGGTTGGATTGAGTTTCCTTTCTAATAAGTATTGTTTTCCTTTTTCTAAAACATTTGAGATAGATAAAGGTAGATTATAAATATTATAAAAGAATAAGCTTTTGGAGAGGTTAACCATTGGAGATGTCATTTATGAAAAGGTTTTTTGTTAGTGGAATGTTGATGTGGCAAAACTAATATCATCTTAAATTACATGCAGGATCAAGGGTCAACTGACGGGTCAAACGGGCCAAATCAAACAAGTTTTAGAAAAGAGTAACTTACACAACGTAGACATGTCCTCCCCAAGGACCCCAACCACTCAAACAATCACGATCAACGGACGAGATCAGTGCTTGAGAGATGGTACAGCTCCTCATGGTTCTGAACAAATTTTAAGAAATTGTTAATAACTTATTTAAGGTGCTTATAAGCTTACAAATTAAACTTATTTAAGCTTATATAAGATAACAAGTTTATACGCACCTTAAATAAGCTTTCCCAAACAAGCTATAAATCTCGACTTTAGCTTGTTTAAATTAAGTTTTTAACGAGTCGAACTCGAGTAACTCAATTCACTTAAACCCCAACTTTTGGTGTATGAATTGCAATTTGCAGTCTAATCCCCTCACCTCCCTTAAAAAAATATGTGCAATTTGTTAAACTACACATTCTCATGCGGAATAAAAATAATTGTGAATATTAACCCTGAATGGCTTCAACAAAACTTCAAGCACTTGCGGAAACCAAATAACATGCAATTTAATATTAATTTTAGAGTAATGATATCATCTAATCATTTATTTATTCCTATTTATCTTACTACTCATTTGTTGGAACAAAACACAGATCAACTTAATACTGATGCTGTAGTTAGTACTGATCATACTTAGTACTGATGGGGCAGAACATGTTACTACTGATGAAGTTGATACTGATGAAGACTATAACTAAAGTTACCACTGATCAAGGCTTATTGAAGATACTACTGATCAATATTAGTTACTACTGACGTTGATAATGGACTTACTACTGATCACCAAGTTTACTACTGATGTTACTTATTTACTACTGGTGATTGCAGTTTACTACTGATACGCGTTTTGGAAGCATATCAAGTCCGAGATCTTCGTAGAGATAGTTATAGCATGTAAATCGATGTATATCATTATATTTAGATGTAAATCAAGTCCTAGAATAACTAGGGTACGTAAATAGTTTAGCTTCAAGGACTATTATAAATAGTTCCTTACGAATTGTAAACGTACGTGTGTATTGTTAACTTGATAATATACATTGAAGCTTTTTGTGAATCTGTGTTCTTAATATTTTCGCATATTATTTACAGTTCATTGTTCTTAATTACATTGATATAGTGTTGATCCGCTGCAACTTCTATATTCAATTAGATCTACGGTGTTTATTAACTTCTATATAGTTAATCGATCCTGACAAGTGGTATCAGAGCATATTGGTTCTAGATCTACGATTTGTTAAGAACAACAAAAAGTTTTAATCTTTAAAACACACATTATTAATCATGATTGATAATAATGAAAGCACTCAGGCCAACAAAATTCCTATACTTACTCCCAACAACTTTGGGATGTGGAAGAATCGTATTAAGCAATACATGCTTATTACAGATTATTCTATGTGGGAAGTTATCCTTGAAGGAAACAAAACTGGTCCTGGTCAAGCAAGCAGCTCTGCAACTGAGGCAGACAAACTTAAGTGTGAGAAGGAAAAGAAGGACAAGGGAATCGAACTCAAAGCTCTAAGCACTCTCCTACTGGCCATTCCTAATGATTATCAACATCTCTTTGTTGAGTATGATGATGCAAAGGTGCTATGGGAAGCACTGGAGAAGAGATTCGTTGGGACCAAGAGCACCAAGAGGAACATGAAGTCTGTTCTCAAACAAGACTTTGAAAACTTCAAAGGAAAACCCAATGAAACACTCACTCAAGTGTTTGACAGATTCAACAAGCTAATTGGTGAACTTAACCAGGTTGGGGTTAAGATGGATCAAGAAGATGTCAACATGAAGTTCCTAAGATCTCTTAGTGAAGAATGGGCCATGTATACAGTGGTATATAGACAAAGAGATGCTCTAGAAGAAAAAGAGTTGGATGAACTCTACAATGATCTCAGAGTATTTGAAACTGAGGTAAACCAAAAGAATCCTTCTATTTCTTCTAATAATGCTGCATTTGTCTCTAGTACAGGTCAAGGTCAGGAAACCTTCACAGGAAAGGCTGCAGATTCTGAGGATGCTGCAAGAGAATCCTTCTTCACTAGTCATGTGCATACTGCATTGATTAGTGATGACTTGGAACAATTGAATCCGGATGATCTTGAGGAGATGGATCTTAAATGGCAGATGGCTATGCTGAGCCTAAGGACAAAAAGATTCTTAAAGAGAACTGGTAGGACAAGCCTCAACTTCAACAAAGGTGATAAAGCTGGATTTGACAAAACTAAAGTCAAATGTTACAACTGTAACAACCTTGGTCACTTTGCAAAAGAATGTCCTCAGCCAGACAAAAGATCAAAATCAACTGCACTTGTATCACAACAAGGACAAGGCTATGACTGGAGCTTCCAAGCAGAAGAGCATGCTCAAAATCAAGCTCTCATGGCCTTTACTGACAACAAAACTGAGGTAAAACGTAAACCTTGTACTTCTGAATGTGCTAAAATTGTTAAAAACTTAGAAAAAGAAAACACTAAATTAAATGAAGATTTAGCAAAAGCAGTGAGAAGAAATCATGAATTTGATGGTGTGATTACTGATCAAGAACATCAAATAAAGGTGTACCAGATGATTGATCAAAGGATAAAGGAAGAATTGCTTCAGGCTGTGGATGAGAAAGAATTTTATGAACTAAAAAATAAAGAATTAACAAGTAAATTAGAAGAATGTCAACTTGAAATTGAACAAAATAAATTAACAATTAAAAAATTTGAAAGAAGTACTAAAATTCTTGATGAACTAACTAATAATCAAACTACAGAAAAAGTTGTTCATGGGGTGGGATATCATGCTGTTCCACCTCCATATAAAATCATTCCACCACTTAAAAACAGTTCAGAAAGAATCATTAATGAATTAAAAACTGAAAATCAAACTGAATCACATAATGAAACATCTGAATCAAATGATTCTTCTGATGATGATCAATCAATTGAATTTACAATCTCTCAAACTGAATCACCAAAATCAATTGATACAAGTTTTCACACAGCTCAAAGTCCAAATCATTCTCCCAAATATGATGCAGAAAATGTACCAAAAATTTTAATAAGGGGAAATGAAAGAAATAAAAAACAACTCTTAGATCAAAGAATACCTGAAGGTGCTAAAAATAAGAAATTAAGATGTGTTATATGCAACAAAATGAACCATTTAGCAAAGGATTGTCACTTCAATCCAATAAACTGCAAAGAGTTAAAGGAATTTAAAATTTTTAAAGAAAATGCAAAAACTCAAAAGTTAAAAGATACTACTGGTCCTTCAGTAGTAAATAAAATTAAAACTCCAATTGCTGAAACTCCAAGATTTGGAAGAAGTGCACCAAGATTTGTGCAAAACAGAAGAGTTGGAAGCCCAAAGAACAGCAATTACTTCAAGAACAATGGAAAATCCAATCAAAATAAACAATATTTTAAATTTTCCAACACCAGTAAAAACTTTAATAATTTTACTACTGGTGTTAACCCTAATTATAATGCTGTTTGGTACCAATACAAGAATACTACTGGTAAAAACTTTAATTACAAAAATACTACTGCTCCCAAAAAAACTTTCAAAAATACTACTGGTGTCAACCCTAAAAACACTACTGGTCAAACTAAAAATGGTAAGTACCCAAATACTACTGGTCCATCAGTAGTAAAACATTCAAAAAGCTACAAATCACGGGTATAACCCAAGATCAGTAGGAAATTCTCACACCAGTAATACTTTCAAAAGGCAGTAGTAAAACAAAACACCAGTACTAAACAAGTATGGGTACCAAAAAGGTTTAAAGTTAAATCCCCCAAAGCTTATTTCTCAAAGGATGAACCCAAGACATATAAAGCTTGGGTTCCCAAACTTAACTAATCCTTTACTCACTTGTGCAGAGTATTCAGATCCCAGAAGAAGGAAGAACATGGCATATTGATAGTGGATGCTCAAGGCACATGACTGGAAATCTGCAAATTCTTAAAGATTTCAAGTCACTTGATGGAGGCTATGTAGCATTTGGTGAGAATCCACAGGGAGGTAAGATCACAGGTAAAGGTACTGTTACAAATGGCAAAATTACCTTTGATGATGTATTTTATGTAGCTGAACTAAAATACAATCTTGTCAGTGTGTCTCAAGTTTGTGATAAAAAGAATAAAATTCTTTTCACAGACATTGAGTGCATCATTCTTTCTCCTGATTTTATTTTAGATGAAAAATATGTTGTTTTAAGAACTCCAAGGAGAAACAATGTGTATTGCGTGGATATAGGGGGAGAACTCATTTCTTCAAATGAGGTCAACTGCTTTATATCTAAGGCAAACACCACTGAATCAGAACTATGGCATAGAAGGATGTGTCACACTAATTTTAAAAACATGAACAATTTAGTAAAAAGAAATCTGGTCATTGGACTACCTCAAAAACAATTCATGTGTGATCATCACTGTGTTGCATGCCTAAAAGGTAAACAACACAAGACTTCTCATAAGTCCAAAACTGTGAACTCTATTTCTGTTCCTTTACAGCTCTTACATATTGACCTTTTTGGACCTACAAATGTAATGAGTATTGGAAAGAAACAATATTGTCTTGTTATTACTGATGACTTTTCCAGATATACATGGGTTTTCTTTCTCAGGACAAAGGATGAAACAATTGAACTCATAAAGAACTTAATTGTCAAACTGGAGAACACATCTGATCAAAAAGTTAAAGCCATAAGATGTGATAATGACACAGAATTTAAAAATGCTAACTTAATTAACTTTTGTGATTTTAAAGGTATTGACAGGCAATACAGCTCACCTAGAACTCCACAACAAAATGGTGTAGCTGAAAGAAGAAATAGAACCATCATAGAAGCAGCAAGATCAATGCTAGCAGACTCAAAATTACCAATTACTTTTTGGGCTGAAGCTGTTAATACTGCCTGTTATGTTCAGAACAGAGTATTAATAGTAAAGCCACATTTTAAAACACCATATGAACTTTTTAATAAAAGAAAACCTTCTATAAGCTTTTTAAAATCATTTGGTTGTCCTTGTACTATTCTGATTACAAGAGAACAAATTGGTAAATTTGACTGCAAAGCTGATGATGGAATCTTTGTGGGATACTCTACTCAAAGCAAATCATACAGGGTATTCAACAAGAGATTAAGGATAATTGAAGAAAGCATCAATGTATCCTTTAATGAAAATGTTTCTAATGAACAAGGAAATGGTCCAGATTGGCTATTTGACATAGACAATCTAACCAAATCTTTTAATTCTAACATGGACTTCAATGCAGGAAATTCAAATTGTCACTATCAAAAGGAAGGAACATCATCTGTTAATACTGGTCAAGATGAAATGAGATACATTGTAGTTAATACTGCTCCAATAGTTAATACTGATGTCAGTAATAACTCAAGTTCTGGAACCAGTAGTAACTCTGAGAATGAGGACAGTAGTAATTCAAATACTACTGATACCAGTAATAGTACTCACAATACTACTGGTCCCAACAATAACCTAGATTCTCAAGATACTACTGATACCAGTAACACCATCAATACTACTGATCTCAATGAAGACAATAGCAGTAGTAACTCTGACCAAGATGATGATGAACCAAACTTCAATAACAATGAAGGATCACTAGAAGAACAACTGCCTGAGACAAATGAGTCCAATCTTGAAAATCAACTAGTAGTTGATAAAACTACAACCACAAGGACTCAGAAAAACCATCCATTAGACCTTGTTCTAAGTGATGTTAACTCACCACTACAAACAAGAAGCAAATTAAACAAAAGCTTAACTGCAAATATGTGTAATATAAGTTTAATTGCTAATGAATGTATGTTTGAATGCTTTCTGTCTCAGGATGAACCAAAGAAGATCCAACAAGCAATGAAGGACTCAAACTGGATTGAGGCAATGCAAGAAGAACTCCTTCAATTCAAGTTACAAGCTGTTTGGACACTTGTACCTCTACCCAAAGGAAAAAGAGCCATTGGAACAAGATGGATCTTCAGAAATAAGAAAGATGAAAGAGGTATAGTGATCAAGAACAAAGCCAGACTTGTAGCCCAAGGATACACTCAAGAAGAAGGAATAGACTATGATGAAGTATATGCTCCTGTTGCTAGAATTGAAGCCATAAAAATATTTCTAGCATATGCTTCATTCAAGAAATTCAAAGTCTATCAAATGGATGTGAAGAGTGCATTTCTATATGGGAAGATTGAAGAAGAGGTCTATGTATGCCAACCTCCAGGTTTTGAAGATCCAAAACATGGTGATTATGTGTTCAAACTAGATAAAGCTCTGTATGGCCTACATCAGGCACCAAGAGCATGGTATGACACATTATCATCATATCTATTGAAAAACAACTTTAAAAGAGGAGCCATTGACAAAACTTTGTTTACAAAGAAAGTCAAAGATGATATACTACTGGTACAAATTTATGTAGATGATATCATCTTTGGCTCAACCAATGATTTACTATGCAAAGAATTTGAAGAACTGATGCAGATTAAATTCAAGATGAGCTCTATGGGTCCAATGAACTTCTTCCTTGGACTCCAAGTCAATCAAAGAACAGATGGTATTTTGATAAATCAATCAAAATATGTCAAAGACATCTTGGAAAAGTTTGAGCTGAAAGACATTAAAAGTGCAAGTACACCAATGGAAACACACAAACACCTACATCCTGATATTGAGGGGGAGGATGTAGATGAACACTTATATAGATCAATGATAGGCTCTTTGATGTACTTAACTGCATTAAGACCTGACATTATGTATAGTGTTTGTGTGTGTGCAAGGTATCAAGCAAGACCTAAAGAATTACACTTGTAAGCTGTCAAAAGAATTTTCAGATACTTGAAAGGCAAACCATCACTAGGTCTATGGTATCCACATGATTCACCATTTGAACTCATAGCCTACACAGATAGTGACTATGGAGGTGAATGTCAAGACAGAAAGTCCACTACTGGTGGATGTCAATTCTTTGGATCAAGACTGGTGTCATGGCAATGCAAGAAGCAAACAAATGTATCAACATCAACTGCTGAAGCAGAGTATGTAGCTGCATCTGCTTGTTGTGCTCAAGTACTCTGGATTCAAAACCAGCTTCTAGACTTTGGTATCTCTATCCTTAAAACTCCTATTTTTATTGATAATCAAAGTGCTATTAGTATTGTGAACAATCCAGTAAAACACTCAAAAACTAAACACATTGAAATAAGATTTCACTTTATAAGAGATTGTAATGAAAAGAAATTAATCAAAGTAGTTAAAATCCATACTGATGATCAATTAGCAGATCTTTTTACAAAAGCATTTGATGTAGGAAGATTCAACTTCTTGGTTAGCAGTATTGGAATGATTTTGATAAATTAAAATCTCACTTAAAATCATGTGTAAAGTTATTGTTGTAAAATATTATTTATTTACTTAAGTGTTTTACTACTGGTATATCTGTATTACTGGTGTGTAGGCATGTGCACAAAATACTACTGGTAGTTAAATACTACTGGTGTGTATTAGGTTCACACAAATACTACTGGTAAGTCAGTACTACTGGTATTCACATATACTACTGGTCTTGTGTGTTAGTGGTTACTACTGATGTCCATAGTTACTACTGATGTTAAAATCCTTAGTCACTACTGATGTTAGTAGATACTACTGACGTTTTACTACTGATATCACATTTACTACTGGTCTTTTAGAAACACAATTACCAAACTAACCCCCATGAAAATAACCGTTATGTTATGATTCGAAGGGCATTTTAGTCGTTTTGCAGATTAAATCGAAAGATATAAAAGGCGGCAGTCGATTAATTTAGCATTATCTTCACTTCGATTTGCTAAATTCTCTCGATAAACCCTAGTTTACGATCAAAAAACCTTCGTCAGTAACAAAATTCATTCCTGTTCTTCTCAAAATTCAACAAAAAAATGGCAACTCTAAAATCTTTGAATGTTCAAACCGATCTCAAATACTCAGAATTTCACAATATGTGTGCCTTCCTAAAGAATCCCGACGGCACAAAAGATTTTCGTCCGATCGTCAAATTCTTGAGAAATTCTTATATACAGTTTGCTTTAACTGTAAAACCAAAATCATATCAACAGCACTTGGTGGATTTCTGGACCAATGCTGAACAAACAGAAGGAAGAACCATATCTATGATCAAATCAAAAGTAGATGGAAAGCATATAACAGTCACAGAACAATCAATTCGACACCATCTACAATTACACGATGATTCAGGTATGTTTACTCTTCCTAAGGAATACATTGCTGAAATTTTACAAAAAATGGGTTATGAGGGAAGACTGAACATAGTAACTTTTCAAAAGGGTCTTCTCTCCCCACAATGGAAATTTTTAGTACATACTATTCAGCATTGTATTTCTCCTAAACGAAGTACTTGGAATGAGTTTAATAAGGCAATAGCCTCTGCTGTTGTCTGTTTATGCACAGACCAAGTATTTAATTTTTCTTACATGATTTTTGAAGGAATGTTGGGAAATCTCAGTTCTTCTAAATTTTTAATGTATCCCAGATTTCTACAACATATAATAAACTGTGAATTACAAAACTTGTCAACTCCTAAAAACATTTTTATACTACCTGAGTTGAACAAGAAAGTTTTCTCAAATATGAGAAAACAATTTAAATTTTCGGGCAAGGAAACCCCTCTGTTTCCTAATATGATCAAAGATCAAACAACTATTGGAGAGGGTTCAATCATAGATACAACCCAAGTTGAACCTCAACCCACTCCATCACCCCCAAATACAGCCCAAACACCACCCCAAATAGCCACTCAATCACCCACTAATATAGAAGTCCTGAATGTGTCCCAGGAACTTGATATAAATCTGCAGAGTGCTACTCTTCACTCTGTGGAAGACCTACCAGATAAAACCAAAAACATATCCACTATTTATCAAAGAAAGAAAATTTCTTCAAAGGACACCAGGGGACAAATTGAGTCAAACCCCAGGCTCCAAGAGTTGTCCTCCAAGGAGGAGAGAGGACATGAGGCGAGGGCTTTCACTACTGATGCCCCAAAGGTGGGTGCACAGGACAGTGAAAACATCATTAAGACCCAGACCTCGGCAACTTTGAGTGATGACTCATTTGAGGAGTTACTCAAAGGACCCCGGTGCCAAGAAACCACAAGGGGGGGCATCTCTGCTTCTTCTAGGAAGAAGAGGATGTCTAAAAGACCCAATGAATCACCAAGAAGTGATGAGGGCAGACCTATGGATTTGACGGATAGGATGGAAAACCTTCAAACCAATGTACCTGTTAGTGAGCCCGATGATCTTGCTAGATGGAGTGAGGGCAGTATTAAAATCAACCAATTGACGGAAAAAGTGGATTCTCTTGAATCCACTGTACAAAATTGTCTTACATATCTTACAAACCAAGGAAAAACAATGGCTGCCATGAAAAGGCATGTCAATACCATCAACAAGAGAATGAGATTCTATGAGCACAGGCTTCATCAACAAACTAAAATCATCAGGAAATTGAAGAAGAAAATTGATGATAGTGAGGCTCCACCAGTTGAGCTCACTAAGGGGGAGAAGGATAACATACAGACCATGATTGATGAATCAATTGCAGCAGCAGCATCCTCTCTCTTAAATTTAAAAGAAACAAAAGTTGATGAAGGCCCAAAAATGATGGTTACAGAAGATGAACCTATTACTACTGCTACAATGGAAGAACAAGTTGAAAAAGAAATACCAGTAGTAACTCCCACTACTGATATAATAGCAGTAGTAAGTAAAGAAGAGGAAGTAAAAGCAGCAAATACTACTGATGCCCTATCAGTAGTAACTCCTGAAGTCACACCAGTAGTAACTACTCTGGTTACTACTGAAGAGGAAGAACTACAATTCCCAGAGCTAATTGAAAGAGAAAGACATGTCATTATCTCCAAACCACCAACACCTGATCAACCACTTATCATACCTGACATTGATGATAATGTGAATTGATTTGAGGTAGATGAATGTACACTTCCTCCACACCCTAAAATCCTAACAGAAGGTCAACTACATATGTTTTATCCAAAACTTCTGATGATGGGTATACCTGATATGAAATACATTCCACCTCCACCATCTGCTCACATTGGAAAAGGAAAAGAAGTATATGATGATGATTACCCAAACAGAGCATTAGGTCACCACATGGTGAATAAAATTAATCATGTCAGATCAGAGAAACAATCAAGATGGAGGATAAAACATAGAAAATTCTTGGAGAAAGTGGAGATGTATCAATCACTTGAGGAATAGAAAAAGAAGGTTCAAAATGAAATTCCTGTTCAAACACCTGTTCAAGCAGAAGACAGTCAGATAAAAGCTCAACAGGCAGAATTCAAAAGGCTCAGAAAAGTAGAAGAAGAACACATACAGTGCCTTGAATATTTGGTATCTGAATGCAAGAAAACTAAAAGTGAATTGACAGATGATGTGTTTGAACAGAAGGATAATATGATTGAATATCTGAAAACAAAAGGGCATAGTGCAAAGTCATTTGGTAGAATGAAAATGATGACTATAATTGAAAAATATTGCACTGCTAAGAAGAAAGACTTGGCTGAACAAGAAGCTGAAGAAACAAAGAAAGCCAAAACTTTAATCCCAATCAGTCCAAACTTAATCAAAGCTGGTAGTGTTTCAACTACTGGTAATACCTCAACTCCCCAATCAAAGAAAAGAAAGATTGTTGATCAAGAACAAAGCTCTAAAAAGAAATCAAAAACTCAAATTGTACCTGTTCTTGAAATGCCTGTTGCTCCATTGCAGATCAACAATCCAATTATTAACTGGAGAGTGATGCAGAACAATGTTATAGAGGTCATAAGGGAAGACAAAGTTGTACAGAGATTCACTGGATGGTTACCATTGATCAGATCATGCTCTAGAAGTGATGTAATCAAGCTTCTGATTATTGGAAAACCTAGAATGACAAAGAAATCATGGAAAGAGTCTGGTGCTGGATACTTAACAAAAATGATAGATGCTGCATTTTATCCAGATAATTATCCAGAACAATTTACAGATCCAGGAAATGTGTATGCTTGGAATGTCATTCCTACTGCCAATATGTATTTCTTTGAGAAATCAGGCAAAGTATGTGAGCTGTACTTATATGAAAAAGAATATCCTCATTCTGAGAAGACTATGTATCAGATATTCATAAATACTTTGATGAAACCTTATGATGCTGTTATGTTCCAAAACAAATTAAATTACTTTACAAAGAGGAACAACAAATATATTATTGAACAAAGGCTTCAACAGAATCAAAGAACTCTTGAGAAAAGAAGAAGGGAACAAGAAGAACAAAAGAAACTTGATTGATTAAAAGATAATCAATAAGTTTAGGGGGAGATTGTTGGAACAAAACACAGATCAACTTAATACTGATGCTGCAGTTAGTACTGATCATACTTAGTACTGATGGGGCAGAACATGTTACTACTGATGAAGTTGATACTGATGAAGACTATAACTAAAGTTACTACTGATCAAGGCTTATTGAAGATACTACTGATCAATAGTAGTTACTACTGACGTTGATAATGGACTTACTACTGATCACCAAGTTTACTACTGATGTTACTTATTTACTACTGGTGATTGCAGTTTACTACTGATACGCGTTTTGGAAGCATATCAAGTCCGAGATCTTCGTAGAGATAGTTATAGCATGTAAATCAATGTATATCATTATATTTAGATGTAAATCAAGTCCTAGAATAACTAGGGTAAATAGTTTAGCTTCAAGGACTATTATAAATAGTTCCTTACGAATTGTAAACGTACGTGTGTATTGTTAACTTGATAATATACATTGAAGCTTTTTGTGAATCTGTGTTCTTAATATTTTCACATATTATTTACAGTTCATTGTTCTTAACTACATTGATATAGTGTTGATCCGCTGCAACTTCTATATTCAATTAGATCTACGGTGTTTATTAACTTCTATATAGTTAATCGATCCTGACATCATTATATCAAGATATATGTTAAAATCACGAGATTATACTAAGAAAGAGAATTAATAGATTATAGAGTAGGAAGATGAGAATGAACAAATGAACAAATAGATTATTAAAGTAATAGATTATTTAGATTATACTATCAAATGTGTAGGAAGATGAGGATGAACAAATGAAATAAATATTATTTAGTGGGCCTAATAATCAATAAGCTTTAGTGTTTATAGTGGGCCTAATAATCAACCTGTTATACATATGGCCCTTTTTGGAATTATCTAGTTTTAGTGGCTGATTAAGCCCAAATATGAATAATTACATTGCATGATTGCATCTCTCCCTTGCACTTTTTTTAATCAATTCTTTATAACAATGGTTCCCGGTACGTGGGTTTTTTAGCCCATTAGAATCGTCCGATCAAAAGCACAGCAAATCCCCACCGTGTTAATCCACTGGGGTTTCAGCTAATCAGGATCGTACGATTTAACTACAGCAGATCCTCATCGTCTTAATTCAATTTTTACTTTAGTCAATACTTTTCCAGCAAAATTAGTGCGTGTTTTGCGATTCTTCAGATCATGCCACCAAAAACTGTAGTGAATCAAATTAGAAAGGAATGTGGTTCTACATATTCTAACTAGCTACAAAACCCGCCCGATGGGCGGGTATGCTGTAAATTTTAGTATGTAGAAAAATGTCCAAAAACTTTATATATTTCTAAATGACATAATAATCGATAGATGTGATGATGATTTTGTACAAAAAAACGGTAAATGAAGAAATGTTACACGGGCATTTTATTAAATGAAGAATCCAGCTTTTTATGCCGTAATCCGTAATATCTGAAGTCTGGTTCCGTTGCACAATCCAGCTTTTTATGCCGTAATCATAGAATGCCGGTTTTATGGAAATTATATTGAGTCTTGTATCACTTCTGAATAAAATACGATTGAGTCGCTGATTGATCTTTTAAATATTTATTTGTTTCCATGTATGTAGGATCTTTTAAATAGTTATTTATTTGTTTCCTTGTATATAGGAAGCCGTATATGGAGCATATGAATGTAGACCGTAAGCCGTACCAGATTCGTTTGCCGTATATGGAGCGTATGAATGTAGACCGTAAGCTGTACCAGATTCGTTTGTATTATTGCAAATGACGTGGACCAATCAGGGAATTCCAAGTGGCATTATGGACGAATAGGAATGCTTGGAATTGCCATGGTGTCAAACCCTATTCAAAATTAGGCCTCATATATAGGGTAGGATTTTATAGTACGTTGCTTTTGAATGTTTAACTTGAATGTTTAATCCTTAGTTGTATGTCAAATTGCAACTTTAATGAAGTCTCACCCAAATACCTTGATTTAATATAGCCCATTGCCCCATTATGACCCATATAAAATGTCTGATCTGACCCATTACTCATCCTGCCGGCCCATTTATTTTGTCACCTCTGATTAGGAGTGAGTATGGGGTGTTGTGGGGCGATTTTTAACTAAAAGCAAACCCCGAACCGAGAACTTCGGTTTTAAGAATTACAAATCGTTCGATTTCGCTTTTTTTGGGATCGGTTTTTATAAATAATTCAGCTCGGTTTCGGTTTATTTTTCGGTTTTTTATTTTCCTTAAATTTACTAATTTGTTAACTTAAAAGTTGTGATCCAAACTTTAATTCCTTTCCTTTATAATAAAACAAACAGATATTCTAAATTGCACAGTTATACAATTATAAGACCTACAAAATCTATGTGTACAACGTGTGAAAATTTTATACCATGATATACTTAAAAAAATCAAATAGTTAAGCATCAAATCTTTATAAAGACAAATATATTTTTATAAAATTTGAAAAACATGTATGGCGGGCGCAGAGCAGTTTGTTCGGTTCGGTTTTTCGTATGCACCCGAAACCACCCAAACCGAATCAAAAATCAAAATCGCCCGCATCGGTTTTTCAAATGGTTCAGTTTTTCGGTGAGGTTTCGATTCGTTTTTTTGGTTTTTGTGTTCACTCCTACCTCTGATGCTAACTATGTATGAAACTATATCCTAATTGATGTAATCTTTTCGTTTCTTTCCTATTATGAAGGTGATTTGGTTGATGCTGCAATCCGTTTTATGGAGAAACCAATTAGTGATGGCACTTTGACAACCTTTCTAACTACTTATACATTGTCGTATTCTATAATTTTCTTGCATTTGCATTATTTTTTTAAGCATTGTTTGAGACTTTGCATATGCGTTGATAACTTATACCAAAAAATTATGACGCTACTACTATCAAATATGATGATTTCATTTTCTTACTATTAGGTGTGTGTGTGTGTTGAAAAATGTTTAGAAAGTATCACGTGACAACAGTATTGTATGAATTTGGATACACATGTTATGCATAAAAATTCGATGATTTGGGCAAAGGACGGGTATTAAATTAGTTTAGACGTGGTATCTTTTACGCTCTTTATATCTATAATTATAATAAAAAAAGCTTTAAGATGCCACGTGATAAGAAATAGAATAATTATTTCTAGAGGGGGTAAAAGGGTAACTTATAGGAATGATATAAAATAGAAATTAGGGTTATGTTTTAGAGAGGATAGAATATTGTTTGATCTTAGCTTTTAGCTTTGAGAGGCTCTTAGCCATTGTTGGCTCTGAGAGAGGGTTTTACCCTGGACTAATCTAATAGTAGATTAGGGTTTATCTTGTAATTCGTTTCTTCATATTTCAGTTTATCAATTCCAATTTCGATTCTTCATCTTCTACGGTGTTTATTCATTTACTAGCGTTCATCTATTTCACGATCTCTATGATTGGTCCGACCTTGCCTTAGACCTGCCGATCTCAGTGTTTGTTTTGGAAATTGATTCCAGTGTTCAATTGCCGATTGTTATTCACGTTATTCAGTCGCTCATACTCACGATTTCAGTGTTAGGATTCTGTGATATCAATTTCAGAATTCAATCCCGTTTTCAATTACCGTTTCTGATTTGATTCATCACTAATGGAAAATCAATATAGCCAATCTCCTGTTACAGATATCAACTCAATTTTGAAGAACTTGGAAGCAGATATACTTGAACAACGCAAGTTTCGTAAGACTATGTTGGCATTGATAAAGGGTGAAGAACTTGTGCCCGATTTGGAATCTGATTTCGATTCTAATATTGTTGTTAACGACGGGGGAGAGAATGGAGTGGGACGTGAACCAGATCAGCCACTCAATGAATTGAGAAAATCAGATTTGATTGATTTGAAAGACGAGGAAGAAAATGACGGTGTTCAGTGTACACTATTCGTTTCTGGTATGGAATTGATTGTCGATTCTGATATGGTTGAATGTGGGGATATTCTCGATCCTAATGGTTGTTCCGACGGTGGTGTAGAGCATAATCTTGGTGGCGGTGGTGTGAATATTTTTGATTCTGATATGGTGACCAATTTGGGTGAAATTGTTGCTGGTGCATCGGGATCTGAGGTTAGAAGTAGAAACTCATCATTAATTAAAAAAGCTCAAGACACTGAAGCTGATACAACAGAATTCACTGCTATCAACATGAAAAAGATGTTGAGTGAGGAAGAAAATCCAGATGTTGATTATCATGGGGTGGAGATGAAACTTAAACTACCAATTGAATTGGAAAAGTCTACTGCACCAACTACCGTATGTAAACAAGTGTCCCAACTCAATTTTTTCATTGGTGAGTATAAAGAGTCAGATTTTTGGAGTGCATATAAGCTGTTTGATGAAAGTCTTTGGCTGAAATTGTCTAGTCAGCTTGAGCAAACCGAATTTTTTGGGGTTTTACATGTTGTATGGGTTCTTAAACATCGTAAACCACCAGATTATATGAATTCATTTTTATTGGATAACTCTTACATGCATCTTGAGAAGTCTATCACATATCCACCACCTGATTATTATCCTCACTCGAATGATTATTCTCATCATTCGGATCAGACTCGGATTTGGCAGCTACTGATGACGGTTGAAGTGCCCTTTGTTTGGGTTCGAAATGGAATTGAATATCATATTTTCACGGTTGATGGATTTTCTTTAGTTGTGGGGCAGATTTATGAAAGGGTTTACAAGAGTTTAATTTTAGCTGTTGATATAATTGACAACATCGTAGTGCATAATTTGAACACTAAGCAACCACACCATATTGGTATTCAGTTTTTAAACACACTTGAGAGAAGTTTCCCATATGTTGCCAAAGAGAATTACATGCAGAAAAGAGGGAAGAGATCAAGAGAACAATCGGGCTCAATTAAATTGGAAAAAACAGTGAGGATGCTATGGATGATTCCATGGCGGGTAGGTACCATCAAAATTGCTGCAATCAGTTTTTTGGGGGAGGGCAACGATGACAGTAAGGATGGTAACACAGACTATTGTCAATTTGAGGAAATTCGGGTTCGTGATTTACCTCCGCGAAAACCACCAGATCATCAAATCGGGGCGTCATTGGACTCTTTTGGAAGCAAGTCTTGAGGACTAGACTTTTTCGAAGGCGAGAGTATTGATAAGAAATAGAATAATTATTTCTAGAGGGGTAAAAGGGTAACTTATAGGAATGATATAAAATAGAAATTAGGGTTATGTTTTAGAGAGGATAGAATATTGTTTGATCTTAGCTTTTAGCTTTGAGAGGCTCTTAGCCATTGTTGGCTCTGAGAGAGGGTTTTACCCTGGACTAATCTAATAGTAGATTAGGGTTTATCTTGTAATTCGTTTCTTCATATTTCAGTTTATCAATTCCAATTTCGATTCTTCATCTTCTACGGTGTTTATTCATTTACTAGCGTTCATCTATTTCACGATCTCTATCACCACGTGGCGTTTTTTTAACCCCACAGCTTGCCACGTGGCAGCTTCCTATTGGCTGCAACATATTTTTCCCGCCCATTGTATGATTCGTTTTAAGACCAACAACTTTTAATATGTAATATCGGTTTTTCATGTGGAGAGTTATTTCCTATTTAACAGACCAGCAACTTTTAATATGTAATATCCGTTTCCTAATTACAAAATCTGTTCCTTAAAATAAACCATTACCACAATGATATATATGACGTAATTTGAATTTATATTGATTGAATTTGGCTTATTTCCTAATATATACATCTCTTATTTACTGGACATAATTTGAGGTAACCGGTTAACATATTTTAAAAAAATAAACATACGTAATTTAATTTTATAGTGATCGGATTTGGTTTGTTTCCTAATATACAACATTATAGACGGAACAAAATTAAAGGTAACTTTTTCATAAAAATTCTATTTAAAGCCTACCGATATATTTTATTCGATACGTAAATTTTTATGTTACCTTACAATTCGAAGCAGCGTCAAAGATTCCTCACCCGCCTCAAGCATCCTCATCAGCCTTTTAAGTGGTATAATTTCAAGTAGCCTTTCGTTTAATAGTTTAAACATAATACTAAAGCAGCATTGATGTACAGGGTGTTGTTCTTAATTTTGCATTGATGCTCTAATAGTTGTCAACATTTTCTTACACTTCTGAATTTTGCAGTTTTTCTATGCATCTAAATGCGATTCGGGTTATATAGTTTGCAGTTTATGTATTTAAATTTTGACTTTTGATGCTGCTAAATTTCATACAGTACTACATAAATTTGCACTATTATCCGGTTTCTACATTTAAAATCTATTATAGTAATTGGATTTGAACAATTCCTAAGTTATCAAACAATTTCCGGAAGTATACTAATTACTATAAACACATATTACTAATTATTATATGAACACCTAATTAGTTTATATTTTCTTCATAAAAACTTTGCATAATTAGTTATTCTGCAGCAGCCTCATAAACTGGATTAGCTTTTCTGCATCAGCCAACTGGTATGTTATGTAATTTTCTGTATATTTTAACCAACATAAATCTTTTCTGTTTTAGTCTCTGCAGGTAATTAAACAATGTGAAAGAAGATGTAAGTAGATTTTCATTATTTTTATACTTTATGTATGAGGTTATTTTTTCATGCTAATTAATTTAATAACTGGATGCAGATCATATCAGTTTCTTGAAAATAAAAGATGGGCTTTTGAAGGTGGAGAATTTTCCTCAAGTAAATTGCATTTGTAGACTGTAGTAATAGATGTTAGGTATAATATTAATTTAAGTTGACTAATAATGTAAAATAGTTCTTCATGGTTCTGTTAATTTTAAATAATTTTAGTTTTTGTTCATGTTAAATTGAATCTTGATATCTATGTATTCACTACTTATTCACAATTCAACATTACTATTTTGTGCACTAACACAGTTTATGCTTATGTTTAGCAGTGATGTATGATCAATGCTTTATTACTTAATTAGCTTAATTATAATTTCAAAATTTTAAGACTTGACAATTGTTTCTATTTAAATATTGTTGTTCTTGCATCATGAGTCATTTAGTCGGCTACTATTAGATTAGAAATTGCAATGTGGAAAACTTATGTTTAGGTTTTGATCATAATAATTTGAAGTGGAGCCGTATCAACTCATCTTTAACATGTCTCAATCATCTAAACAATCGTAATTTTTTTTTTTAATTATTATGGTTATTTAACATACATTCTCAATTCATAATTCCCACTATAATAATAATAATAATAATAATAATAATAATAATAATAATATTATTTATATACTAATTTTAAAATTTAATATAGAATGACAAATCAATGATTAAGCTCGTGATTGAAGAACTTGACGAGAAGAATTGTTAAGTTTCAAATAAAAATTACTAACCTTTTCTTTTCTTTTTTAATATTTACTTTAGTTAAACACATGGCAGTAATTTTGGGATAATATATATTTTCTACTTTACTGCCAGGCACAATGGTAAAAGTAAAACTCAAACCACCCAAGGGTGGTAGTTTTTTAGATGGATTAGAGGCACGGGTGGCATTTGTGGGGTGTTTCGACAAAAAAAGTATTTACGGGTCAACCTAACATTTATTGGCCCATGCTAAAACTGACATGTTTCTACCCGACCCATCTAGCAGACTTCAGAAGAAGTTGAGAGACCGAGTAAATTGAAAGTAAGCCGAATGAAAGAATTAGTTATGAAAAGGAGATCTGAGTTGGAAGACATATGTTGCAAGACTCACACTGAGCCCGATTCAAGTATAGCTATTGATAAATCTAATACAATGATAAGCGGGCACGTTTTTATTAAATCATAATAAGTTACTTGATAAAAACTAGAAACGTAACTTTTTTTAAGGTTTGGTGGACCGAGTTAACAGCTATTTTGGTCTACTTATATTCAATGTATAACTACTTTGTCAAGACTAAAATGCCAGGCTTCTTTCAAACCAGCTTCTACTTTGGATACATTGCTATGTTCTGTCTTGATTTAGGAATTCTCTTAGGTTAGTTCTCATTTCAATTTTATCTCATGATACTCCTTAAGCTTAAATTTTGCTAAGTGAATCTGTTTCAGAAGATGTTGGGTGCTTTTGAACAAGTAAATAACATTAGAATTTAGCTTTTTTTTATTAGAATTTAGTGAACAAGTACATAACATATGTTAGAGAGATTGACAACCCGTGATGTTTCATTGGGTTTAACCTATTGTCTCATGGGGAATTTGTGTTTTTGTATGCCATCAACTTTAATATTAGGGAATTAATTTTGCTACCACACTTTTTGATGTTTATACCACACTGTACAAGTATTTCTGCATACTGTACAAATATGTGATACAACTATTGTGGTAGATGCATTAAAATATGTGGTAGAAAAATCACCCCCTTTAATATTAGGATGCAGGGAGCATTACTATGTTAAAACCATTGCTTTTTTCTATTAAACATTTTTTTTAATGTTTTATTGGAGTTTTTAATAGTTTCTTGAAATCAATGTAATAATCATGAAATTAAAGATTAATTTTTTTTACTCTATATCAATTACGTTCAGCATAAAAAGTGATAATCCGTGATTTTTCACGGGCTTTAACCTAGTTTTTTCAAATAAAAGGAGGGAGTCCAACTGTCAGCCACGTGGACATAGGTATACAGCTCGGATCACCGGGTGGTTGTTATTCAAAGATCGTTAATTTCACCATTTTACTTGAATTAAAGAAACAAATTAATCAGAAAAAAATTCACCCATTAACAGATCTTCATCTTCCTCCTCCCCTCGCTTTTTCATTCTCCATCCAACATCAGAACACAGCAAAAATTCAATTCAAACTCTTAACTCTCCCACGTTGAAGGTTCGTCGAAATTTGATCTGCGTTTCCCGTTTTGGGGGTTAGGTTTCAGGATATCGACAGAAACCCCCCAAAATGGGAATTTGCAGCTCGCAACAAAGAATTTCCGGCAAAGACAAACAAAACGATAATATGGCGATGGAAAAGGAGAAGAAGAAAAACAATGAAAATGTGGGAGGGAAAAAATCGCCATCTGTTCACCCCCAAAGCGCAACTAACAATTTGTTTACGTCGACTCAGGCGACGACGCCGGCACGGTTGTTCAAGAAGGCGTTTGCACCGCTGTCGCAAGCGCAGCATATGAAGGCGGTTCTGGCACGGCGGCATGGGAAATCGAAGGATAATGGTGAGGAGAAATTGAATACGAATTTTGGGTTTTCGAAGCATATTGGGCATAAGTATGATATAGGGGAGGAGGTTGGCAAAGGGCATTTTGGTCATACTCGTAAAGCTAGATGTAGGAAAGGGGAGCTTAAAGGTCAACAAGTTGCGGTCAAAATTATTTCAAAGTCACAGGTTTGACTTTTTATCATTATTTATATTCATATCGTTCTGAGTGGTTCGTTTAAGATAAGAAATATCATATGCAATTGTAAATTGTTAAGGTGAAACAATAGATAACGTGATACTTGATTCGCACATTTTTTTCTTAGAACGTTAATTATTTTTTGACAATATTTAGAAAATTTTGAGAGGTTGCACGGGCTACACAGTAGGTCCTCCCATGCTTGATTCGACATTTAGGACATCTATAGTCGTAGGTAGCTATTAACGTTATGTTTGGTATCTAAAATGGACTTCATTTAATCAGATGACAACAGCCATTGCCATTGAGGATGTTCATCGGGAAGTAAAGATACTAAGAGTTTTAACTGGACATAAGCATCTAATTAATTTTTACGATGCGTTTGAGGACCATGATTATGTCTACCTCGTAATGGAGTAAGTTTTGCATTATATTGTTTATCTCGTTTTTGATATGTACGTTTAGTGATTGACATTCTCGAACCTTCATAGTTAAAAAAGTTACCATTAATCTAGTAAAATAACCAATTAACACTATACTTTGTAAGAATTGAGAATTTATTATAGACCATGGAAATGTATACTACATATTCAAAATGGGTGTTGCGTAGAGCAATTTTTATCTATACAGAGCAATTTCACGTCAAAGGACAATAACTTAGATTTTGGGATCTTCGGTTGTTGGAGAAGGCCTTTATTCTTGATCTTTTCATTTTTTCTCGTTATAGTCAACTTAAGTTATCATTCTTTTTTTCAGGTTATGTGATGGAGGAGTGCTTTTAGATAGAATACATTCAAGGTCCAAATTTCTGTTACCTTAATATATTTTGAAATTTGAAATATTTTCTTAAATATAAAAAACATAGGATGTGTTTAGGGGCGGGAAATTCACGGAAGAGGATGCAAAAGGCGTATTGATACAAATGTTGACTGTCGTTGCATTTTGTCACCTTCAAGGTGTGGTTCACCGGGACTTAAAGCCTGAGGTAGGTATATAAATATGTGCTAATTTAAACATATATTTCTTCCTTTATGTCTCATTTAACTCTGTTTAACCTATAAATCAGAACTTCTTATTTGCAACAAAAGACAACAACGCAGAATTAAAGGCCATTGATTTTGGCTTGTCCGACTTTGTCAACCCAGGTACGCTGCCAAGCCACCACTGTAATAAAATTGTCTTTTAGTGACATAAAAAAGTGTCACTAAAAGTAAAAAATCAGACAAAAATTTGTTCCAGAAAAAGTCAGTAAAGTCTCGTAGATAAATACCTATATATAGGGAAAGTGTGAACTTTACGTTTTTAACCTTTTTGTGACACATTTATTTTATAAAAAGTTTCATTAAACCCCTAAAGTTACCCACACTTTTTAAAACAATGTCACTAAAAACTCAAATTAGTGACACTTTTCGTTGTGTCACATTTTCCTTTTACTAGTTGAAACTAAAAAAATCAAATGTTTTGCAGAGGAAAGATTGGATGACATAGTTGGTAGTGCATACTATGTTGCTCCTGAGGTTCTACAAAGGTCGTACTGTACAGAGGCTGATGTATGGAGTGTTGGTGTCATAGCTTATGTTCTTTTGTGTGGCAGTCGGCCCTTCACGGGTCGTACCGAATCTGGGATCTTTCGGGCAGTTCTCAGAAATGAACCAAAGTTTGATGAAGCCACTTGGTCTAAACTATCATTTGAGGCCAAAGATTTTGTCAAATCTTTATTAACTAAGGATCCTAAGAAAAGATTAACCGCCGCACAAGCATTGTGTAAGCAATTGTGATGCTTAAGAATGTGTGATTTTGGATGACTGTAAAAACCGAAGTTGTACGACACCTTTTTTGTCCAAAATTACTGCAACAAAGTTTCGTTTAGTGACACATAGATAAAGTGTCACTAAAAGTAAGAAGCAGAAATTCAGTCATAATAGTTGGTGAAGACCTTAAAATGTTTTGTTGGTGAATACCTTATACAGTGAAACAAAAAGAGTGTAAATATAGTTTAGAGTTTTTAGACCTTTTAGTGACATTTTTTTCATAGTAAAACCCAAAGCTGTAATCTTTTACCTGCATTTTTTAAAAGGTGTCACAAAAACTAAGACATATTCACTTTCAACGTGTCAGTATAAATGTATCACTAAATGACATTTTTCTAGTAATGACCATAATATCATACTCTAATTTTACAAGAAAAATGGTTCAGAAAGTCACTCAGTGAGGCCTAAAATGATTAAAATCATTACAGGTCATCCATGGATTCAACATGATAATGAAGTGAAAATGCCATTTGATATCTCGATACTCAAGTTCGTAAAACGTTATATTTGTTCATCGAATCTGCGGAAAGCTGCTTTACGGGTATCTTTTTTCTAATCTATATTGTATTATTTTTATTATTATTATTTGTGTGTTTATTGAATTCAAGTCACAATCATGCTAACACTAGTTACCTTCTGATAAGAACCATCCATGGCAGGAACAAGCAGCTAATTAAAGTATTATGCTATTAGTTAATTATTATTTACTTATTATTATTTTCATTTATGTCTAAGTAAGAATATTCCTAGTAGTCTTTTTAGTGGGAGCACTATCAAATGCCAAATAGTGGGAGAGGCAGTGTCCTTGCCTATGAGCTGGCAGCCTACTCCCTCCCTTGCCTTAGTAGTATTTATACCCCTTTGTCTTGTAAGAAAAGGTATCTTTTATGAATGAAATGAATTGAGAATTTATCTCTTGGAGATCCCTTCTTCTCGAATTGAAGGAATTGTTACTGTTCTATTGATTCTGTTGGTGTTATTCTCTAGATAAGAACCAAGTTCTTATCAATTGGTATCAGAGCACACCATGGGAGCAACAAACAAAGATGCAGCTGCTACCAAAAGGATTGATTCTCTGGAAGAAAATATGGGTCATCTCCAAGGTCAAGTTACAGAATTGGGAACCCAGATGCAGAATCAGGGTACTGACCTGGGGTATGTGAAGCTCAAAATGGAAGAACTATCTTCAGCAATGAACAAGCTGTTGGAGATGAACATGGCCGGAAAATCGCAAGGAAAGGGAGGAACAGAGACACCTCATTCCGGCTTACTCACACCGCTTGGTGACTCCGGTGCTCGAAACAAAGGTACAATGCCACCACCGATTGTCAATTCCGGGAATCCCAGCCAAAGCAGCTTCCACCAACCTCCACCGGAGTTCGTATTTGGGTCCTTCGACCTCAATCAGCGTGAAAGAGAACATGGATTTCACGGTAGAGAACAAGGGAGAGGAAGGTTTGAATATCGAACCAGAAAAATTGATATGCCTTCCTTCGATGGCAGCGATCCAGATGGCTGGATTTTGCAGGCTGAGAGATACTTTGCAATCTATCAACTCATAAATGAAGAGAAAATTGAAGCTGCAGTTCTGAGTTTGAACGGCGACGCCTTGTCGTGGTTCAGGTGGTCGAATCGACAACAACCGATAGCCACTTGGGAAGAAATGAAAAGTCTGTTCCTAAAGAAGTTCCGGTCAATTCACGGTGGTGATCTTTACGAACAATGGTCCTCCCTTGATCAAACCGGCACCATCGACGAGTACGTACGGAAGTTTGTGGAATTGGCGGCCCCACTCGAAGGGGTATCTGATAGGGTTGCCCTAGCCTGCTTCATTAAAGGGCTTCAGCCCAACATTAAAAAAGAGATCCGGATGTGGGCTCCCAACGATTTGGGCCGAGCAATGGAGTTAGCCCAGCAGATCGAGGAGAAAAACAAGGCCCTCGAGTCCAGTGGGTTTGCTTTTCCGAACCCACAAACTAATTATCAGTCCGACTTCCAAGCAACGGGAACTTCTGTGCCGTCTATCCCTAACGCAACCATACCTCGATCGGACAATTACTTCAGACGGAATACGGGAGAGGATCGCCCCTTAACCGAGGCTCAAATCCATGAAAAACGTTCGCGGGGCTTGTGCTACAAATGTGATGAAAAATGGCATAAAAATCATCGGTGCAAAGTCCAGATCAACGTAATCTTGATTGAGGACGACGAGGGTAATGAGTTTGGGAAGAAAACAGACGAGACCAACGAAACCAAACATGCAATTTCTCGATTTCCACCTTGAGGACAAGGTGAAAGTTTGGGACGCCGGTATTGATAAGAACCATCCATGGCAGGAACAAGTAGCTAATTAAAGTATTATGCTATTAGTTAATTATTATTTACTTATTATTATTTTCATTTATGTCTAAGTAAGAATATTCCTAGTAGTCTTTTTAGTGGGAGCACTATCAAATGCCAGATAGTGGGAGAGGCAGTGTCCTTGCCTATGAGCTGGCAGCCTACTCCATCCCTTGCCTTAGTAGTATTTATACCCCTTTGTCTTGTAAGAAAAGGTATCTTTTATGAATGAAATGAATTGAGAATTTATCTTTTGGAGATCCCTTCTTCTCGAATTGAAGGAATTCGAAGGAATTGTTACTGTTCTATTGATTTTGCTGGTGTTATTCTCTAGATAAGAACCAAGTTCTTATCACCTTCCTTGTAATATGCAGGCTCTATCAAAGACCTTAACTTTTGATGAGTTGGTCTACATGAAAGAGCAGTTTTCATATTTGGAACCGAGCACAAACGGATGCATTAGTGTCGAAAATATCAAAACGGTCGGTAACTAACACCATTTAATTTTTTAATTCTTTTTCTTGACACCATTTATGGTCAAAGACGGTTGTTTGACTTTTTTTGTCTATGGGTCAGGCGTTGATGAAATACGCTACGGGTGCAATGAAGGAGTCTAAAGTCCATGAGTTCCTAGAGTCGGTATGTACTGATTCATATTTTAGCTATGTATAAGTATAACCGTGTATGGGATCGAGTTGAGGTGATTTGACCATTCTACCCTTGGGGTGTCTTGCAGCTTTGCAAACTTCAATACACGAGGATGGACTTTGAGGAGTTTTGTGCAGCTGCTCTTCGTGTTCATCAACTTGAGGGTGGTCTTGATCGATGGGAACAACAAACTCGTGATGCCTATGAAATATTTGAGAGAGATGGTAACCGATCTATTGCGGTCGAAGAACTTGCTTCTGTAAGTTAACCGTCACAAAAAATCTTCATATTTTTTTGCAAAAAATAAAAGTTATTGTACAAATTGTGCAAAAGACGATTTTTTATTTTTATTTTTTTTATATATTAATGTTGTGGGAATTTCTTCTCAGGAGCTCGGGCTAGGCCCAACAATTCGTGTGGGTGACGTGTTGGATGAATTGGTTAGGCAAAGCGATGGAAACCTCACGCTCCTTGGATTTGTTAAAGTACTGCTTGGTACTTACCGCCCAAACTTGGTCAAACCTCAATAACACACTTGTGTTGTTAATAGTTTGAATCCAATTTTGCCATTAAAAAATATGAAAATATAATAAGATAAAATTTATTCTGGTGTATCTATATAGACCGGGTTTTGGTGTATAGAGCCGGTTAACGCCCGTCCAATCGTAAATCCGTCTTCTTTGAATAGTTTTTTCTTGTACCAGAATTTTTGACATAGTGCCAATGTATAATCAAATACTTGATGTTGTATATGATTGTAATCTATCTATGTACATTTGCGCTTGATTGTTAAGGTACACCTGTATATTACGTTACATACAACTCATGGTTTCAGTGCAAGGTGATTTGTGCATCTTTAAGTGATGTGTACAATCACTTTATTAGTTCACATGATAAAACACCTTATATCATCATCATCATCATCATCTGAATACACTTCCTCACTTTGTAATACATTATTAGTTTAACTGTGATTAGCACAAAGTATTGTAAAATTGGTGTCAAACGTGACACCAACTGACACTTTAGTTTTTGCCAAATTAACGGTACGTCAGCTGACACTCCAAATGATACATACATGCCAACAATACCATTCACTTAATATATTAAGCAAACAATACATACACACATAAAATAATAATACATACTACATTATCAATATATACATTTACCAAGTTTCATGAATAGTGGCAGGCTGGTGATTTATTTATTTATTTTTATTTTTTTTTAGCGCATTTATTAAAAAGGAGAGCATACCTCACAGGCTTACAAGTAGGATAAGCTTATAATTTAATATGTTCATACTTCTGTAAATCACTTTCACATTTGGATAGTCACAACTTAAAAGAAATTAATAGAGATAGGAAAATTATTCAATAATGGTATTTTTAAATATTCCATATTGTTATACATATAATATTAACAACGACTCTTTTTTTTTTTTTACGAAATCAGGTCTATTTAAGCATCTCAAGAGGCGGTAGATATATTATTAGGTGTATTTATATTATGGGATTTGCTAACCATTGCTAGGGCAGTGGATAAGAGATAGTTAAGTGGTTAATGTACATATATTAAAGCATAACCACTCATGGGTGGTTAGTGAAATGCAAGGGGTGGTTTTTTTTTGTGGTTAATGTACATCAAATTTAAGCTTATTTTTTTTCTTAACCATTGTCCTAAGGGCACTTGTTAGCATTTCCCTTATATTATTAGTATTATTATCATTTGTTTTTTTATACAAAATTAGTTTAACGAGTTCCAAAATTTCAAAATAAAAATTATAAAATGTTAATTTTGTCATAAAAATTTAGGTTGATATTACTAGCACACACTCATATATAAATTAAAACTAAAAGATACAAGTCTACACAACTTATGATAAAAACAAATTGGATACAATGAGTCAAATAACACATGTCGCACATATAGCTTGACGTATAAATATATGTAAATAATCTTTTGGGTATCGTATAAAATTCCCCGTAGCATCGCGCGAGTAAACTCTAGTAGTTACTCACAAACCTCTTCTCTCAACATTTCGGCTATCCGAAGGAAGATACAGATGCAACCAGCCGAAGGGGACGTGGCACATGTTCCCCTAACCGAAGGGAAGAGAAGTATATGTTGGCATCAGTCTAATGAGAGTTAGATTATATTAAATTAGGGGGTGATTTTTCTACCACAACTTTTAAGGTATGTACCACATATAATGTTTAATATACTTGTACAGTTAGCTGTAAAATCTGTATTGTGTGGTATAACCATTAAAAGTTGTGGTAGCAATATCAATTCTCTATTAAATTAGATAGTTAGTGAGAATGAATCTCACACATTTTGAATAAAGTGAAGTTAATAATGTTCGAATGTAAAAGTAAGGATATTTGGGTCTTTTCAATATAGTAAAGGATATAATTAATTGGTGTGGGACCCATAAACTTCTATCAAATCAGGTAAATTATCAAAGTAACTCACTTATTCTGAATTTGCCAAAAATAGAAGGTATATCGCTTTTTTTAAACGAAAGAAATATTACGTTTTGTAGTGTACAAGTCATATATGCCAATTGGTTGGTGGAAGTTGGTAACCATACCACATTGTTATAGCTTATCGATAAGGACATCGTAAATGATCTTTTGAGAGTTACGATTTGATCTCTTCCCTAAGCGAATATTTATCATTTGTTATGAGGAAGGTTTGAAAACAACTATGATAACAATTAGGCCTCAAATATTACAAACAAAACTTGATCATCCATTGTAAATGAAATACCTTTTAAAAAGGTTGGTGGAAGGTGGTATTTGCGCCAATCAGATGAAAACAAAATTATGTTTTGTAATTATTATATATTTTAATTAATTTAGTAATAAGGTTTTTAAACTAAGAGTAAATCACATAAATTGTCCATGTTATTTTTCAATTTATACAGTTTCACATTTTATACTCAAACCCAAATGTGGAAAATAATAACTTCAAATTTATAAATGTAGAAGAATTATACTCGGTCCTATTGAAGGTTTTAATAGTCACGTGATATGGTCTTTATACTACTCAACTACACAATCATCAAATTTTAGCTTCTTTAACTAACCTAAAAGAATCACATTCGATCATGTTCCATTTCCCAACTATATTCAAGTCATATTCATCTTTAAAAAAACTTAATTAAATTTAATTCACTCTTTATAGGATTACCTATCTCACACGTAACAAATGTAAGTTTCCTTAGGTTGTGTAGGTTTCTTAATACATGTATGTTAAAAAATTGGGCAATAATTTTGTTTTGCTAATTTTTTTGGTAGAGTTTTTGGCAGTTTTTTAACACGAAGAGTAATTTTGTAATAGCAATTGACGCTAAAGAACCTTAATGTTTAATCAATATTTAACATTTACTATTTAATATTGAGTAGTTTTTTAACATCAACAATACACCTACCGTTAGGCTAAAAGCTCTTTGGTCTCAATACTTAACCATTAATACTTAATATTTGATAATTAGTTCTTAATATTTAATAATTAATCCTTAATATTTATCATTTATCATTTAATGTTTAAGACCTAACGTTTACTATTAAAATTTACTATTTAATATTTAATATTAAAATTTGATCTTTAATATTTAATACTCAATATTTGATTCGAGATGCAGGTCGCAACTTAGACGCTTATAAAGAAACGTTAGAGAGAATCAAACACTTATCTCACGAAAGATGTCAAGCGGTCTGGAAGAGGTGAGGATGTTCAACCCGTATCTCGCGAAAGGAAAGAACTCGTCATTAGGTGCTCAAATATTAGATTCTGGAATTTCTACGCCAAATATACTTGCACCAAAAAGCTTCTTCGTTTGAACGAAGAACTATTGCGGTTGTTCCAAATCGATGTCCCTATGAGCATGACGAGGAACGGTAATAGGAGTAGCTCTTTTGGGAGTTGTGTTTGGTGAACTGAAGTACATAGTTGTAGTAGAGTGCAAAAGAAATGTGAAATTCAGGTGGCAACTAAGACGGTTGACGGAAACCTTGGAGAGAATCGAACCAAGGGTTCGAGAAATGGAGAGGTTTGGGCCAGAGGAGGTAAGAATGTTCATCCCTTATATCACAAAAGGGAAAGATCTGGTCCTGTGGTGCTCAAAAATCAAAATTTGGAACTTGTATTCCAATTAAATTTGCACCAAAAAGCAGCTTCTTCGTTTGGACGAAGATCTACTGCGGTTGTTCCAAATCGATGTCCCCATGAGATTGATGAGGAACAACATGGCAGTTATGGAGCAGATGGATGATTTGGAGAAAAATATAGACCGATTTGGAATTACGGAAAGATTGCCATGGGACCTGTTCATCCCGCAACATTGCCATGTTGTTCATCCCATGTCAGCAATTTTGGTTTTTTTTGACTTGATTTCCTTTTAGCACAAGGAATTACGGAAAGATGCTTTCCATACTTGTGTTAATTTACTAAAAAGAGGTGTTACCCTGCAATAAGCGGTGTGCTGTTTTTGTGAGAGTATTTTGGTCTTGTAATAAAACGAGACAGATTTGGCTTGAGTTTTGTAGGTGGTGATCAGTGGATATCGGATTAATTCGAGGGGTGGAGGATCTGCTGAATTGGGGAAGGATCGGGTTAACATGTCTAGAATTAAGGAAAGTCATTTCACTACGGCGGTACTCACGGTGTTGTGGCTCATTTGGAAAAACAGGAATGAGTGCGTTTTCAACAAGAATCAAGGCAGCCATGGCTCCATAGTGGGGGAAGCGCAAGCACAAGCATTTTTTGGATCAAATATAGATCGAAAGTTAAATGAGGTAGCTCGGTTTGGCCCTTGTGGTGTGTTGACCCAATGGAGTGTTAAGTATTGGCTTTTTATTGTCGGGCTCGGGTGTTTTTTGGTGTAATTTTTAGGTGTGGTGTTGATGTTTGTTTATGTATCTCAAAGTTTGTATCCTAGCCTCTCGCTAGCCTTTTTAATATAAGTTTCTTGGGGTCTCAGTGCGGGTGATGACATTGCCGAAACTCATTTTTATTGCCCCTTTTTAGCCGTTCAAAAATTATAATAATATTAAAAGTTTCTAAAAAGTCCATCCACTATTTAATATTTCCACTCTTATTTAAAAGTTTTAATTTATTTACAGTTATATAAAACTTACTACACAATACTATATATAACATGCCTTTTTTCGTAACTTGGTTTTCGACTTACTTTGGGAGTAGACTAATTCAAAGGAGACCACACGTTTTGCGTGTAGTCTGGAGTCGGCGCATATGACATCATGTGGCCTTAAGGAGGGCTTCTTCTCATATTTTGTTTTCTTAATACTTCCTCCGTATCAAAATAAGGATCTTAGGAAACGATTAACCGCCACACAAGCATTGTGTAATGTGATGCTTAAGAATGTGTGATTTTGGATAACTGTAAAAACCGAAGTTGTACGACACTTTTTTTGTCCAAAATTGATTAGTTTTTTGAGCTCACTGCAACAAAGTTTTGTTTAGTGTTGAGGCGTTTTACCAAAACTTAGTTTAGTGTCTTTAGACCTTTTAGTGACATTTTTTTCATAGTAAAACCCAAAGCTATAATATTTTATCTGCATTTTTTAATAGGTGTCACAAAAAACTTAGACATATTCACTTTCAATGTGTGTATAAATGACATTTTCCTTGTAATGACCATAAGATCATACTCTAATATTACAAGAAAAATGGTTCAGGAAGTCATTCAGTCAGCCATAAAATGATTAAAATCGTTACTGATAATGAAGTGAAAATGCCATTTGATATGTCGATACTCAAGTTCGTAAAACGTTATATTTGCTCATCGAATCTGCGGAAAGTTGCTTGTCAGGATCGAATAACACAATGTAGTTATTGAATCACAGATCTACTCACAATGAGAATTTACAGCGGATTAACACTATTGTGATTGACAAGAATTAGTAAGACAAACCGCAAATAATCAAAAGAATATGAAGAACACAGTTTATCACAAAAAATTTCAATGTATATTGATTAATCGAACAATACACACGTATGTTTATAATTCAAAAGGCTTTAAACATCAAACGTAAAATGAGAGATGCAACTTTTGTATCTGTTAATTAACACATACAATAACAAACGTGAAATTTAGAACTTGTAGTCACTCTAAACACAATTCTTTTTGCTACCCAATTAATGTTAGAGCAACCACCTGCTTCTAAGGTAGCCTGAAATTTGCACATAAACTTCTGTGTCCACAAAATAATATGTTTTTTACTCATAAGAACTGAGCCTAAGATATTTCATAAGGCGCACCAAATAATACTTCTAAACACAATTCTTCACTTCAGTTATTGCTTTCATCTATACAAGTCATAGTAAGAAATGGTTTTGATGCCAGCAAATTACATCGTAAAACTAAATTAGAAAGGTGAGAATAATATTCTTGAAGTAGTAACTTAAATCCACCATTGTTGTCAGATGGGGTCAAAGAAAACCTTGATATAAAAGTGTGTAATCCTACATTGTTTCTAGATAAAATTACTGCTTCGATAACACGAGTACTTAATGATATGATCTGAATTTAATATCATTACATAAACTACTTGGTTAATATTTGTTAGTAACATAACTTTTAAAACTATTTTGCCAACTTAAAAATATTGTGACCAATTTATCAATTTACCAATATTGTGACCGGTCCAATAAGCTGGCCCTATTCAAATACTTTTGAACCGTATACATTATATAAACGGTCCATTAAGGGGGCCCAATTTAATATTATCCAGCTATTCATATCCGGCCTAATTAATCGCTAGGTCAGAGGTATTGACACATGGTTTTAAACCCTAGATCTTACCAGCCGCAGCAATCATTCGATCTGCCCTTAAAAAGCGAAGAACTTCGAGGAACGTGAATTCCAGCACCGAATAACTCCGTCGCACGTGAACTCCGGCACCAAAGAACTCCGACGCACATGAACCTTCCCTTCTTCTTCACATATAATCGGTAAGTTAACAAAATTTTCGATTAACTTTCTGTAATTCGTGTTAAATATCATACGGTTTAATGATGCACTTACAGTCTGGTTTAACGCTGCACTCCCGTAAATTTCTTTAGTCTTCACTTTCTGTATAAACATGTTGTGGTACACAGAAGCTGGCTGTATTTATATAGGTCCGTGAATAATGTGATTCTTCAAATAATGAGTTAGAAATTGTGTATTCGAGTTACCAAACGATGACCTCTAACCGGATATAACGTTCATCAAGTTTTAACATAAAATTAGGCCTAATTGTACAGTGATTTGTGAAAACCGATTTGAGGTAGTCAGCTTCAGTTTTGCAGTTTCTGAATAGTGAGATAAATATAATTTTTTCCTGGTTTTCTCCTTTTATGTTATCTTATTATACCTGTTTTTTGGTTAGTTTGTATAATGATGAGTTACAGTTACGGCTAAATTTCTCTATTAATGTTTTACTACTGCATTACACGTAATCATACAACTATACAAGTCATTTATTATGATTTATGCAAGTATAAGCAGGAAAACATAATTCAAATAAGCAAACTTCTGGCAACACATGTATGCAAACTTAAGGTTATTTGATTTAATAATTTTTTATGACCACTTCGTATGAATTTTTTTGCTGGAATCTGAAAGTGAAAGTTGCTTATGGGAAAATCCCCAATTTTGATTGTGTTTCTGATTAAGAACTGTCAGGCATTTTATGTTAATTAAAAACAATCATGATAATCAAATTGTTCATGATTAATTTAAGAAATTTGTTTATACCATAAGAAATAACAAGTCTATTTTTTTATGGAATCATATTTTTATCCTTTTCATGATTAATCACATATATTTCGTTCTGTATGTAGGCCTACAGGAAGGTTGGAACCCAAAGTTTCTTGTGATTGTTGCACATAAAATACCACCAAAGCGGAAACAATGAATATTACTCCCTCCGTCCCTAATTAAAGTTCTCAATTCTCCTCCAAGTTTTGTCCTTAAATAAAGTTTCCATTTCTTAAACTTAAGGACCCCACTTAATATAATAATATTATTACCAATACTTTCACCACTAACTATATCCTAAAACACTTTCTCTCTCCAATCAAACCTTATATTTTAATAATAAATAATACCAAATACCCCACCACTAACTATCTCCTAAAAAGTTGTGACCAAGAAAAATGAGAACTTTATCTAGGGACAGAGGAGTAATTTTTTTAGGAAAATCTAGATTAATTGTTAATAATACTTTCCAAAACAACTTTTGGAGTAAATCTATTTTTAGTTATCTCCAAGCATTTTTCTCGATATTTTACTTATTTTTCTTTATTTTGGAAATAACCGACTAATCATGTTTATTCCATAAAAACTGGTTTTAAATTTGGAATACATACGGATTTTATTCAATTCCAATTAATAGCTAATTCCTAAATAAAGATTTTTTGAAATTTGAAATTTTAAGATTAATCCGGATTCTATATATACATAGATAGGTGTGTTGCAACTTGAATCATATTAGTAGCTACAATTGCAGCCGAATTCTCCTCTGTAGTTTCAAGGTTAGCTTATACAACTATTTGTAGTTAATGTTATATGCAGTTTCGAGGCCAGACGTAATGGTATATATTATTAACAAACCATAATAATTTTGCACAGTTCGTTAATACATTTATTAGTTAGGTTCACTAATAGTCCCTCTGTCCCATAAAAAACCTCCTAATTGGCTTTTGCACAACTTTTTAGGTGATAGTTAGTGGTGGGGTCATTGATAATACTTTTGATTAAAATATAAGGTTGGATTGGAGAGAGAAGGATAGTTAGTGGATAATTAGTAGTGAGGTCTTTAGTAATAATAATTTTGTATTATGTGGAGCCCATTAAATATGTGAAATGAGAAGTTTTTTGTGAGACAAAAATTTAGAGTGAAATGAGAAGTTTTTTGTGGGACGGAAGGAGTATTTGTTTATTTCACAAATCACTGTCGAAAAAGTGACCAACAGGCCCGCAAGTTCTGTTATATTGTAATTTGCTTTGCAACACTTAATCTTGTTTGACATGTGACCTTGATTTGTATCACTTTGGTGCTGTTTGTTTTTTGGCAAAACATCTGCGTGAGGTCTTTTGTCTTCGCGGGGTAGACCGCGCGCAGAAAAGCTCTCGCGCATGTATTTGTTTTTCCGAAGCTCGCAGACATAAAATTGTCTGCACAAGGTCTTCTTCAAGCAAACTTGGCATAAAGCTTCTTGTGTCTTCTGACATAAAAAAGAAAAAAAAAATGTTAACCCCTTTCTTCCCCTTCGCCTTTCTCCTCAAAACCCTACGCCCAAACTTCGTCGACCTCCCCCTCTGTCCCCGGCGAAGCAAGATCTCCGGCGAGCAGTCCCGGCGAGCAGTCCCCGACGATCCTCATCGTCCTCCTCCCATCTCCGTCCCCGACAAGGGTTCTTCCAAGAAGAAGAAGAGGGAGAGATCGATCGATTTGTAGAGAGAGAGGTCTTCGATGTGTACGATCTGGTCTGATAAGGCAAAAACCAGTTTCAAACCGGTTCGGATAAAAAACCGGTTTTTTTCCACCTCTATCCTTGGATGGCTTCGAATTACTTCTTGGATTATCGTGTATAAACCTTGTCAATCTTGTTCCTACAAGGTACTTTGACATTCACGGAAAAATCTAATTTATTTTCGTTGTCCATTTATTGACTAACAAATGTACAAATTTATAGGGAATATGGACGTCAAATAGAAGATATTTCTCTGGGGCATTATGCGACACAACATGATTTACTAAGAGAGTTAGCAATCATGTTGAGCTGTCATGAACATGAAATATGAAGAAAACGTTTAATCATTGAAATTCGCAATAATGAATTTCAAAAATGGTGGACTCAACAAATTGGTCAACCCATCGACGCCCGTGTCTTATCTGTTTCAACGGGTTACATTCTTTTCATTTATGCTTAACCCAATATGTTGAAAGTTAACTTAATCACGATCTTTAATTGTAATAGCAGACAAAACGTGTGCTTCTAATTGGTGTGATTTAAATACACCAAATGTAGAAGTGTTCAAATATGCCCCAATTCATGGAGAGAATGACTCAGTTAAAGGTTTTAATCATCAGTGGCAATTGTCTTCGTACTACTAAACTACACAATCTTCAATTTTTAACTTCTTTAACCAATTTAAGAAGAATCAGATTCAAATAGGTTAGAGTTTACGACTATGTTCAAGTCATATCCGGGTTTCAAAACCTAAAAAACTTGAATTTCATGTAACACCTCAATTTTTAAAACACCTTTTAGAACATATTTTTGAATAAAAATATTACAAAGTCCAATATCCTGAAATATGGTTTGACAAAAACCTTTTTAAAAGATTATCAGAGTTATAATACACGGTGTTACAAAGATAATATCATAACCATAGGATAAACGGGATCTACCTATAAGCTCCCGAGCTAAACATCTCTAGGCTACCTCTATCGCGACCTTCTAATCTTCCAATCTCGAACCTGAGTACATAGCCAAAACAAAGTAGTACGTGAGACAAAATAATCTCGTGAGATACATGGGTTTTAGACCCGACGTTAGTATATATAAATAATCACATTTATTAATACTCACATTTATTATATATATATATATATATATATATATATATATATATATATATATATATATATATATATATATATATATATATATATATATATATATATATATATATATATATATATAGGGTCGAGTTATATTGAGAACCCTGATTTCAAAAAGAACTCTGAGAACTCTTATTAACCAATTAGAATTTAGTAAATTAATTTTGATTTATTTAATTCGTATTAATTATCCAGGGGTATTTAGGACATTTTACCAAAAAGAAAAATATTTACTTTTTTAAAAAGTTCCTAAAATTTAGGAATTATTTTTGAAAATTTAATGTTATTTTATTATTCATGTCTAGCTTGCATATATGTTTTTGGAACATATATGTTTTTTTTGCGTTAATTTGGGAAATTTATTGTTACATATAGACTATGTTACGGTTGTGTTGAATATACATGTTTGAACATACATGTTCAACTTATTCACACAAAAGGCAAAAATTATTTCAAAAGAACTCATATGTACAATAGAACATTTATGTTATACAACTCAAACATACACTGTAATAAAAACATAAAACAATATTGAATAACATACATGCACGTACAACACATATGTATCCAAACAATAACATTTATGTTACCCTAATCAAGAACAACACATAAACCAATTTTGACTCACAAGACCTAATCATCTACACCAATGTTAACGTCAGTAACACTTTGATTGCTTGATCATAACACCTTAATCTTAATCGCTTCCTTCGGCAGAATGATTTGCACCAATGTCGACAACCGCTCATTGTAGCATCTGCTGCAAAACACAACTAATTATCAGATAACTATATCTTTTTTTATCTTCCGAGCAGTAACTTAGAACAAGAGGTAAGAACAAATGGTAGATATGGAATTGTAGTATTTTGTCCACCGAAGTTTATTGACAACATTAACGTCAATTATTCAGAATACTTGATGAACAAAATAGTAAATATAAGGAACACTGATAGACTAAGAGTACATCACAAACACATAAATTTCAAATCTGTATAACTTCTTGTTGTAGAGGAATTCTTCGGAATGACTAAAAAAGGTATTGTTGAATATATTATGTTCACATTAATTGCTTGCTTATTAGTATGTTAACCATGAAATAAAACTTTAATAAAACCAAGGCCTAAAACAGAATAGTAAAAAAAGAATTAAAGAACAGAACTTGAGTTCTTAGACAGTTCATGTCGGTTCCATTGGTTATTACTTGAACCGAAGCGAACGAATTGACACATGCCCCTGAAAATTGTGAAATTAAACAAACAAATCTAAACTGTAAATGAATTTTATGAACTAAAATCTATAAATATATAAATTAACGAATATCAAACAATCGTAGATTCATAAATATGTAAAAAAATTTAAAAAAACTTACTTGGCAGGTGAAGGCATTCGAATAGAAGAAAGCATTCCTTAAACTTGAAGAGAAATCAATGATTTATGAAATTACCAGGGTCATCCGGATCTAGTGTCCGAAAGATTATGCTGAAATTGAAATGAAATAGCAGATCAGATCGAGTCTATTGTTCGGAAAATTTCCCCTTTTTCTTTTGGTGCCGCTGCCATCTCAAATGAAACCCTAAATTGATTAAGATGGTTAGACAAAAACGTGAGAGAGAATGGAGATGGGTGAGAGAATGGTGAAACTTTAATTTGATACGGTTACAAAGAATATTAAGGATATAATCAAATCTCATTGTTCCATGATTGTAGGGATGTTTAGGTAACTACCAAAAATATAAAATCCGGTTTTATATAGGCAATTCCTATAATACCCCTATAAATTGTTTTTAATTAAATAAATGAAAAATATAACACAAATTTGTGATTGGTTAATTAAGAGTTCTCAGGGTTCTTTTTGAAATTAGAGTTCTCAATATAACTCTTGACTATATATATATATATATATATATATATATATATATATATATATATATATATATATATATATACATACTTTAGTTACCTCCGTGGTAACCCTATCTCGTTCATATACATCAATCACCTCTTCGGTGATTCTATCACATTCATTCATAGCCTATTCGACCCGTCAAGTTGTTCAGAATGCCTCCGAACCAACGAGACCCCATTTTTGCCCTACTAATCAGAATGCCTCCGATTCAGTAAAACCCCCTTTTTGTCACAGTGTTCAGCCAAAGTGACCTATCTTCATCTTACTAACCAGCTGGGCAGTTAATATAGGTGGGATTTCACTGGGATCTCGGAGATCAAAATAATACAGGTCCTAAATACAGGTCCCAAATATCGGTACCGAGAATATCGGCGATATTGACCGGGATCTCACCGATATTTTGAAATCGGGATCTCGGTTTTTTTCCTGTATTTTTTTTGGATATGTTGCTTGACTTGGGCACCAATTTTAATAATATCTAACCTAGTTTTTTTGAGCCCATTAAAACAAGTTGATGCTTTAGACGATATTGATTCGGATGCCGAACCTGTGGATTGCAATTAAATTCTGTTTGTGCTATGTTTGTTGTTTAGTTTTTTATGGTTTAGACAATATTGACTACTTTTTGGGACCTTTTGGGACTTTTTATGCTATGTACATGTCTTTAACTCTTTATATATAACTATATATATAATATATAATTTTTACAGTACAATATAAAAAAACCGATATCCCACCGATATCTCACTGAGATAAACGATATCCCAGATCTAGGACCTCGACCTGTATTCGTTTTCTGACCTGTATAACTGCATAGCTAACCAGAATGCCTCCAGTTCAGTAAGATCCAACATCTTGTTGGGTGATCGGAATGCCTCCGACTCATCAGTTTTATTCAAGATACCATGATAATCCAGAATGCCTCCAAATCTATCATGTACCTGCTCTATTTCAATCTACCCGTCATAACTATTACATGTGACTATATGTCATATCTATCATCAATGCCATAAGGCCATCATACAATCTATCCACATGCTAATCTTAACTAGCATTCACATAATCGGATCAACTAGTCTCGTTATTAGTAATCACATATTATAAAAGTACACTCTTTTACGTCATATCAATAATTAGTTATTAATTACTTTTCATTATCATGACCTCTTTCAAAATCATCAATCATTTTATCACTTTCTCATCTTTTCAATCATATCTTTATTAAAAATCATTTATTAATAAAGACTCACAAAACATCATATATATTTCAAAAGAAACATTTGCTATGTACCCAGTTTTAAAAGTCTCATGTACTCACCTTAGCCAAGCTAACTCCAAATCATGTCTATTGACATGAATCCTTGCTTCCAACTCGTGAAATGTCACCAAACTTTAGGTCTTCTTGACCTACCATCAATATCATCATATAATCTAGTTATTATCCATAACTAGTTACAAATAACTTCATAACAACATTCTTAACCACCAAGTTCATCCAACTTGGTGGAACCCAAAACCCTAGTTCAAGATTTCCGTCAACAAAACCCAAATCTAACAAGAACACAAGGTTCTTAAGCTTACAAAGAGTGTTCTACACTCATCTTAGCCATCTTCCCCATAGATAACTTGGTAGGTTACCCAAACCACCATTTTTCCCAAATAAAGTTCATAGCTAGCTAGATAATCATCGAATCCATGATATGAACACATTTTCCTTAACAATATGTTGTAGATCTAAGTTATATAAACTCAATTTCATCACCCATTACAAACCCTCCAACTAGGGTTTACATACATCACCATTTTCACCCAAAAACATCATCTACAACTAAAAAGAGTAGAGATTTACCTTATATTTCAACAATGGAGTGAGAATCTTTAAGATTGAGTGCCAAAATCGGTTCCAATGACCTCCTTACACTCAAAATCGTATACTCACACTTGGGAGGAAGTTCTAGGGTTTGAAAAATGAGAGCAAATGGCCAAAATCCCGTATTTAATACCAGATCTGACACTTTCGCGTCGCTAAATAGAAGATCGCGTCGCTAAATATAGTCCCGCCATAATTCGCGTCCGGTTTTCGCGTCGCGATCTCCACGCGATCTCAAATTCGCGTTTCCCCTTCAAACGCTATTTCGGGTCGCTGCTTAAAGATCGCGTCGCGATCTCCCAGATAGCGGCGCTATCTGGGCAATGCAGCTGGGCTGCAGTTTTTGTTCCCCCCTTCGATCTAGTTTCGCTCATAACTTTCTCGTACGATGTCCGAATGACACGAAACCAATTCCTACGTTCTTTAAATGATTTATCCTTAATTATCATATTTTTATAAAATTTATTTATTTACAAATTTCGGGTCGTTACATTTCACTTATGTACCCATGTTCAACTACAAAATTGAAATTCAAATTTTTTTAGGTTTTGAAATCCGGATATGGCTTGAACATAGTCGTAAACTCCAACCTATTCGAATATGATTTTTCTTAAAAAAGTTGAAGATTATGTAGTTTAGTAGTATGAAGACCATAGCCATTTATGATTAAAACCTTTAATTGAGTCATTCTCTCCATGAATTGGGGCAGAGTGTATATTTCGCTTCCTATGTTCAACATCAACAACACTTCTACATTTGGTGCATATAAATCACACAAATTAAAAGTAAACGTTTTGTCTGCAATTACAATTAAAGATCGCGGTCAAGTTAATTTTCAACATATTGGGTTAATCATATAGAAAAGAATGTAACCTGTTGAAACAACACAGACACGAGCATTGATCGGTTGACCAATTTGTTCACTCCCAAATGTCGTTATTGCAAATTTCAATGATTAAACATTTTCTCGCTATTTCAGGGTCTTGACAACTCAACACGATTGCTAACTCTCTTAGCAAATCATGTTGTGTCGCATAATGCCCAAGACAAATATCTTCTATTTCACGTTTGTAATCCCTATAAATGTGTACATTTGTTAGTCAATGAATGGACAACCTAAAATATATTTCATTTTTCTGGGAATGCCAAAGTACCTTGTAGGAACAAGATTAATGAAATTTCTACATGATAATCCAAAGGCGTCCAAGCCCTCGTCATTGAGATCGTACAACTCCACCCACATATCTGAAAGAATTGTGCCCACAATCCAGTCATCTTCTAAAAACAAACCCAAATCTAAAAAGCATTCCTTGAGAATAGGAAGTTCAAGTGCATCAATACTAGTCTGAAGAGTATATGACAACATACTATTTAATTACAAAATGGATTGAGCATCAATCAACTTTTTGAGAATGATTTTCCATTTGGCCAACGGTTGACCACATAGGGATGCACCAACTATAGATAGGGCTAACGGAACCCTTCGCAAAATTTCACCTTTCTACATTAAGCAAAGACACAAATTAGTTAGGAATTTCTTTTAGAAAAAAATTTCTTTTAAGCTTGTGGGTGGCGACTCGAATCTCGAATCAAATATCCAGTATTAATGATTAAATATTGAGTATTATATATTAGATAATAATTACTAAATATTAGAGATCAAATTTTTATAGTAAATATTATATATTAAATAGTAAACGTTAAGTACTAAATGTTACGTATTAAATATTAAATGTTAAATGATAAATATTAAGGATTAATTATTATATATTAAGGAATAGTTATCAAATGTTAAGTATTAATGATTTAATATTGAGATTAAAGTGCCTTTGGCCAATCGGTGAATGATATATTTCTTAGGTCTATAAATACAAAAAGAAAAACGCAAAGAATAAACATCTTCACTTCTCTACGCTTCAATTCCGCTAAATGCCAATCCAAGCCTATAATGACCCCCGGAAAACCGGGAACACTACACTAACCCGAAAAACCACCTGCACAAATAGTTGGAATTGAAAGCTCGTCCATTTTTTCTTCCAAGAAGTGCCAAATCCAGGGCGCAACTTAAACTTAGATGTCTAACAGAATTGTTGGAGAGAATCGAACCAAGGGTTTGGGAAATGGAGATGTGTGATCCAGAAGAGGTAAGAATGTTCATCTGTTATATCACAAAATGGAAAGAACTAGTCACCATGTGCTCAAAGGTCATATTTTGGAATTTGTACGACAAATGTACTTACACCAAAAATCTTCTTTGTTTAGACGAAGAGCTATTGCGGTTGTTCCAAATCGATGTACATATGAGAATGATGAGGAATGGCATGGTGGTTTTGGATTTCTGAAGGATTTGGGGAAAAAGATGGACTGATTAACGTCAATTGCTAATAAGGGGTTTTGGGTTGGCGCCGAACCAAAACACCCTATTAGCACTTGACGTTAATGAGTCCATCTTTCTCCACAAATCCTCCATCTGATCCAAAACCGCCATGTTGTTCCTCATCATTCTCAAAGAGACATCGATTTGGAACAACCTCAAAAGCTCTTCTTTTAAACGAAGAAGCTTTTTGGTGTAAGTGTATTTGTCCCACAAGTTCCCCTTTGAGCACCTGATGACTAGTTCTTTCTTTTTTGTGATATAAGGGATGAATATTCTTACCTCTTCCGGACCGGACATCTCCATTTCTCGAAACCTTGGTTCGATTCTTTCCAACGTTCTGTTAGCCGTCTAAGTTGTGCCTTGAATTTGGCACTTTTTGTGCTCTGTGCTACAACTATCTTCTTTAGTTCTCTAAAAACAACTCCCAAAAGAGCTCCTCCTATGACCTCTGCCATCTTTTAGCACTCAAATTTACATTTAGAAGTGAAAGGAGCAGACGAGAGAGTGACGATCAGATAGAAGTTTGTTGGGGAATTTATATACAAGGACACCTTCTAAGAAATTTCTTACTAATTAAGGCTCGTGCCGGGAACACGCTTTGGGATTATTAACAGGGATTTGAGTAAGAGCAATTTTCACTTATTTTGTTCAGATAAAACAAGAATATTCAATATCAGTCACATGTAGGGGTGAGCTCAGTTACCGAAACCGATAACGATGAATTTTTAAAACCGATAAGATATTGGTTTTGGTCCGGTTCGGTTTTTTTAAGCAAAACATTCACACTTTCCCAAAGACCGAACTGAAACCAATAGAACAGAAACCGAAAACGTTGAATTTTCAAAACCGAAACCGATAAGAAAACTGATAACATCTTATCGGTTTCGGTTCAGTTTCGGTCGGTTTTCTTTTCGGTTCGGTTTTTTCTGTCCAAATGCTCACCCCTAGTCACATGAGTGAGAGTTGAGAGTTACAGGACAAATATTTGTCTATGGTTATATTTGAGGTGATCTGACCATTCTACCCTTGGTGTGTGTTGCAGTTTTGCAAACTTCAATACAAGAGGATGGACTTTGAGGAGTTTTGTGCGGCTGCTCTTCGTGTTCATCAACTTCAGGGTCTTGATCAATGGGAACAACAAACTCGTGATGACTATGAAATATTTGTGAGAGGTGGTATCCAATCTATTGTGGTCAAAGAACTTGCTTCTGTAAGTTCATGTTTAAAAAAATCTTCATATTTTTGCAAGTAAAAATCATTGGACAAATTGTGCAAAAGACGATAATATTTGTTTTTCTGAAAAATCTTTTTGTGGGAATTTCTTCTCAGGAACTCGGGCTAGGCACTGCAATTCCTGTGCGTGACATGTTGGATGACTTGGTTAAGCAAAGCTAGAAACCTCACATTCCTTGGATTCGTTGAAGTATTGCTTGGTACCTACCGCCCAAACTTGGCCAAAACCCAACAACACACTTCAGTTGTGATTAGTTTGAATCCAATTTTGTTCAAAAATGAAAAATAAAATAAGATAAAATTTATTCTGGTGTATCTATATAGACAGGGTTTTGGTGTATAGAGCCGGTTAACGCCCGTCCAATTGTAAATCCGTCCTCTTGAATAGTTTTTTCTTGTACCTGATTTTTTGACATAGTGCCAATGTATATAATCAAACACTTGATATTGTATATGATTGTAATCTATATATGTACATTTGCACTTAGTGTTAAGGTATACGCATGTATTTATATTACATACAACACATGATTTCAATGCAAGGTGATTTGTACATTTTTTAAGTGATGTGTACACCATAAGATCTTTTTATTAATCGACATGATAAACTACCTAATAAACCACCTGATGATAGGTTAACGGTGAGGTCATTGAGATGATATGAGGAAGGTTAAAAAATGACTACGATAAAAGTTAGTCTCGTATATAATGAGCAAAACTTGACTGGCCCACTTAGGGGTGAGCATTTGGACCGAAAAAACCGAACCGAAACCGATAATCACCCCTAATGGTACTTTATGCTATCGGTTCGGTTTTGAAAATTCATCGTTATCGGTTATTGGTTCGGTTCGGTTCGGTTCGGTTCGGTTTTGACCCGATAATCACCCCTAATGGTACTTTATGTCAATCATAAGAAAACTAAATTATGTTTTGTGAGTATTATATATTTTAATTTAATTTAAAGCTAAGGTTTTTGGACTAATATACATTTGGGCTAACTTGCATTCGTTGCAACTAGTTAGCAAAATTATATAAATATTTGTTTTAGATTGTATAATACGCCTTTGAGATTAAATTCTGATTACAACATGAGTTAAAATAACATTAGTTTCGTGGCGTTTCGTTGTATACTTGTATTTGTATGTTTTCATTTTAGGTGAGTATAAAATGTTATCTTTCTAAAAGGAAGTATTAATATCGTGAAATAAACTCGTTAACTCAACATTTTAGATATAATGGCTTTCTAGTTAAAATTGTTGGTTCTCTATTCTCTTTAATAAAGTTTTGAACACATTTTTTATGCTTTACAACATCATAAAACATGAATTAGTTCTCTATGGAAATTTTTTGTAGTACAAAATCATCTTCTTTAGATCTCTTCCAAGTTAATTAATTAATGGTTCAATTGGTAATGAAATTACAATTAACACATCCTCAAAGTTGCCATTAAAAACAAATAATAGAAAAAAATAACACATCCTCAAAGTTGAATTATTATTATGGTGTATTAAATATTAAAAAATAAATAATTATATTTTTGAATATTGGTCTATTAATTACGGAGTAGGTATTTTACTTAAGCTGATAAGATTCTCGGAATTATTAACAAAATACTCCCATATATATTTTACTTAAGCTGTTCTAGTCAACTAGTGATGCATCTAGTTGTTTAGATAAAGAAAAATCAACAATTATATACAAAAAGACGGGAATATAAGCTACATCCGATATTTGCAAAAGACGGGAATATAAGCTACATCCGATATTTGCATAATAACATGATTTGTAGAAATAATATTATAACAGAAGAAGATGAAGCCGAAAATCATAAACTTTTGGATCCAACAAAGAATAAGTTGTAAGCTGAAATTAAAGGGAAAGTTATCGATTCATAGGAATCTAACAGAGACCACAGAACAAGTAATCCAACACGGTCTCGCTACAATCGTAGAAGCATGAACAGCTGAAACATCCAGAATAAAAAGTATAATAATTAAACAAATCCAGATGAATGTAAAATTAACATATGACTAAAATTAAATTAAGCCAGAAGACAGAAACATCAAAATTGAATGAAAAATATTAGAGTAATAGAGACGACTTACCAGGTATCGATGATACTATCTTGTTCATCATCCTGTGGAGGATTGTTTCTGCTTGCGGTCTCCATGGTAGATTCCACTTGAGGTGCTTCCATTTGTGCACAGAGAATTATTTGTCTGAAATTGAATGAGTGATTGAATTGGGGTTGTTGCAAGTGGCTGAGGATTAAAAAGGTATGTGAAATCATTGCCTTTTTAATTAAAAACCCAAGTTTGACCCAATTTGGGGACCATGTTAAAATTCGCTCGACATTGAAAAAAAAACTTTTGTAATTTATAAATGTGTATTTGTCTAAAATTTATTAAAAATGCCAATAACTTGGTAATTTGCTCGCATTGTTTCTGAGTAAAGAAACCATGGAAAATTATTCATATGTGTTCGTTCTATGAATTTTTTATATTGGATTATAGTAGTATTATACTCATTATATTAAGGGAATTAATTTTCACACCACACTTTTTGATGTATTTACTACAATATACAATTATTTCTGCAAACTGTACAAATATGTAAAATAATTTGCATTAAAAGATGTGGCATAAAAATCACCATCTTTATATTAAACAACAGTTCAGAGGTTAAGCAAGTGAAGCTACCGCTTTAGGCCCATTTAAAAACCTTTGAGATCAATGAAGGATATGAAGAAGGATAATTTAGTAGATTACAAATATTATCTTGTGATGTGTAGACATATGAAATAAGGACAAATAGTAGAAATCAATATCAATTCTTATATTATAATAAAATATTTCTGATAATTATTTTTTAAGCTTATTTTATAAATTTATTTTTTAAGCGTATTTTATAAATTTTCCACTTTTAATTATATTTCCTTATTTGACCGATTTGACATTTTGACATATTTTAGAATAATATAACCCATATCAGTTCGTCAAAATGATAATGTTAGTAAACTCGCAAATTATTTTTATGGACCCACCCAGTATGGCAATACTATAGCTTTCATAACCAGACTAAATAGCCCAAACAATGAGCCCAATGTACATCTAAAACATAAATAAAGAGCCCATGAGTCCATGAGCAGTCCTTGTGCAATAGCGAATGAGCAAATAGTTGCATTTTAATGGGTGATCAATTTATATGTTGTTTAAGACCCTGCTGCTTTTATCAAAATATTATTAAAAATAAAATTGAATTTAATGACATGAAAATCACCTGAAAATTTTAAATAATTATAGTGAACATTTCAATTTAGTAGTTCTGTTTTCCTTAAATCACATGTATTAACTTTGTATAAAATTCAAAAAATGTGAAAAAATGTTACCGGATCAACCAATTTTGACTCGGCCAATCTTGATTTGTTGCCCAAACTATCTAATCCATCCATTTTGCTAGAACGGCTACCAGCTCAAAATTCAGGGATGAGACCTAAGCAAACTACCGGTCTAATGGTTATGTGATTAATTTGATACTTCACCCGGCTTAATGTGTAAAAATACCTTGCTATTTTATATTTTTTTAACGAATAATACACACTCTATAAAATTTTATTCATAATAGGATTGTATCCCATAAGAAAAGTCGAATGAAAAAGGTTTAAAAGTGCGTTGAACTTGGACCCGAACTGTGTAATTGAGTTAAATGGATGAATTAAATGTATACATGTATATATATAGCAAAAAAGTTATGATGGAAAGTCAATGACATCAGTATAAACAAACCAACTGCATGAAAACCGCTTACCTACATTAACACATGCGTGGATTGGCCTGGAAAACTGGGGTTCAGGATTGTTAATTACTGTCTTCAATTCCTGGACTGCTTTGACTATTTTATGTCAAACGACCTACCTCAGCAACATATACATTCTAAAAACATATACTCCCTCCGTCCCACAAAAAACATGTCATTTCACTTTAAATTTTTATCCCACAAAAAACTTTCCATTTTCCATATTTAATGGGCTCCACACAATAAAAAATTATTATTAATTACTAAAGACCCCACCACTAATATTCACTAATTATCTTTCTCTCTCTAATCCAACCTTATATTTTAATCTAAAGTATTATCAATGACCTCACCACTAACTATCACCAAAAAACTTGTGCAAAAGCAAATGGAAAGTTTTTTGTGGGACGAAGGGAGTATAAAGTAAGAGTAATGGTATTTAGACCTACTCATAGGCTTACTCATTAGATGAAGACACGTGTCAAAATCAAGGGATAATATTATGAGAGAAAATTAATGGAATACACATGTCAGCCTATCAAACGGATAGACCTATGAGTAGGTCTAAATGATATGACTAAATATCATTTCTCATAAAGTAAAGCATCCAAAACATATATTATCCGATTTCTTCATATAATGGTTGTATTTGTGTGAAATATAATGAGTGTATGATAAAAAGAATACGAAGAAATCAATTATTTTGCGTTTTGGCTTTGAGGTAGAAGTTTTAGAAAAGCAAGTAAAGAGTTATTTATTGCGTTTTGAAAATTGATTATTTATATTTTACCTATTAACTAGTAGGCTTCCGTTGATAACATTTGTCATTTCAAAAAAAAACTAAACAATAATTAGGTTTGTCAAACAGTACAAAAATAATTATATGATTATTGTGATTTCAAACTACATAATTAAATTAAAACATTATTTATCAAAATAATGTTTTGTAACTACTGAGTATCTGATCATTAATTTTCAGAACGCATAATTTATTTTCAATAAGCAATCCGACACACGTTTATCTCCCAACTTATTTGATCAATACAAGTGTCAAAATTAAATGATAAGATTAAAAAGTAATAATGAGTTGATTCTATATACTACCTCCGTATCAAAATAAGTGATACACTTTCCTAAAATGGGTGGAACAAAATAAGTGATACACTTCAAAATCTTTCCTTATTTGGCAAAAAAGTGGGACCTCTTCTCCACTAACTATCTACTTTAATAAAGTAAAATTACACTTTTACCCTTACTTTTACCTTTAAACATCATTAATATTACTTAATTCAAAATAAGTGGGACCCATTCTCCACTAACTACCCACTTTAATCTATCTTAAGCCATCTTTTAATCTTTTGCCTCAAAAAGCATATTTCTCCAAATGTATCAAATAATTTGATACGGAGGTAGTATTAGTAATCTTATTGGTAGCATAATAATTTTGTAAGAAGATTTAGTAAGAATAATATTATTTTTCTATATGTTTTTTTTCTATATGTTAATATGATTTTTCATTGACTACATACTCATTCTAATGAGTAAAATTTACATTTTAAACGACAATTACTTTCTAAACGACAAAGTAGAGTAAAGTTTTGATTTGTCAAATCTGCAGTAATGTAATTGTCTTTTTATATTTTATTTATTAATTTTAGAAATATTATGTCAGTGTCAGCGACACATTTAATGCATTTATGCCTGTGAGCTCATTTCTTCAAATGAAATTATGATAAATAATTAATACATTAATTCCTCACTGAAAGCAAAAAATATTTTTCTAATATTTATAAAAAAATTATAAAAATGTGATGACGAATAAAAAACTAAAACTACTATAGTCATACCTAAGATTTGTAGTCTAGTAATATTGATATATATAATTAGGTCTTTCTAATAACCTAATGGTAATAATTTCAAGTTCCGTTGTGGACATATTAAAGTAGATTAAGTTTCGCTCAAAGAAAATCTACGATGGCCATCGGATACTACCTCCGGTTCAAAATAAATGATATACTTTTCATTTTAGGGTGTTTCATTAATGAAAACATTTCTATTCATTTTTTCAAAAGCTTGCAAATAATTATAGATTAAAATTATCCCCGCTTTAAAGTTTAGAGTTGAGTGTTTATATATGGAAATAGTGTTTATATTTCATTATACTATTTGAAATCTCAATAATCATAAAATCAATTATTTTAGTATTTGACAAATCTAATTATTTGTTTAGTTAATAACTTAATATGCACAATACAAATAATCAGTTTTTCAAAACACAATAGGTATCTCTCCACATGTTTTTCCAAAACTTTGTTTTGGATGTTCTAAAATGTAAATAATTGATTTTCACATTTTTTTTGCCAAACATTTATTCGCATTTATTTACATTTACAAAATGCAGTAACTAACTAGATAATTAGCTCAAAATTTTAAATACTCAAAATCTTACTCCTTTATAATGCATTTAGACCTACTAATTATCGCATGTCTGAATTAAGACTGTAACGACCCGAAATTTGAATAAAATAAATTATGGGAAAAATATGATAAATAAGGATAAATCGTTTAAAACACGTAGGAATTGGTTTCGTGTCATTTGGACATCGTACGAGGAAGTTGTGGGCGAAACCAGGTCGAGATAAAGTTGAAAAAGTGCAGCCTCGGACACCTGAGGAGTTCGCGACGCGAACTCCGGTTGGCGATTCGCGAAGTCGAGGCAGGGAAAATGGTGGTCAGACGTGAAGAGTTCCCGAACAGTTAGCGATCGCGAAGGGCTCACGACACGGAAAGTTCGCGACGCGAACTTGTGTTCGCGAACGCGAACTATGGACGAGCTGGTTAAAATCGGGAAAAAGTTAGGGTTTGCTCATTTTTCACCCAAGTTGTGGTGCAGCCGATTTTAGAGAGAGAAGGGGCGATTTTGGTGATTCCTAGCTCAAATCTTCTTCAATCTTGTGGATCTTATCATCAAAGGTAAGAATTCTTGATCCTTGATAGTTGGTAGTTAGTTTGTGAACTTTGTGTGGGTAGAAATGGTGGTTTGGGGAAACCATCCATGTCATCTTTGGGGAAGATGACTAATCTTGGGTGTAGAACACTCATTGTAAGCTTGTAATCGATGCGTACAAGTTGGATTTGGGTTTATTGATGGGAATCTTGAACTAGGGTTTGAGATTTCCACCAAGTTGGATGAACTTGGTGGTTAGGAATGTGAATATGGATTGATTAGTGATTAGTTATGGATAATAACTAGTTATTGTAATGATATTGATGGTAGGTCAAGAAGACCTAAAGTTTGGTGGCATTTCACGAGTTGGAAAGCAAGGATTCGTGTTATTAGACACGATTTGGAGTTAGCTTGGCTAAGGTGAGTACATGAGACTTTTAAAACTGGGTACATAGCAAATGTTTCTTTTAAAATATATATGATGTTTTGTGAGTCTTTATTAATAAATGATTTTTAATAAAGATATGATTGAAAAGATGAGAAAGTGATAAATAGTAGACTATCTAAGTATGTCTAAAGTGATTGATGATTTTGAAAGAGATCATGATAATGAAAAGTAATTAATAACTAATTATTGATATGACGTAAAAGAGTGTACTTTTATAATATGTGATTACTAATAACGAGACTAGTTGATTCGATTATGTGAATGCTAGTTAAGATTAGCATGTGGATAGATTGTATGATGGCCTTGTGGCATTGATGATAGATGTGACATATAGTCACATGTAATAGTTACGACGGGTAGATCGAAATAGGGCAGGTACATGATAGATTTGGAGGCATTCTGGATTATCATGGTATCTTGAATAAAACTGATGAGTCGGAGGCATTCCGATCACCCAACAAGATGTTGGATCTTACTGAACTGGAGGCATTCTGGTTAGTAAGATAAAGATAGGTCACTTTGGCTGAAACACTGTGACAATGGGGGTTCTACTGAATCGGAGGCATTCTGGTTAGTAGGACAAAAATGGGGTCTCGTTGGTTCGGAGGCATTCTGAACAACTTGACGGGTCGAATAGGCTATGAATGAATGTGATAGAATCACCGAAGAGGTGATTGATGTATATGAATGAGATAGGGTTACCACGGAGGTAACTAAAGTATATAGATATATATATTTATATATCTACTAAATGTGATTATTAATAAATGTGATTATTTATATACATTAATATCGGGTCTAAAACCCATGTATCTCACGAGACTATTTTGTCTCAAGTACTACTTTGTTTTTGGCTATGTACTCAGGTTCAGGATCGATGGATTAGAGGGTCGCGTTAGAAGTGGCCTAGTGTTGTTTAGCTCGGGAGCTCGTAGGTAGTTCTCGTTTATCCTATGGCTATGATATTGTTTTTGTAACACCGGCTTTAATACTCTGATAAGCTTTGATGGTTTTTGTTAAACCGCATTTCGGGGAATATCGGAATTGTAATGTTTTTATTTAAAAATATGTTTTAAAAAGTGTTTTGAAAATTGAGGTGTTACAAAGACCATCCATTTCGAGAAGGTCTTAATTTTGGGTTTTCAAAATAAAATGATGTTGCTGGGAATCGAACACAAGACCTCTCGATAATCAATTAGCTGCTCAACCACCCCAGCTACATACTTTGTTGGTTTAAATTTCGAAATTATCCTCAAATCTCTTCAAGTGACATAGAAATTTCAAACACCCCCTTAATACAGTGGGCAATATTACGGAGATAAAAACCTCAAATCTTAACAAACGAAAATATTGGCAGAGAAATAGATTTAATGCAAAATACGTGCGACCAAACAACATTTGTTCGCCTCAAAATATAGTAACTAGGTACCCGCCGCCGTATTGCACGGGTACCCTGCTAGTATATATAAAACTTATACTTTATTTATAACTAAATTACTTATTTCTAATACGTAATTATTAATTATATAAATTATTTGAATCAACAAAACATTATAGAGATACTTTTTCTTAACGAGAATCATAATTTACTCATAAATTCACTTATATTCACTATAGGACTTGAACCATAAACTTTATATTAGGGTAAACATATTTACCATTAGGCTATTGGCCCTTTAGTTGAATATGGAATTGTTTTTGTTCTCAAAGATGAAATATGACCAAAAGAAGAAGAAGGGTAATTATGGAAATACAAGGGAAAACAGTACAGGGACAAAGAGGAAACTCAGGGGGCATTTAAGTCATCGCTCAGAATCATATAGGTCATGTCCCTCTCGCCTTCTCTCTCTTCCCCCATGCTGTAACAAACTCCCGAATTTTAATCCAACCGTCAAAACTCTCCCTCTCTCCAAATCTTAACGGCGTAGGATACACCACACACTTTCTCTTTATCATCACTTCATCTCTTGTTCTTCAATCTTCTTCCATTATATATATATATCCATACACACACACACACACACACGCAGAAATGGCATAGTTTAGGTCCAGGTAATGCTCCTCTTATCATTTTTCAAAACTCTAGTATGTGTTGTTTAATTTTCATGCTCAATTTAATCATACAGGTTCGGGTTCTATGAAGATAAGATCAACCACTTGCTGCACATAAACCCTAGCTCCTAAATTTCTCTTAAAAGGTACACAATTCACGTTAAGTTTCTGCTAATTTATAGTGCGTGTTTCATGAAATGAACTGAACCATCTCATTTAACAATAACTTATCGTATGTTTGCAGGTTATAATTAGGTTTTCTTTCTTCGAAAAGGGAGAAATTAAGAGTATAAGATATCACAAGAGGTTACTCGCAAAATTAATAACCTAGAGGTGAGCTAAATTTGAATTTAACAAATCGAATCAATATTATTTGCTTCAATTCGCTTCTGATCTACGCAAGTTTTCTAATTTTCTTAAGATATTCGAAAATATCATCTCAATCAGTAGTATTTTCAATCCAAGTTAACGTATCCACGTCCAAGAGACGTGTTTTTATTTAATTTCTCTATTTTGTTAAACAATTTATATTAACAGTTAGTCCCCTCATTTTCAAACTCTTCCAAATCTGGTATTGTGTTTTTTAATTTGCGTGCACACACTATTTTCGTCTTCTGGTGAAAATATTATTTTTGTCATATATATTCTTCCAGCGTCACTATTATATATATATAACTTTGATTATATTAGTAAATCGACCGCGTAAAACCTTAGCTAATAATAATATTCGTTTCCATGATTACTCTCATGAATGTGTCGCTAATTAAAACCGGCCAATTAATAGATCTAGTCTGTCAACATGCTCCCAATAATTAATTTCGTTGTTAATTCTTTTATTAACTAAATCTACTTCCTTACTATGTTGATTATTTAAAATTTCATGAGCAATTTGTGTGCAGTTCTGAAATTATGTATGCAGTTGTGAAGGTAAATACGGAGAAAATGTCAACAAATTCACCGTGTGCAGCGTGCAAATTTCTACGTCGTAAATGCACACAAGAATGTGTTTTCGCACCCTATTTTCCACCAGACCAACCACAAAAATTTGCAAATGTGCACAAAGTTTACGGTGCAAGCAACGTCGCAAAACTCCTCAACGATCTCCCGGCTACACAACGAGAAGATGCGGTTAATTCATTAGCGTATGAAGCCGATGCAAGACACCGAGATCCGGTTTATGGTTGTGTGGGATTAATCTCGATTCTTCAACATCGGTTAAAGCAAGTACAAACCGATCTAGAAAATGCTAAACGAGAATTGGCTAATTACATCGGCCCATCGGCTATGCTACCAATTTTAAATCAAGGGTTTATCCAACACTACAATATGCAAGCTGAGCCCGAGCCTGAGTCTGAGCCGGTTTTGGGGTTGACTAGAGGTCCCAGGAGTTTTGGGGAGGTTCAGCATCAACAACTGCTGGTTCGAGATCAACAGCAGCACCAACTGATTGGTGCTACTGGTGATCCAGATCAGCTGCAGCGGTCGGCTGATCAACTTTTGCAGTTTAATGGTGGTTTTGATGTGGTTCCATCGGCTGTGCAAGTGACCACTAGTGAGTTCAGCCATATGACCACGGCTGCAGCCATGGCACCGTGTTTATCGTTGGGTGGCTCATATGATAACAATGTTTATCAGATTCAACACCAACCAATACACCATGGCCACCACCTTCATCAGCTATTTCTCCAGCAACAACCGTTGCCACCTCAGAGAGCCGAGTAATCCATCTTGTTTTAAATCAAACTTTCGTATTAATTAGATGATGAATCACGTTTTTATGTCTCTAGTGTTGGCCGTGATTAGGTTTATTAATTGGGGTTTTGATAGCAACAATCCCAAAAGATCTAGTTATCATTTAAGAACCTTGATTGTCGTTATTAAAACCCTTGATGAAGTTCTCTTTATTATAAACCTTGATGTTTTTCTTGATATTATTAAAATCAAGATAGAAATTAACGTAGATGATTTTATACCACAACATGAATCACATACATTTCGTAGGCGAATATATACATCTTTTAACTAATTTTGACTTTGAAAGGCAACAATGGTGACATACACCAGTAATTCTATGTGTAATTAGTACATGTACATACATATATTAGATTAATCAAGTTGTTACATTAACTTGTGATTAATTACTAGCTAGATGATTGTGGTTAATTTAAGTTTTCTTTCTTGTAAAATCAATATTAATTGTAATTAGCTTAATGGGTTGACTTAGTTAAGTATAAAATTGTCATGACCTGGGTGCTGTACGTAGGTTTTAAGTGCGAATTTGAGCATCTTTGGATCATGTTTGCTATCGAATATGATGTAAGTTGATTGCCTCAAAAACCATAAATTCATTTACTCAAGTTGATTTATCTTTGCTTTTACTCCTCATACGTATAATTACCTATTCTTTTGATTTGGAATATATTAAATTGAGGTTAGAGGTTTAATTTGTGTTTGAGGTGATGTTTCAATTCCTTTGGGCGTGTTTCTTGATTCTAGCCACGGTTTAACTTGTGTTAGAGGTGTTTGTGTTCTTTGGGTGTTTCTTTATCTGGGTTTGCGTAATTTTGTAGTTTCGGGCGTGTTTCTTCTGACTTTTTACTAGATGAATTATAGAAAAAAATGATGTATAAAAGAACAGATTAATCAATTTGAAAGATTAGGCATGTGATTTATACATATAATGTGTACATGTAAGACAACTATCTTTGGGATTTCGATTACTATGACCTGATAATAGACTCCTAGCTAATCACATACTGATAATGAACGACAAAATTTGACCCTTTAAATGTGGTCTTTAAGTCTTGTAAAAGAAACGGGACATATATATCGGTCAATAGTTGATTACATATGAAACAAAGAACGATATGATGAACAAAGTGAGTGGGGAAATCAATAAGTGGTGATTTAACCTGTATATCACAATCATTATTTTATATATTTTACAGACTGCAATAATACTTGTCAGTATGATACACACATAAAAAATGTGGTGTATAAATTAATTCTCGAAATCAATATAGTTAATACTCCCTCCGTTCCTTAATAAAGTTCTCATTTTAATTGGGCATATGTTTTTAGGAGTTAGTTAGTGGTGGAGTCTTGGTAATAAATTTGATTAAAATATAAGGTTATTCGGAGAGAGAAAGTGTTTTTAAAAGATTGTTAGTGGTGAAGTACATGGTAATAATATTATTTTATTAAGTGTGTCCCTCTAATTTAAGAAATGAGAACTTTATTTTGGGACAAGTATTTTGATAGAAATAAGAACTTTATTAAGGGACGGAGGGAGTAGTAGTTAACTAATTTGGTTTTGTTTTTTTGTCAATGCTTTGGCCATTTAGTTATTTTTGGGGGTAAAATTTGTATATGGGTTGGTGTTTGTTCCTGTTTGGTTTTTTAGCTCCTTGCTAGGATGTTAGTTTTAATTTATTTTGGGTATCTTGGGGTGATTTTCATGCCCAAGCTCTCTTTGATTCCCTTGGCCGTTCAAAAAAAAATTAGTTAATGGCAGTTAATGGTAAAGAAAGGGTAGTTAACAAGAATTATTGTCTTTTTTACAGGCATGAATATGATGCGTCACAGTCAGTAATGATAACCAAAAGCTGTACGTACGTATGCTTCTATTTCTGTTGATGAATTGGTGGTTGGAATGAAATAAAACCCAGTCCTTTCCTTGCTTCTCTTTTAAGTTAAATTATTCTCTTATGTCATTCAATTGCATTTATTATAACATTTTCCCATATTTTAATACAAACCACCTTTTACATTTTAAACAACGTATGTATATCGTGATATGAAAATCAAAATGTAAACAAGATTAACATTTATAGCGATTCAAAACTTATTGCAATAGAAACTTGAGTAAATGAAATTTGTGAACCCCTTTACATTTCACTCCACAATTCACACCGTGGATAGGATGGTGTTCCATGTGATGAGTTGCCACATAAGACCATACCACACACCACGAGAAGAACTCATACCACATAACCTTATAAATAACTTGCAAAATTGTAGTTTATAAAATTGTAAATAAAATAATTGTTGTAACTCCCTTAGAGCATCCATAATGGTTAAGTCATCACAATGACTTATTGAAAATGACACCTAGACTTTCCACTTAATTTTTATGTATAACCTTTCAAAAAAGCTTTTGTTCCAATGCATATAGATGTAGATAAAGCTTATTTTGTGTCTTAAGAAAGACTTATAGAATAATAAGTTTTTGAAGCAAAAGCTTTTTGTTAGAAGGTCATAAACCTTCAATTAACCTATTCTAGAGGTAAAAAGCTTTAGAAAAAACTTTATAAAAAGCTATAACATATCACTAAATTTACAAAGTTGTTAACTTGTTACTGCTTAATGAATAATAGTTAAATAAACGAAAATAAACAAATTTCTGTTGAACTGTTTACGATTAACTCGTTGAAAATTCAATTCGTTTACGTGTCTATTTATTTCCCTACAATTAACGTACGTTTTTTAATCCCGGATAAAATTTCCTTGTTGCGTATATTTGCGTACTTTTATAGAAAACAAAACTTTCTTTGTTTTACAATAATAAGCAACAAATCATACTCCTATAACACATCACATTTTCGTGGTTTTTAGGAAGGGGGTGATACCTTCCCAAGCGCCCGCCGTTAAAAAAAACACATCGCATAGATTGTTGTTAAAACAGAATAAGTTAAATTAAAAGATTTTATTTCTTTTATAAGGAAAACAATACTTCATCCGTTTCAAAATAAATAATACAAATTAGCTTTTACGTTTTTTTGAGGTAAAAGATTGTAATGAATATTAAATTAGATTAAATGAGATAGTTAGTGAGTGAGGGGTCCCACATATTATGATTAAAGTGAGTTTAATGGTATTTAAAAGTAAACATAAGGGTAAATGAGCAATTTCACTTTATTAAAGGAGATAGTTAGTGGGTATGAATCCCACTATATTTTACTAAACAATGAAAATTTCAAAGTGTATTACTTATTTTGAAACACCTTAAAATGAAAAGTGTATCATTTATTTTGAAACGGATGAATTATTACTTTTGCAAAGTCAAACGGAGACAGAAAATAAGAGGTTTGGACTTTGGACTTTCGACATGACAAGTTATGAGGGGATTCGTGGGATACCTGCTGTCCTTTCGTATTATGACCAGATATTTTATCTCATGAAAGCTCTTGATTTTTTATTTTAAGTGTCTATTAATATAATTATTATTTATTAGTTTGAGTACGACTATAACATCTAAATGGTTAGTATGCCTTTCTTGATACTACGCCTTAGGCCTCTCTCAATTGTGACGCGTCATTAAACTCATCACTAAACTCATCCTTACTGACACGCTACTGACAAATCGTGTCAACCATAACACATCACTAACTCATCACTAACCCTTAAAATATTACATTTAACCCCCTCACCCACACACAAAAGCTACTTACGCCTCCCTCCCTCACGTCTTCATGGCGATGGGTTTCTACTGACGCGGCTACCGACGGCGCGGTGCCAATGGCGTCGTGAAAGGACGGGTTCAATTTGGCTACTGACGGGTTTGTGACGTGCCCGTTGGCACGGGCCTTAGCGAATAAACCCCACCTCTTTTTTCGCTTGTGAAGGAAAAACCCTTAAGGTACCCTTGTTGCCAAGTTGGTCTACATCAACTAGTTGGAAACTCTTGATTTATCTGATCAGGCCCAAGCTCGTTCTTTCTTCTGGTCAAACAACAGATCGAAGAAGCTCTCCGTGAAATCTTGGGTTGTTTGTTGGAGCTAGGAGTTTGTTGTACTTGTTGACCAAAGAAGTCAATGAAACTAAATCTGGTTTAGGTATCTAGTTAAAAGACTGATGCGTGAAATCTAATTATAAATTAAATATCTTAAATACGTCTATTCTAAAATACCACACTCTTAAGCAAGTATGACCTAATCGTGTGTAATATAGTCCATGTAAGTATTTCAGATATTCATCTTCACAAGGAACAGTTAAGCTGATTCGTAATATTAAAACTAAGTGAATTAATCTAAAACAAATAAATATTAAAAAGGGTTTTATTCTATTTATTAAAACTAATAATTAAAAGAATTAAACTTTAACTAAAAATAAATAAACTTTAAAATGACAAATGATTAACAAAGTCTAACTGGTTGGAGAAAACATTCAATATGACCGAATCACTCTAGACTTAGGTTTGGTTGGTTAAGTCTTGACTGATACAATATTCTAGAAGTTAAGAAGCTAGATTTCTCTCAACTTCCTACAATGTCCGTAATATGGTTCATAGGAATTTCTTCTTTAAAGAATCATATTATGGCCACACTTCGGTTTATCAATTATAACTAATGCTCAGATTTCCGCCAATTTCTTCTCTAAGGGTTAGTCTTTTAGTTTTGTCTAGGTTATTGGTATATGAACTCGGATATCTATTCCTAGTGAGTCGCCTATTACGTCACTTAGGTGAAAAGTAAGGAAATTACTAATTGAATTAAATTTTGTCAATACCCAAACAATTAATAATAAGCATACCAAATATGCGAAGATTCATGGGTGGACCTAGTATGGTGCACCGGGTTGCCTGTGTAACCTCTGGATTTTTTCGTATAGTGTTAAAATAGTGTTAATTTTTTTTTAAAAAAAAATTCTTTTGTTAGTGTAAGTAACACCCCTAAGAAAAAAATGTACAATATGGGACACCCCTTAGTTTTTTCCCTGGGTCCGTCACTACGAAAATTAAAAGGTTCTTCGTTATTATAATCAATAAATATTCAAATATAAATAAGACAATCCTAATAATAAACCAAGTTCATCAATATATAGTCAATACAAAGATTTAGCTCATGAACATACTAGACAAATTAACCATATAATCACAACAGAAGATAGTATTATAAAGATAAACTGTCATTGTGTTTGTCTCCTTGTTTCGTCCGTATACTTCTTGCGTATGGGGCTTCTTTCGTTAATTTTGTCCGTCAGTCAGAGTGGCAGCCTTGCTGCTGTCAAAACCCTCACGTGAACAACTCCTTTTTTCAATTGTGACGTCCAAATATAATAAGTTGCCTCAAATTTTAATTGTGCATGGGCTTTTGTACAAATTATGGACGTGGGCTTCCAATTAATGTTTTGTGACCACCTTGTCTGCTTTAAATTACAACAACCAAGTCCCATTGCAAGTGGGCTTCACATCTCCAAGTGTAGGCCGTGAGCTGCAAGTGGCCAGCTTGCCCATTTTAATTGATTTTCGTAGCCTTATTATCACAAATAATTCGTGCAGCTACATACTGACCAATTCGTTTTTACATGTGTTTTATATGTCACTATATCTTCTTGCTTTCAGCCTAGGTTTTTATGAGTTGTTCCTTTTTTTGCATTTTTAGCTCATTTCGTGTATACTTTGGAGTTATGACCTGTCATTTTAAAAAATACAAAGATTAGGCATGAAAAGCGTTATTTTCCTTATAAACCATGCTTAAATAGTAGAATAGTGACGGATAAAAACATGTCCAAATCCATCAATATCAAATTCCCCATACTTAAACTTTGCTTGTCCTCAAGCAAATCATCAATTAAAATTTAAGGGTTTTGATAATGACAGTCCTAAGGGCTGTCACTAAGAGAGAATCTTCCATTTTAAAAAGGAAATTGTTAGTTGAATTAATTATATGAGTAATTTAATATTCCTATAAATATGGAAAACGTTTAACTAATAAAGATAAACATAAGTTAATTTAATTAATTATTAGTTTTCAAAAGGAAAGATTATTTCTTAGTGACAGCACTTAGGGCTGTCATTATCAAAACCTAAAATTTAATTAGCTAAATATAAATTCAAACCAACAGACACTTATCTCAAGCACGGGTCCATCTTTATATATAATAAAAGAAAGCATTTTTGAAAACTCGACACTTCACTCATTCTACGTCATAATGACGTCATAATTCGTTGCCACGTTGGATGCCAGCTCATGATTCATTCCTTTGATTTCGTATGACATGGCACTTCACATGTAATACACAAGGTTATTTCTATGCATAATCGTATAACAGTTGGCGATTCCGATTTCACAATGACAAATATTCTGATTTAAAACATTAATTTCGGTTCCCATAACTGGGGAAGTTATTTAGGAAACGATTATACTCCTTATTGTGAGGGCTGATTTGTAGGGAATTCGCCCTACTTATCAATTTGAATTAATTTAAAACCAATTTATGCATATTTCTATATAAATTGGGTAGATTCAACCGAACATACATTTTCATGTTGAAATTGTATCGAAGTTGCGCAGGTATGTTTTCATCAGGAGTATGAATTGCTATTTTAATGAATAACAAACAAAATCTTGCGATACCATACAATGTTTATTATATATATTTTGCATTTTTTATGTCTTCTTATGCATGTTCTTTTCTACATTTTTCTATGCCTTCATATGCATGTTCTTCACTTCACCAACATATATAGCATCTGATAGCTCTCTACATGTTCGCTCCACTCCACAGCCCACCAAACACTTTGATTTTTATGGACTATTAATTAATACTCATTTCCTTGATCGTTAATTTGATTACTAACTGGGTTGATTTATATCAATTGTGCTGTTTATTCTTAAAATTTATTTGTTAAAGCTTAACAAACAGTAAGTTCTATCAATATTCATTTCCTTCATTAAAACTTAACAATCAGTCCTTTTTAGTCATTTTTACAGTAATCATATACTTCCTCCGATTCAAAATAAGTGATACACTTTGAGTTTCACGGTTTTTGAGACAAAAGATTATAATGATGGTTAAATTAGATTAATTGGATGGTTAGTGAGGAATGAGTCTTACATCTTTTGAATAAAGTGAAGTTAATGATGTTTAAAAGTAAAAGTAAGGGTAAATGTAGGGCTGTCAAAACCTGACACGACACGATATAATACACGAAACGAAACGAAATTGGGACGAAACTGAAATTTGAATTCATGTTCGTGTCGTGTTCGTGTTGTGTAAAACAAACACGAAGTCGTGTCGTGTTCGTGTTCAGAGATTAACACGAAATTGACACGATAATTATGATTTTGTCGTGTTTGTCGTGTTTTTAGCATGTAATAAGTAAGAAATTTGTTATTAATTTTGTGTTGTTGTGTTTGTCGTGTTAATAGTGTTATCGTTTTTTTAATCGTGTCGTGTTCGTGTTAGCAAAATAAAACACGACTTCGTGTCGTGTCGTTTTCGTGTTGAACGTTTTCGTGTCGTGTCGTGTTATCCAGAAACACGAAACGATAGCACGATTTGACATCCATAGTTAAATGAGTCATTGTACTTTATTAAATTAGATAGTTAGTGGGTGTAGGTCCTACTATTTTTTGCCAAATAAGACAATTTTTCAAAGTGTATCACTTATTTTGAATCACCCTAAAAAGGAAAGTGTATCACTTATTTTGAATCGGAGGAAGTATAAGTAATGCAAACACTTTGTTAATAAAAGCTTATTAACTTAAACTAGCAGGATACCCGGGCAATGCGGCGGCGGGTACCCTGAATTTATATTTTTCAGCGAACAAATAACTTGTTTGTGTACTTTAAAATGTATTTGATACAAGCTGTAACGTAAATGTATTTTGGGCGACTATTAAGTTGTGAGTATCTGTATTAAATGTTGGGTTGGTTACAGTTTACTATATACCTTTTCGTTGATGGATTTCTGTCAATTTAGGGTGCCCGTGAATTGTTAAATGTTCGGCCGGTTACACATGTTAAGAAATAGGGATATAATAAATAACCAGTAAATAAAACAAAAGAGTAAGAGTAGCCGAGTTGGTAAGTGCCCAGGTTGACATCAACATGTTGCGGGTTCGAATCCTCTCTGTGTCATTTTATTTTGGTTGAGGCTGCAAAAGTTAAGACTTCCCCAAATAGAAAGCAAGGATTAAGTTTAAGTTTAAGGACTTCTATACTTAGTAGTTCTAAACCCTTTATTAAGGAGTAAGATAGCTTTATAAACTCATAAGCATAAGTCTTTTTAAATAAGCTTTTCCAAACAACCCTAAAGTATATAAAAACAAAAATAGGTCATAAGTCAACTAAACTGGTATTTTTAATGCAAACAACCTTCTAGGTAGTTCTATCCAAAATCTAAGATGGTATATAAATGGGAGGGAAAGTATCCATTAGCTTTACTAGAAAATGAAGTAAGATTAATAGCCGAAAGAGAAAGTACCCATACAAAAACATGAAATCGTTGAACCTAAATGAAAAACAAGCTAATAAACATGTTCTTTTATTTTTTTATAAGTGGTGATTGCAAAAGTATTGAAGTTTAAAGAGTATTATTTCAGTGTAAAAAGTGCTCCCTTTGAAGATGGTCATCTTTATCCGTTGCTCAATGTTAATTTTTAATAAATGAAGTATTCTTAAAAAGGTAAAATATTATTAAAATTATGAAAATACTATCAGAGTTTTATAAGTCATCCGTGATTTATCACGGGTTATAGGCTAGTACTCCATATAGCCACAATCAATTTCAAAAGTTAGTTCAATTCAGCATACATAATTTAATCTGGATTTTATTCCCAAGTTTTTGTTAATCCTCAATATAATTGGTATTTTCTAAGGAGGCTGATTCGTACAGAGCAATTTTTATTCATGTACAGCAATTTCATACTAATGGACAATTATGTCTTTACTTTCCTTTTATCATATTTTTCATTTTACCCCTCTCACCAAGGACATGATTGTCATTTGATATAAAATTGCTCTACATAGATAAAAATTGATCTGTACGAATCAGCTCTCATCTTCTAAGCCTCCTACTGCCACATGACATCCTTAGAAACCACTGAATTTATAATTTAAAATTTTGAAGATTACATAAATTATGAATTAAATATTAGACCATAATCTTTACCCAATTTAAATTAATTAATTCGTAATTTGAATAAATTCATAATATTAATTTAAATTAATTGATGATCTCCATGGGAATCTCAACTATTTATATTTATATCTTGTGATATATATAAATTGTTTTTTTTTTAATTTCCCAAATCTTCAGATTAAATATGGAGTCAATTATAAGTTTGTTTATACTTTATACTATTACTATATAGAATCCTAAATGTTAGGGAAATAATAATAAGAATTATGTATTACATTCTTTTTTATTAATAAAATAAGTTTTTAAAAAATTGACTTATCTAAAATTCTCATTGGCAGATATCAACATAAGAACACCTCATTATTTTATTAAATTTTGGTATTTATTATTTTAAAAAAGAAAATCAGGATAATATTTTAAAATTAATTTAGATCTATTGTAATAAAAGAAGATTTTATAAGGCTACGTGACATTTTCTATGCATCTACTGCCACACGGCGTCCTTAGAGACCACCGAATTTATAATTTAAAATTTCGAAGATTACATAAATTTTGAATTAAATATTAGGCCATAATCTTTGCCCAATCTAAATTAATTAATTCGCAGTTTCATACAGGGGACAATTATACTCTTAGTTTCTTTTTATCATATTGTTTATCTCACCCCTCTTATTAAGGACATGATTATCATTTGATATAATATTACTCTAGGATGAAAATTGGTCACACCCTATATAAAATCGGCAATTACGTTAACCTTGTATCTGATCATCAAACTGTCGTCTCCTCAATCTGCTCCTTCCAATTATATTACACTTGAGTGAAATTTCTTGTGCTTCTATCCCAAACATAAAGCCTCATTACATAATCCGGTCGGAATACCTTATCAATACTAGTGATAAATAATGGCAGAGGTGAGTGAATTACTGTTAAAGCACAGTCTAGATTTAAATCCCTAATTAAACGCCTAAAAGAAAACCTAGACAAAATAGAAGTTGAAATTGAGAGATCAGGCGGTCCTGAAGAAGATGTGAGTATTTTCATCCCTTATCGGGAAAGAAGTCGTGATCAAGTTTTGCCATGACAAATTTGCTTACACAAAAAAACTGATTCATTTGGAGAAGGAGCTTGCTTCATATAGATATTCCGACGAGAAAACTTACGAAGATATCGATTATGATTTGGCAGAAAAGATGGACAGACTTTCAGTGGCGGTTTTTCAGGTTCGTGCGGTGCTCCGGGGGTTGTTTGGATTGGCATCTAACGGAATTGAAGCGTACACGCGCGTGGTGGTCATCTCAGCTCCTGGAGGTTTTGGGAAAACTACAAGATGCTTTCTCACGATGATGAGATAAAAACAATTCTTTTCTTTTCTAAATAAAATATAATGAGTGACCAAGAGATTTATAAGATAAGTGTCTATGTTAGTTGTAGCTTTTTTACAATCATCAAGTCTCATCATACCATTTTACATGATGATTTACTTCTAAATAATAGCAATAAATTAAAATAGTTGCACCTAATAAAATTAAAATAACTTTGGCAGCTCAAGTCCACTTGTCAAATCAATACATAAGTTTTCAGATCACGACCCATATAGTATTCGGGTCGACCTAGCCCCATCAACCTGACACAAATGTATTATCTTTCTGTAATAGCAATTGTTTAGAGCACTCTACATGTAATTGTTATTTGATTTTTCATTTATTGACAGTTGCATCCTACTGACAGGCAGGCATATTTGGTGACAATATCCCTTATGTTACTGTCTCAAGACCATCCAGTCTTAAGATCATCGCTCAAAAACTATTTAAACATTATGGAATAAGTTGGTCCTAGATGATGTCTGGTATGAATCAGAATCCATTATTGAGGATCTTAAGTTCCAAATACCAGGATACAAAATTCTTGTAACATCAAGGTTTGTGTTTCCAAGGTTTAGATCAACATACAAGTTGACTTCGTTGAATGTTGAAGATGCAAAGACTCTTATTTGCTACTCTGCATTCCCAAATGATGGGATTCCTGTTAATGTGTCCGAGAGACAAGGTAAATAATAAACAAAAACAAAAACATTTTCTTCATTCTAAAAGGAACTTGCTAACTCACATGTGTCTTTGTTTAATGTAGATGGTGAAATTCTGTAAGGGGCTTCCATTAGCCCTAACTGTGGTTGGTGCATCACTATGTGGTCAATTATTGGTCAAATGGAAAATCACTCTAAAAAAATTGGTCAATCCATTTTGCAGTCAAACAATAGCTTGTTGTTTAGTCTCCAAACCAGTATTGATGCACTTGACGAGTTTCCTATGTTCAAGGAATCTTTCTTGGATTTGGGTTTGTTTCCGGAAGATGACCAGATTGCGGGCCCACTTCTTTTGGATATGTGGGCTGAGTTGTACAATCTTGATGATGAGGGTTTATATGCGAGTGATTTACTTCTTGAGTTATCATCTAGAAGTCTCATCAATCTTATTCCTATAAGGTACTTTGGCATTCGGGAAAAATGAGTAATATTTTATGTGTCATCTTAAAGGTTATTTCGTATTTCGTTCTCTATATATTGAATAACAATTGTATAAATTTATAGGAAATATGCGGGTGAAATAGAAGGTTATTGTAATGAGCATTATGTCATTGCTAAGAGAGTTGGCAATTTTGTTGAGCTGAAACAGAAAGAAAACGTTTGTTCATGGAAATACATAACAATGGCTTTCCCACATGGTTGACTCCACAAATTGGTCAACCCATTAAAGCCCGCATCTTATCTATTTCAACAGGTCTCATTTCTTTCGTTTCACATTTTATACTCGAAACTAAATATAGAAAACAATAACTTATGATTTATAAATGCAGATGAAACATTCAGCTCTAGTTGGTACGATCTAAATGTTGAAGTATTGATATTGAATATAAGAAGTATGAATTATACTTTGCCCCCGTTCATCGAGAGAATGACCCAATTGAAGGTTTTAATCATCACGGGCTATGGTGTTTATACTACTCAACTACACAATCTCCAAATTCTAGCTTCTTTAACTAACCTAAAAAGAATCAGAATCGAACATGTATCAGTTTCCAACTATATTCAAGTCATCTTCACATTGCAAAACTTAATTAAACTTACATTTGTTACATCTGAGTTAGGTAATGCTTTCAACAGTGATACCAATAATACAATTAAGTCTAATTCTATGCTTCCAAATCTCACATATCTCGAATTCGATAGTTGTTACGATTTACATGAACTTCCAGCTGGACTATGTCATCTCAAGAAGTTGATAATCACCAATTGTCATGAGTTGAATTCTCTTCCTAGAGATATTGGGAGTTTATTGAATCTTCAAATCTTAATTGCTGCACAAAACTACAAGAGTTACCTGCATCAATTGGAAGCATGCAAAACCTGAGTTTATCTGATTGTTTGAATATAACTGTATTGCCTGAACAAATTGGTGAGCTAATCGGTTTGAGAGTTCTTAAGATGAGTGGTTGTGGAGGTTTACAAGACTTGCCGGGTTCTGTCAGCAAATTGTTGGAGCTTGAAGATGTGGTATGTGATGATGAGACATCGTATTTGTGGAAGAATATTCAAACTCATCTTTTTAATGTGAAAATTAACGTTGTTGAAGAAGATAGATTTGGAAGCTTTAAGAAAATTTGTCGATAAGTTATCTTGATCATGTTTTTTCCAACTTACATAGTGTGTATGTATGTATGTATGATGATGATGATAATGATAATGTTGTTATTGTTGATGATGATACTTCAGAAGAATGTGAGCTCAACTGTCGAAAGTAAGCTACAAATATTAGGCTATGTAATCTTGTGTGTGTTGTTTTGTCTATCAAAGGAGTTTAATGTGTTTGTTACGTTGCCATACTAGGTGAAACTGATTTTGGGATTTCTATCATAATTGTAAAAATGAATACGAATGCAAAAAGTAATATTATGCTATACATCATGACTCATTTTTATATCAAACTTATTTTTAATACTAAACTGTTTTTAATATAAATTGTGTATATTATGTGTATAAGTTTTCTTTTTCTATTGTAGGACTTCTAGTTTACAAATATATTGTAGTCTCTGTGCATACCGTTTCCCCAAAGGGTCAGCCCTGTTTGCAATAATAATTTTAAAATCAATTTTATTATTCTAAAATTATTTAAAATGGAAAAGTTAAGATAAAATTATTGAGAGGTGATATTTCGATATTAAATTTTAACTTTAGAAGATTGACATGGTTATAACTTATATCTTGTTGACATGGTGCATGAAATTAATTTGAAATAATAAGATGACATCTAACTTGCAAATAAAAGTTTCTTATCTATCCTAATTAGGTGGTGTTTGGTTAGCATATGAAAATCAAAACGGGTATTCATACCCGACATGAAAGGTTCAAAGGAAGCCGATTTCAACATTTCCGTTTCTTTTGTGGAGCAAGGAAATTATTCTCGAGGTAGCGACCTTAGAACCACAAATATGTTTTTTTAGAGTAATAATATATTAACATAGACATAATTATACAGAATCACCAAGTTATTAAAGGTTCAATAAAATAAGTTTTTTTTTTTGAACGAAAAAAAATTTAATATTAGAAATAATAAGAAAATTATAAATCAAGAAGGAAACATACAAAAAAATTATATAAAGAATCTGTAACATATGTCTCACATCGGTTGGAGAGGGGAACGAAACATGCATTATAAGGATGTGGATACGACTCCTAGCATGAGGCCTTTTGGGTGGAGTGATCCATACCAAGAACAAAACCGTGCGCTGGTGGGTAAAGCGGAAAATATCGTGCTATGGGATTCTGAGATGTTACTGTCACGGTTGATCTTTTTAACCTTTTTACAATGTTTTAAAAACTAGTTTTTTTTTCATTGAGCCGACCAATGCTTTAATACGTCGAACCCGATGAGCTGGCTAGTTGAACCAGATAACAATATACTTGATCATTTACTTCCTCCGTATCAAAATAAGTGACACAAATTGACTTACACGTTTTTTAAGGTGAAAGATTAAAGTAGATGTTAAAATAGATTAAAGTACATAATTAGTGGAGAATGGGTCCCACTTTTCTTGAATAAAGTGATATTAATGAGTTTTAAAAGTAAAAGTAAGGGTATAAGGGTAATTTCACTTTATTAAAGTGGGTAGTTAGTGGGTATGGGTCCCATTATTTTTACCAAATAAGGAAAGTTTTCAAAGTGTGTCACTTATTTTGATACACCCCAAAATGGAAAGTGTGTCACTTATTTTGATACGGAGGAAGTATAATATAATAATTATGTAAATTGTGTACAAATGTCAATAAAGTAGAAAAATACAAAATAAAAATAATAAAGAATTAAAAAAATAAAAGAACCCAAAACCTAATTTTCAAATAAATTCTAATACTAACTTTTTAATAATTCAATCAGATTTTTATGTTCAACCTACCTATTGTAGTTGTGATATAAACACCGATCTTATCGGCTCATTACAATCGAATACTTTCCTATTCCCCGGTTCGACCTCTGATCTTGGTTTTTAAACATTGCCTTTTTTTATTATAGCATCATTTCTACTTAATCTGATCTGTTAAAAGATCATGCAGCGATATAAATAACAAGGCCGTGGTTATTAAAGAAAAAATAATATAATAATACAAAATAAAAATAATAAAGAATTAAAAAAAACTAGTACAAAATAAAAATAATAAAGAATTAAAAAAATAAAAGAACCCAAAACCTAATTTTCAAATAAATTCTAACACTAACTTTTTAATAATTCAATCAGATTTTTATGTTCAACCTATCTATTGTAGTTGTGATATAAACACCGATCTTAGCGGCTCATTACAATCGAATACTTCCTATTCCCCGATTCGACCTCTGATCTTGATTTTTTAAACATTGCCTTTTTTTATTATAGCATCATTTCTTCTTAATCTGATATGTTAAAAGATCATGCAGCGATATAAATAACAAGGCCGTGGTTATTAAAGAAAAAATAAAAAATGAATTTGGCGCCTAAAAAGAGGGGTTTACGGTACCGATCGACAGAAGCTTCCCGTTGTTTTCGCGCTTCTATTCCATGTGCAATTCGCATAAACCCTAACCCATCACTTCTCTCTTAATTAATTCTCCAGTTTGAGAAACATGAAGAAATTCGGACGCAATTATGGTCGATCCGTCTTCCACTGCGACATTCTAGGGTTTCACCCAAAAGTCTCATACGTACTTCACTCAAGTGCGACAATAAATTATTTGAGGTCAAATAGATCTCAAAATAATTCCCTATTTTGAAATTAACTTCTACTTAATACGGATAATTAATGATCTGCTTGAGGTGCGGGACAGCAGATCTCGATTCTATTTTCAAAATCGATTCCATGTTACCCCATTAATCGATGTGATGTTTCTGCCACTGTCTTCGTATATAAATTCGCCAATGGATTTGTACCTGATCATCAAACTATCATCTCCTCAATCTGCTCCTTTCAATTCTGTAAGTATTTGATCCCACTTGCTGAATTATAGCTGCATGTTACTCATTACTACTGCAAACTGTGTAATATCCAATCAACAATTTTAGGTTGCTCAGTTGCTTCAGTTCAGAAAAAAATGCTTCTTCAAATGCATTTTACATTTTTCACAAGTAGCATGAGCTCATGCATACTTGATACCAAATTCTGCTTTTAGTTTCTCAAGATCAGATTTTCTGAATCTATAATTTAATGGTGTACAGGTATTGATTTCTTGGAAGGACATACTCCAACAACATGGACCATACCATCTTCCTACCGTTTTATCTTGGAATTTTGGCTTGGTTTTGTTCTTCTGTGTGAAGGCAGAAGATCCGTACAGATGGTTTACATTTGGAGTTACATACGGACAAATTTCTCCCCTTGATGTTCCACAAAGGGTAATATAATAGTCAAGCATATTTCTATTTATTACACAATAAAAAAATGATAATGATTAATGACATTTTAACTTATAATCATTCTTGCAGGGTATACTTATTAATGGGCAGTTCCCAGCCCCAACCATTGATTGTGTCACCAATGATAATGTAATTGTTAATGTCATTAATAAGCTTGATGAACCCTTTCTTATCACATGGTAAGTGTGAACATTTTATTTTATTTTATTTTATTTTGTCTTTTTTTTTTTGCATATTTAATACTGTAATTATTGCAAAACAGGAATGGTGTTAAACAGAGGAAAACCTCATGGCAAGATGGAGTTTTGGGGACAAACTGCCCTATTCCACCAAACTCAAACTGGACATACCAGATGCAAATGAAAGATCAAATTGGATCTTATTCTTATTTTCCTTCAACAAAAATGCATCGAGCTGTTGGTGGTTTTGGGGCGATTAATGTTCGAGCTAGAGCTGTTATTTTTGTCCCATATTTAAAACCACTTGAGGAATTCAACGTGCTCATTAGTGACTGGTGGAAATCTGATCACAAGGTTTGCATTTTACAAGTTTTTTTTTTCTTTTTTTCTTCATGTTCGTGTTGCATAAGGAAACAATTAAATCTTATTTATATATTTTTTTTGCAGGTGCTATCACAAACACTGGACTCTGGGAAACCACTTCCTATGGCTGAGCGTCTTCTGATCAACGGGCGTGTTTCTTCAACCTCTTTTACTGTTCAAGGAGGTATTTAATTCTAAATATTTAATATATAATATTTATTTACTTATGACTACTATATTCTCATTTCAAATGCCTCAAATTTACATCTTTTAAAATATTTGTTTCTTTTTCAGATCAATTATACATGTTTAGGGTATCAAATGTAGCATTAACCACTTCAGTAAATTTTAGAATTCAAGGTCATACACTAACATTAGTCGAAACAGAAGGATCACACACATTACAAGAAGTTTATGAATCATTTGATCTTCATGTTGGTCAATCTGCTTCTTTTCTGGTCAAACTTCATGCTCCTGTAAAAGACTATTTCATTGTTGCTTCAACTCGTTTTACAAAACCTATTTTAACTGCTACTGGAATTCTTCATTATGACGGTTCTGAAACAAAAGCTTCTTTACCATTACCTGTGGGTCCCACTTATCAAATTCACTGGTCAATGAAACAAGCAAGAACAATCAGGTACAACATTTTTATTAATTTCCCATGATTTTTTATATTTTGTATTTTTAGATGGAATTTGACAGCAAATGCAGCCAGACCTAATCCACAAGGTTCATATCACTATGGTACAATTCCAGTAACAAGAACCGTTGTGTTGGCTAATTCAGAAGCAAATATTAATGGCAAGCTTAGGTATGCTGTTAATCAGGTGTCATATGTTAATCCAAAAACACCACTAAAGATTGCTGATTTTTATAATATTTCTGGAGTATTTAATATTAATTCAATTAAAGATACACCACCTTCATTCAACCCAATTCTTGGTGTTTCTGTTCTTGGTTACACTCTTCATGATTATGCCGAAATTATCTTCCAAAATAACGAAAACACCATTCAGTCATGGCATCTTGATGGTTCAGATTTTTGGACTGTTGGGTAAGTTTTTTATTTAAATATTATTTTTTCCCGTCTTCATAAAAAATTAATGAAATTAATTGTTAATAATTTGCCAAATTTGTAGCTTTGGGTCTGGTGTGTGGAACACTACACTTAGGAGAAGATTTTACAATCTGAATGATGCTACAACAAGACACACTGTACAGGTAATATAACCATTTGGGTCATTAAAAGTTTCGATTTTTATATAGAAAGTAGATCTGGGTCATGCTAATTAACAATCTTTATCAACTAATTTGTAATTTTATGACAGGTGTACCCAAAATCTTGGAGTGCAATATTAGTTTCATTGGACAATAAAGGTATGTGGAATTTAAGGTCTGCAAATTGGCCTAGGAGATATTTGGGACAAGAATTGTATGTTCGAGTTTGGAACGATGAAAAGAGTTTTCACACTGAATATGATATCCCAGAAAATGCATTAAGATGTGGTCTTGCTAGGGGTGTTCGTTTGGACGATTTGGTTTTATCCGAACCAAATAGCTGAAACCAAATAAAGTCCGATTTTTAAAAGTTTAAACCGAACCGTCCAAACTAATTCGAAAACCAAACCGATCCAAACCAAATAACAATTTGGTTGGTTTGGTTTTATCCGTTTGGTTTTTCTAAAAAAAATTCAAAATACTACAAAAGTATATAACATAAATAATATTAAGTTCGATATGTACAATTCCAAAATGATAAACTACTTTGTACATAAAAACAAGCCTAATTCATAGTTCGTGACATTTACAATCATATATGCAAAAATCTTGACATCAACTTCATAAAAAACTCCAAAAAGATTGGTATATATATTATATTTGGTTTTTTTGGACAATCCGGTTTTCACAACGGAAACCAAATCCAATCCGAAAACCAAAATATTAATTTGGTTCAAGTCCAAACCGATCCAAAAAACCAAATAACCAATCCAAATAGTCCGATCCAAAATGTCCAATTGGATAATCTGGTTATATCCGAATAGTGAACACCCCTAGGTCTTGCACCACCCAAGTAGAAAAATGTTTAGAGTTTGTTGAATTTAGCTTTGTTTTTCCCTTTTTAACCGCTTATGAGGGTGTAACTGTGTAAATAAAGAGGGAAGAAATTGATTTGTGATAATATCTATAAAGATGTAATTTGTGTTTGAAATTAAGATAAGTGAATAAGTGATCCTCCTTGAGTTTATATTGTTTTCCATTGTCTAAAGTTTTTGTATTTATCAAATGGAAAAATTAGTTTGGACTCGGATAACACTGGATACATATCAAAGAGCATCTCATAAATCAATTTTTCTTTTTAGTTTTTTGCTCTTAGTTAGTACCTAATATTGTAACAATTATACCTATTTATTAACATAGTTTATCGAATATCACGGTTTCGTACCGAAATTACACACTCCTTACTAAGAGTTGAAGGGTGGTATTTTAATAAATCTGATAAGTTGAGGGGTCTCTACCCCAAATATACGAAAATGCGAAGTTACTTGATTACTTCTACCAAACGGAGCAACAACCGGATCCAGTAGCAACGTGCAATCCGTAAACGCCGATTTAACTCAAAATTATGCTACTTCTCAAACCTTGCAATTAGGGTTCTTTCACAAGCAAGATCTCGTAGCTGAATCCATTTCACGATTTTCCACAATTGTTTTCGAATCCAACAGATATATAATGAACTGCGAAGTTTGTCAACTCAAAGAACTGGTAATTTTACGCACTTGATGATGGCAAATTCATACTGTATAGTGAAATTTAGTACTCAATTCCATAATTTAACTGTACGATTAGATAATCGTGATGGAGTTATGAAGAGTATATTTTCGATTGTTCATCATTAACTTACCTTCTGTTGCTTGCACTTTCGTTAATTCATTTTCCCTAATTTATTCTGTCTGCAGGATGTTGAGTATTTTGAGATACGTGAAGTTCTTCGATGTAAGTTGCTTGTGTCGATTAGATCCCTTTCCCCCCCCCCAATTTGTTCATATTTGATGAGGAATAACTGTAGTTAAATTTCGGTGGATATTTTGTTCATCATTCGAATATTCTGTTGATAAAATTAAAATTCTTTCATTTCATAACATAATTGATTCATGATCATGCTTAAATCCTTGGGTAGAATATACACTTGTCCAAAGAATATTTAGAATTTGCATTTCCGTTAAAATATAAAATTATGGACTCCAAAAGAGAGAAATTGCTTTAAAATTTCTTTGTCTTTATGTTGGAGTTATTTGATTGAAGTTGGAGCCATGATAATATGTTAACTTTACCAAGGTAATATTCAAATGACAAAACCAAATTTTTTCAAACTTTAAATCAACATAGCTTGCTGAAACCATTGAGATATATACACGTATACAACTATACTGCACTGTAACCTGTAGTCGATTTAGGTTAACTCAAAATTGGTTCAACCATTACAGTGCCAGTTGGCAGCTGACGTGGCAAATTACATTCACATAATACGTAATTATTCATGTGATATGACAAAAATGCTTGCAGGCATCCTGCACACAATTTTCTTTCACAGAGCTTTAGGTCTGGTGCGACCCAAAGACGTTGATTTGGAACTTTTTGAAATTACATATGTAAGTAAATTATATTAGTCCTTTAGATAATATATTATTACATTTTAGGACCCATATTACTTAATGCTGGTTTTTCTAGGTGCAATGTGGTGATGCAGAGCTCGAGAAAAAAGTAGACGAAAAGATCGATCAGTTTATTGATAGGGTAGAAAAACATCCAAACAAGAAAAATCAGGTTTCGACAAATAACCTTGAAATATTTTTGTGATTTATTACTTTCTGTTTTCGTGTTTGATGGAATTATTTATTGGTGCAGATATGTTTATCTTTTTTTGAAGTGAAGAACAAACAAGCAACATGGTTTACACACAAAGTTGAACATTTATATTGGGAACAATGGTATATTAATTTAAACGTTGCACATTCTGCCAAATCTCATCATTCTAAACTAGTTGTAGACCCCACAGGTATAATAATATAATCATTCATTGGAAAATTTACGGATTTGGTCCTTAAGTATAAAAAATTACACCGATTGTCCTGAATTATGAAATTTGTAACACAGATGGTCCCTAAAATGGATATCCGTTAAAAACATCCATATGAAGGACCATTTGTGTAACAAGTTTCATAGTTAGGGACCATCGGTGTAATTTTTTTATACTTAAGGACGAAATCCGTAACTTTTTAGAAACCATAAGGACCATTTATGTAATTTACTTTTTGTTACAGAAAGTGCATCTGATGAAAGAAATGCTCAGCGGGCGACACTTGAATCGAGTTTACATGAAGTTTTATTTCAAATAATTAAATTTGTAAATGAGAAGAAAGATCACATTCCCCCGATACCAAATGTGGAGGGAGTATCGTTCCCATATGAAATTACTATCTCAAGGTGAGACCTAAATTATTTATACTTGTTTAATTTATTAATTTGACTACTAAACTAATGTTGATTATTTATTATATGATATGTGGTTTATAATGCTGACTGGTGCCTTATGTTTAGTTCATCAGATTCAGCGTTCGGGATGGACATGTTTAAAAGGATGCTTCAAACTGGCCATCCTACCATGCTTAGCTGATTATACAATTCCTCTAAAAAGAAAAAGGAAAAATATGGTTTTGTAAACAGTAATTTGGTTATGAATTGGTTTATTTTGTTTGTTTATATGTGCATATTGCTCTTGTAACTTATGTTCGTACTACTGAATTTGAATAACTTTTATTAGGAATTAATATTAAAAACTAATTTAATTTTCGAAATTGTTTTCCCAGTTACTTTTATACGGATGAAGTTTCAATTTTCATTTGAGGTTTCAATCGTCTAATATGAGAAATTATAGTTAAACTAGTTAATCGTAATGTGTACAGATTCCTTCTAATATTGTCAAAAGAATCAAAGTTATTTATTCATAATAAAATCATCACATTTTTATAAGATATCAAAACATGTAAAACACATAGTATTACTAGACATCTAAACAATTATTTGTTTTCCCCGAGAATAGTTGTTTGACAAAAATAGTAAAACTTTCATGGTAAACTCGTTTTTTAGTTTGATATTTAGTTAAATATATAAAAGCAAAATAAGTAATTATATTTTATTGTCTTTAATGATCGATCATATGTCATTTTCGTAATAACGATGCCAAGTCAAATAGAGACGGCTAACAGTAAGTAAATAAATTATGAAAAATGCTAACTATTGCTTTTAGATCCGTGCCAATGGGGCATCAGCAACCCGTCACCACCCCATCACAAACACATCACTAGGCACCAACCCATCGATAGAGTGCGTCAGTAGCAACCCGTCGTGGTAGAGACGTGTTTGCGGATGCGTCGTGGGGGCTGTTGTGGGGGGGGGGGGGGGGGGGGGGGGGGGGTTTAAATGTTTAATATTTTTTTAAGTGCGGAAGGATTAGTGATGTGTTGCTGTTGTCACGACCTCGTCAGTAACCTGTCAGTATGGATGTGTTTAGTAACACGTCACGATTGAGAGAGGTCTTAGTGCTATTGTTAAGAAAAAAATTATTACTCCCTACGTCCCATTTTTATTGTCCACTACAAAAAAGCACACAGTTTAAGAAAAGTACATTAATTATACTATGTCACCAATTAAATTTTCTCTTTCTCACTTAAATGTTTTTTGATTGGTTAATATTTAGGTTATGACAATATTTGTAGGACAAACTAAAATAATACTATGGACAATAAAAATGGGACGGAGAAAATACTTAAATTTAGTGTACCAACTATAAAAAAACCAAACCCTAGCTAATATAGTCAAAACAATATTTCATCCTCAGTCTTGAGTTTTGAGTTTCATTTTTATGTGAACACACCTGATAAAGTCAAACAGTATTTCATTTATCAGTTTGGACTTTCAGTCAGAAATAAACACGTAGCACACACGTAATTATTTATAAATTTAATAAATTATTATACCCGCGTATTTGATTTTGGTATTTAATGGTCGCAAAGTAAATGCATGTGTTAATATCTGTGTTACTGTGTAAGCTAATACTTTTACTATAAATTACAACACATTTTATCAAAAAGAAACATCCAGAAAACCCTTTTTTCTCTCATTGAGAAGTGAGAACTGAATATGCCGACGACCACCGCCACTTCACGGAAGCACATAGTGCTAGTTCACGGCCTATCTCACGGAGCCTGGTGCTGGTATAAGATTGTGACCCACCTGGGATCTTCCGGCCACGGCGGTGGACCTTGGTGGCTCTGGGGTGCACCCAAGCCAGCTTGACGAAATAGCCACCTTCTCCGACTACATACAACCACTGAACTGGAGTCATTATCTGCCGATGAAAGGGTGGTGTTAGTCGGACACAGCTACGGCCTATTTCGATGGCCATGGAGAGGTTTCCACCGGCCGCCGTTTTCATCTCCGCCTACATGCCCAATTCTAGGGACCCACCGGCCCTGCAGATGAACCAGGTATCAATATACATTCTTTTTTCTTTCTCTTTTTTTGTGTATATTCAGTAATTAATTTTGATAAAATACGAATGCACTAAATTTGATGTGTTATCTGTTTATGTTTTAAAGTACTTGAAGAATTTGACGCCGGAAAAGTATATGGATTGCCGGTTCACGTTCAAGAATGGGTCACTGACGTCAGCCGAACTAGGTGGTGATTACGTGGCCACCATGATGTACCGGAGTTGCCCGCCGGAGGTGCGTTCTATTCTTGATCTGATATATTATGAGAAATTGGACTTAATTAATTAGTATAAAGTGTGTGATGTTAAATGAGTCATGTATGGAATATCTGATTTGAATAATTGTAAATTACTATTCTACACTTGTACATCCCGCGCGAAGTAATGTATCTAAAATTACAAAAATCTACGAGTGACAGATCACTTATAAGTTATAATCATGGTTTTAGAAACTAGACCGGACCACCCGGTCAAACTGGGAAAAAGCACTCACGAAATCGGTAAACAACCCGGTCACATCTGGTAAAAGCTGATCAAACCGAACAAGATAAGGATGTTTAATATTCCTCCGATTCAAAATAAGTACTATACTTTTACTTTTACGCTTTTTGATGCAAAACATTGTAATAATCACTTTCACGTTTTTTGATGCAAAACATTGTACTTCCTCCGTTTCAAAATAAGTGATACAAATTAGTTTTCACATTTTTTGAGGTAAAAGATTGCAATGAAGGTTAAATTAGATAGTTAGTGACTAAGGGGTCCCACATATTATGATTAAAGTGAGTTTAATGATATTTAAAAGTAAAAGTAAGGGTAAATGCGTAATTTCACTTTATTAAAGGAGATAGTTAGTTGGTATGGGTCCAACTATATTTTACTAAATAAGGAAAGTTTCAAAGTGTATCACTTATTTTGAAAAACCCCAAAATGGAAAGTGTATCGTTTATTTTGAAACGGAGGAAGTAATAGAGATTATGATGGATTAAAAAGGATAATTAGTGAAGAAAGGTCCCACAATATAATATTTGCTTTATTGAAGAAAGAGAAAGTAAATTAGGTAATTTTAATGATTTTTAATAAAGTTAAGTAGGGATAAAATGATAATTTTATATATAAAAATTACCAAATAAGGAAAGTGTAACACTTATTTTGAATCACTCATATAAGGAAAGTGTAACACTTATTTTGAATCAGAGAAAGTACTAGTAATAAACTAAAGCTTTATCATTCTTATTTACAAATGCATACGTAATAAAGTTCATTAATAACTACGTAATAAATATATGTATTCCTTTCATTAATAAAAGATCTTTATAAGTTAATTGAACACTTCTAAATCACATAACAAACCCAAATACGAATCTTAAATTTTGGTAGATATTAATAAGATGTTCACAAACTGACATTGTGTTTTAATGGATGCTAAGGAAATTTTGGTTGTTGAATTGAGCTGCTTGCTTATGAACATGGTGTTACTAAGACTTCAGCTTCTTCTTTTTTTTATAATCCAAATTCATTTTCTGATTAATCCATTAATTTACTCATCCTTCAGAAATATTATTGATACTTTATGTAGATTTTTAACCATTGTCAATATTGAATTCTAATTTTCTCCGCCACTCTCATTTCTGGAATTCTGTAAGTCGAACACACACGAATAGTGTTAAAATGGTAAATCGGTTAACAGGATAATAGTAACAAATAACTGATTAATTGACAGCGAACATAAATATATATATATATATATATATATATATATATATATATATATATATATATATATATATATATATATATATATATATATATATATATATATATATATACGGATTAGTATTTCATCCAAAAGTCGACGTCTAGATTAAACATCCATGTCATCCATCGTTGACCATTCTGAAGGTTCGAGGTGGTGATACCAATGTGACTAGTGTTGAATGCAACTAAATTGGTCCATTGGTGAGGGCATGGAACGGGTCCATGACTAGCTAGTTTTTTTAGCATGCCACCCGTAGTCCGTTAGTTGATTTCTAGTTTATTATTTGTTTTTTAGATCTCTAATCAATGAAATATCGATTTGGTGCAGGTTGGCAAAAATGTTGATAAGACCAAGTGGGTTCTTTTTGGAGGACATCATGTCTTCTAACAAAAGATAAATATGGATCGATTAAGAGGGTTTATGTGGTTTGCGAAGGAGACCAGGTTATGGACCAAGAATTTCAAAGATTTGTCATAAAAGATAGTCCCCCAAACGAAGTAAAATCCTTTCCCGGAGCTGGTCATATGATCATGTTGTCAAAATCCCGAGATCTATCCCGGTTATTTGAAGGCGATAGTACCCATGAGTATACATATCGTGTGTTTTACAATAAACCACAGTGATTTTATTTTATTTTATTTTTTGAACAACAAAAAAAAAAGACAACTTTCAGGGAGCCGCCGCAGGGACTCGAACACGAGACCTGGAGGATTTAGGGCAGCGTGATTAATAAACCAGAGTAATTATAGATAATGAATATGCTACATCATGTATATTGTTTGTTTCGCACTATTATGAGCTTGAAAACTTGCTAACTTTCGGTTTATCAACAATTGGGGTCATCTTAGCGCGGCACATTCCCTGAAGCTGTATAATTCTAAGAACTTTAAAGCAAATGTTTATCCTTCATAATCCAAAGCTTGTACGCTAGTAATATTAAGGTCAAAGTCTTAACTAAGGGAAAAATTATAGTAGATCTAGGGGCTGATAACAAAAATATTGTTTCTCCTTCGTAGACTCATCGAAAAAGGGCTTGATTTAATCTTACAAACCCTGATGTGGGCTATCAGTCAATTCCGGAACTCAGTTATATTCGACGCCAAAAAGTCTAGCAGATTGGGCCTCATGGCTAATTCTTTCAAATGGATTTGTAATTGGGCCTCTTCTAAAATTTCTTGTCATCCATCTTTTTTTTCCCGTTACTAACATCTAATATAATGTTTATTTGATTTAAATTTTATTTATAAGGACACACGTAATTTATTCAGTTGTCTTACTATTTACTGCCCATTTTAAACGTGTATGCTAGTGCATAGTCCAAGGACTATATAAATTCGTAACAAAATCAATCTTTCGATTATTTTCATGGAAACACATGCTCCAATTCACATATACATGTATAAATCAACTATAAAGTACACAATTACCACAAAGATCGAAACATTAAGATCCAATAATACAAGACAGTAGCTAATTAAGATTTAAATCTCGGAGTTCCTGGAGAGTCATCGGAGACACATATTTCGGGTCACCTGCTAGCAATTGTTTTGAAATGAGCACATTTGCAGCTTCACTAGGGTGGTAAGGATCCCAAAACACATGTTTATCTCGGTCATCACACAAACTCGATGTCGGGCCACACGGAATTATCCCTGCATACTGACCTCCGTTCCCGCAACATGCTTTGCTCGCGGTTTTAAATCCTATCATCATTAAAAAATATGATTTAAGATATATAACTTGTAGTAGAAAATTAGATAGAAAAATGCATGTAGTTGATTAATCCTAACCATATTTTGCATAATTTGTGATGAGCTCCATGACTAAGTCGTAGACATTAGCATGAACAAAGGTAGCCCCGGGGAGATTGTCATTTAATTGTGCGACCAAATCCTTCAATTTAGCATTGTATTGAAGCGCGAGTTGATTAGGTAACGCTACACATTCGTCCTCGTTCAATTGATTGATTGTTTTTTGATATGGAATACATCCGATCGGTCCTACATTTCCTATGATGAATTTCCGTGCGTCCAATTGATAAAGTCTCTGCAATCAATTTCACGCACGAAAATTATTAAATATTTGTTATTAAAAGGTCTTTGGCTTAGCAGTACTTGAAGTTTACTGTGGTGACTTACAGTAAGTTGACCTTTAAGGTGGTCAAGGAGATCGTCGACAAAGGAATCGGGACTCTCTGAAACCCTAGCTCCAATCGAGAGAACGGGAAGCAAATAATTGTTAAGAAAGTCGTTAGATCCAATCGTGATCGAGAAGATTGATTTCTTCATGACGTGTTCTCTTGCTTTCGAAGCACCAAGAAGTTTATCAATCTGTTTTCTTGTAATGTTGAAGTAATCAATCTGGATATCCATCGATAATCGATTCACCTATAAAAGCAAACCACATAATAATTAGCGTCAACGTATAAATAATTTTGTCGCGCTTATACAAAGCTTACAAACTTAAAGAGATTTGCTAGGCGATAACGTTAAGTTTTTTTTTTTCTTTGGATAATTAGTAGCGACAAAAATGTAAATTTAAATTAGAACGTGTAAACTAATAATCCACGATCCTTGTAATTTTCTTTTTTATTTTGTTTTTAACTTGTTGCTAGATTTTTAATGCAATTTCCCGTTAAATAAAAACTTACAAAAATTCTCCCGGTGGCATTCATAATTCCTCCACCACCGGAGGCGTAATTCACGCCGTATAATATAACTTGTCCGGTGGAATTCGGATCCAAAAATGGCACGGCGTAGTGTTGTTGCCCAAGTTCCTCCCCTACAAATTAACCAAAGTAACTTTTGATTAGAATATGTACAAATTATTATTTAACAATGAAAAGGAATGAATTTATGATCTTACCGATGATATCTCCGATGGTTCTACCGTTGGTATACCGACCGGTTGGTTTACCTCCGGATGCTTTAAAATCAATTCCGTTAGGTTTGATGTCAGCTTTAGATAACGTTTGCAAAAAGTTATTATTTCCGGCATCCACCAATGAGTCGCCAAAGATATAAGAAGCTCCTAAAGCACTGCCTCCATCGTCAGCAGCGGCAGCAATGGTGAAACCAATGAAAAATACTAAAGCTGCAACCATGTGGTTAAAAGCTTGAGCATAATTAGAAGCCATTAATTAATGGTGGTGAAATGAATTGAAGTCTGAATGAAGAGGGAGGTTAGAGCTTTATATTTGTTGTAAGTTGTAATAGTGAAAATGGAGGTGTGTTTGGTAAGACCTGATGGAGGTTGTTGATCAACCATAAGAATCGTCACTAATGTCTTTACCTGTTTTGACTAACTAGAATACCAGCTTTTAGGACATATCGTTGTCTTTTATGAATATTGTGACTGCAGCAACCATGCTGGTCAAAGTATCATGTCGTGATGTATGTCACCTAGTGTTTTCATAACAATTTCTGAATCTTCGCATGACCATCTGACAAAATACTTATTCAAATTGTATTTTCTTGTTTGTTTTTGTTTTGATGACTGAAATTCAAAAATTGTTATTTTTATCCAAATTCGCATATAAGTTACTTATTTATATGTCTACTTAATTATATGCAAATGTAGATATGCCCGTGGTCGGCTGGTGCAAGGAAATTATTATATGTTTGGTTTCATATGATATGAGATTTTGGAATATATAACGCATACGTCTTTAGTCTTTTGTAGTTCAACAAAAATCATACTATATTTTCTTTTATTTCTTTATTTTTTATTATTATTTTATTTTTATTTTTGAACCGCAAATTCTTTTATTACGTATTAGTGTTGATAATGTATAATGTGTTCTGATTTAATAAACATGCCTCACTACATGACACGTGGAAACATTTTACGGGAAAAATTATCATTAAACGTACATTTTCTGCTAACACAAATAAAAAAATGTATTTTTTTTATTCTGGAAGGGTGGAGTAATTAAAAGTTATACCAACGTACCAATAGTTAAACATGGCAGACATTTTAAACCGAAACTGGTATTTAAGAGCAAATTTCTTTTTGTATGTTCAAAAGTACTTGTATTAGATTAAATTTTATTGATTCATTTATAACTTTTTTATAATAACAACCATAAATGACGTCTTTAAAAATAATTTATATGCATTTAATTGTGCTATTTTATTGCTAAAGGTTTTGGTTACTAAATAATTGGCATTTAAGATACCACACTACCACATTATTAGCATTAAAAGTATATGCCGTTACCAAAGGGTTTATATCCTAGCGGTATGTATTATGCAGTGTTTATGATGTCCCATATTGTTGTGGATTCAAATCTCGTTGTCAATAAAAAGGTGTAAAATTAAGAGGTGTGTGTTAAAAAAAAAGTATATGTTGTTATTGAAACACATAATTTTATTAACATTACCTTTAAAAATTCATAACTCCGGTATCTGACTTCCTCCTTTCTTCAATGTTTTAATATCCTACTTGGATTGATCGGTCGAAACGATTGGGAAACGGAAAGGGGCCAAATCAAACGAATTAACATTTTGTATTTAAAATAATCAACCAATGAACTTACAATGAACAGTATATTATTACGAGTACTAAAAAACTTTGACAGCATCCCACATAATTCAGCCCGGTGCACGCTTCACACTTCAGGCTCGGACTGTCGGTGGATGAAAATGGTTCGAGACCCAACTCAAAGTCTCAAACCATTTGTCAAAGCCCAAAACCAAACTCAGGCGTAGTTATATTCAAGATCGTTTAGGTTTCTTTTTTTTTTTTAAAACGTACAGATAATGATTTGAGATTTGGATATCAAAAGTTTGTAGGTTAATAGTATAAGGTGTTGAAAGTTGTTGACTATTACCTTATGGTTATGGTTTTAAATCCAGTTATGAACAATATAATGTAGATTTATGAAATAGTTTAGAGTTGTGTGTCCAGTTTGATCAAAAAAATTGATATATTTGGATAAATATATTAATTATTTATTTATGGTTAATAAATTTCTCCTAAATTATTACTCCCTCCGTCCCATAAGAAAGTTTACATTTCATTTGGGTACAATCTTTTAGGAGATAGTTAGTGGTGGTGTCCTTTGTAATACTTTTGATTAAAATATAGCGTTAGATTGGAGAGAGAAAGTGTTTTATTGGTGGAATTATTGGTAATAATATTATTTTGTTAGGTGGTCCTCTCAAATTTGAGAAATATAAACTTTTTTGTAGGACAAAATTTTAAGTGAAATGTAAACTTTTTTATGGGACGGAGGGAGTAATTTCATAACAACGGTAACGTTATCAAAAGGTAAACTAAAACTACTAATCTATCTCTTTTCAACTTATATTGTTATCTTCCAATCCAATTTTTGGGTAATAAATTGTATCCCCATAGTTATGTAATTTAATTCATGAATAATAAATAGATTTAGTGGTTGCATGCATTAGTATTGAATCGTTCATATTTCTATGCTTTGTGTTTTAAGAATGGTTGTTGTGGAATAGAAAATATATATGTTAGTGATAAAGTTGGTACAATTCTCTATTTATTTTTAGTGTACCAAACAAGAGAAATGATTCCCTGTGACAATTCTCTATTTAAGTTTCTGTGCTACCAAACAGAGGAGTCAATTCTCATTCTCAGTCCAATTCTCTTTTTCTGCAATTTTATTCTCTGCAATTTCTCTGCAATTTCATTCTCTGTACCAAACGTACCCTTCCATTTTCCAATTTGTTATCGAAAGGTAAACTAAAACTACAAATTGGTTTTTTTTTTCTTAAAATAACAAGTTACCTGTAACGACCCGAAATTTGTAAATAAATAAATTGTACAAAAATATGATAAATATGGATAATTCATTTAAAACAAGTAGGAATTGGTTTCGTGTCGTTTGGACACCGTATGAGAAAGTTTTGGGCAAAACCGGGTCGAGACTTGAGAGAAAAACTGCAACCTGGGCTGCTGGGTGAGTTCGCGGCGCGAACCTAGGTTCGCGATCGCGAGGATGAGGCAGTGAGTTGGGGGTCTAGCCGTGAGGAGTTCCCGATCCAGCTCCCGATCGCGAAAAAGGCGGGTCCGAATGAGTTCGCGGCGCGAACTCCTAGTTCACGGCGCGAACTTTGCGGCTGGTGTATAAAAACGTAAATGCAGCCTTTAATGCTCATTTAAAACCCTAGAAAACTCTCTCAGCTATTGTGTACGATTTTGAGCATAAAGTGGCGATTGGAGCTTAATCTTCACTAAATCTTGGTGATTCTTGCTCCTAGTTGAAGAACAAAGGTAAATCTTCATCTCTCTTGGGTTTTTAGCCATAGATTCAAGTAGGGAAAGCTTGAATCTCAAACCCTAATTTTGGGTTTGTTCATAAATGGTTAAATGGAAGTTGTATAACTTATATCTATGGTATTTTAACAAGGAAAATGTGTTTATGAAATGGATCTATGAAAATATGAAGGTTTTTGGAATTAGGGTTTGGTAATTTGGGGAAATATGATGCTAGTAGTTGACTAGCCATGGAATATGTAGTTAGTATTGATGTTTGATGTAAAACATTGTATTGGTTTTGGTATTAGGTCATTTGGTGGAAGAACTTGAGGTATTCAAGTCTTGAGAAGGGATAATTTTGTTCAAGAGGCATATCTTGAAGTAAGCTTGACTAAGGTGGTACATGTGAACTTTCAAAACTGAGTACATAGCTAGTAAGTGTTTTATGTTTACATGTTTTATCGAGTCTATAAGTAATTGAGTTAATTATGTGATTACTAATGAATTGATTATGTGATGATGAATTGATTAATTGATTAAGAAATGATGGAGCTATAAGCTCATGATGATAAGTGATAAATGATGATGATGATTATGATGTCTCTAGGGCCATGATAGATTGGAGGCATTCCGGTTATTATGGTTCCTTAAGGTTAGTAGTAGATTGGAGGCATTCCAATTACCCAATAACTATGAGTCCCGGTAGATTGGAGGCATTCCAGTTACGTGGATATGACGGTCTTGATAGATTGGAGGCATTCCGATTATCTTGACATTGGCCAATGATGAAAGAAATGAAGTGACTCGAATGAATTTAATAATATTATTATGATATAAATGATATTATGTGACTAGTTATTTATCGGGTCTAAAACTCATGTATCTCACGAGGCAATTTTGTCTCACGTACTATGTTTGTGTTTTGCTATGTACTCAGGTTCGGGATCGAAGATTTAGGAGGCCCGTTTAGAGAGGAGGCCTTGTTGAGATTAGCTTGGTGTTCATAGTTGGAGTCCTTATCCTATGGCTTAGATATATTTTGTAACACCGTTTTTGTAAACTCTGATAATCTCAAACAAGAAACCTTTTAGTTTTTGTAAATTCGGTATTTGACATCGATACATTATTACATATTTGGGATGAAATGTTATTTAAATATTGTTTTGAAAATTGAGGTGTTACATTACCGAAATTTAAATTAGTTTTGGCTTACTCAGTTTACAATTTTTTTTGTTTATTTGGACCATTAAAAGAAAACTTCATGTCATGTTTCCGTCGTTAACCAATCACATGAGACCTTATAAATCGATGTCATAGTGGTAATTTATTAAAGTGGTAAATGACGTACCATAATTTTGTATCACATTTGAGCCAATAACCAAAAGATGCTTTTGTGTCTGTTTCGAGTCATTAGGTTATTGTCATGTCACGATTTAATGATTTATCAAGTAAGCAAGTTGCCAAAAAATCAATCTTTTAATAATCCAATTAAACACATTTTTTTAGATTGTAGGGTACATAGGCAATACGACAGCAAGTATTTTATGCAACTATTTTTGTGGCAAGTAAAAGTTATCCAGTTACATATTTTTTCTAACAATGGTATGAGATCAAAACCCGTTACCTCTACAAACATTACCTCCAGGCTATCAGGATTATACAACCAAACAAAGATAATATAAATACAATTATATCACCTAACATTTGATTCATTTTACAATTCTATAATACAACTCAATCAAAACAGCTACCAAATCAAACTGGCTTTTTATGTACATTCTGAAGAACAATCACTGGGAGTTAAAACTTTCTTCAGAGCTATAAAACGAGTATTCATTCACGTTAAAACTCGGTTTTTCTTCATCCCATTTAAGTATCTCTCTTGCATATTTTAGCGTTTGATCAACACTATTCGGATCTAACCCTTTCACAACCGAAACAAACAGTTTCCGATCAGTAGTCGATGAATATAACTTCTTGAATTTTGCAGCAACATAATGTGAAGCCATTTGTCCCATAGAAGGACTATGATTAATATTGTTGGTACTATACAATTTATTATGGCTGTTTCGGCTAACTATCGGTTGGAAATCATTGAACCAATCACAAGTAGTTAGAGAAACGCGTTCGAGTTTTTCCTCGAAAACATCGAATTTGTTTAGTACGAGGAGAAATTCCGTCTGATCGTAAGTCGGGTGTGTCACAATACTTGTGAAAAACTTCTTGTTTAGCAACATTTTGTTAACCGAATTCCCGTCTGAATCGGTTGCAAACTGATCGAAATCGCTTAACGAGACACATAAGATAACAACTCGAACGTCTTCAAACATTTCTAACCATTTGCAGTTTTCTCCATAGCCTCGTGCTTGTACTCGTATTAGTTGGAACCTGATTAAATTGGTATATATTATAATATATTTTTGAAAAAAAAAAAGGAAAAAGATTATAATTTGTTTAACGAACCTGAGTAAGGAATTAAGTTGATCATTTGTGTCATTGCTTTCATCAGGTAATTGGGGGAATGAGAAATCAAGACTAGAAAGACCATTTGAAGATGTAACATGTTCGGCATATAAAATATCCACATCTGAAGGTGTATAATCTGCTTTCGATATATTAACAGCCTAATAACATATCAAATTTAAAGGTTAGTTAACGAAATAAAAATATTAAAAAATAATACTCCGTATTTATTATTTACCTGCTCTAAGAAATAACTAGAAACAGTGGGGAGTGTTTCTAATTCGTTTCGTCTTTTATATGTAGCCTGCATTGCTGGATGATTCCATAGTTCTTCAACAACGGGTGCATATTCCCGTGTGGCAGCTGGGAAAATATCTTCTAAATTACCAGCAACCATAGTTTTAAGCAGCCAATCAGAAAATGTTTTTAATCTTGGTGGAATTGAATAAATCGTTTTATCATTATCCGCAACAGCATTTCCTGTTAATAACCAGAAATTTCTCTTAAGATTTGTCGAGTAAAATATTGTTTAAAAAATAAAAAATACCTACCAGTAGATTCAATATATTTCATTTTGTTGAATTCTTCATCTTCAAAACGCTCACGTCCTTCTAGAAGAATCCCGAGGTAACCGTACACGTTGGTTTGGATTATAAATTTGATACTTTCACGTTCTTCATCTGTAAACGGGATCTCTTTATACAGAATTTTTGCCTGATAATTAAAAATATTTCATCATCATCATATTATAAGACATGAGTAATGGAAATTAGAAGAACAAAAGTTGGAATTACCTGCTTGAAAATGGTACTTGTACCAGATCCACAACATCCAATTAGAAGAAGTTTTCTGGGTGCAGTTTGGTCAAAGTAGTCTGGTAATGTTTGACCAAATGAGTTACTCAATTGTTCTCCAGTGGGAAAATTTGTTTTAGATGGTACTGGGAGTGACAGTACAGCACAAACCAGTTTTGTTCCAGCCTGAAAAACAAATTATATTTTTAAATAACAATTAAATCAAACTTAAAACATCTAGAAAAATAAAAATAAAAAACAAAAAACTCACTTTTCCCCAAATATATCCTCTGGTATTTTTCTGTCCTTCTTCCTGATACGAACCATCATCGTTCACCCAAAAGTGCGGGTTACCGGCACACTGGACTCCAGAAAGCTGTAACATTTTACATAACATAATTATCAAATTATATATTTAATCTAACATTTTAAAACAAATAAATTATACAAACCTGTAGCATTCTTAGCTCAACTTTTGTTATTTCCCGACCATTTATAAAAACACCCGTGTTTCCGTTGCTAGCATCCGGTAAAATTGGTGCACCGACGTTTAAATGAGGACTGATAATCTTTGAAGGCTTCTCACCTTCCTGTTTAAAATAAAAAATCAAAACCAAAATTTATATTAAAAGTTGATTAACATCATATTACAAGAAATTAATAAGTTCTTAAAATTAATAAATCGTCACCTTTCCCCAAAGACCGGATACTTTATCATACCAATAATTTCCAGGTTTAAGCTTTTTTGGGGGATTTGGGCAGTTTTGCAAAATAGCAAGTTCTTCATGACAAAGTGGTTTTCCATTTACACAAACGTATTCGGATGGTAATTGATTAACAGGACATAGTTTTTCAGCTTTCATTACTTGCATAATTTCCAAGCTGTTAAGTAGTCGTTTTAGCATTCGAGAACATTTTCCCAATTTACCCCTCTTTGATTCATCAATGGAGTATCCAATACAAGTAACACATTTTCTTCCTTCTGGCATTGACCCCATTGCTCTAAGCACACAATTAACACAATATTTTGCATTACAAACTATGCACACTTCTTTTTCTGTAAACCTGTTTCCTTTAAGGCATCGATAACAAACCCCTTTTCGTGTTTTTAACTCTGGTTCTCTTTTAACCTCAGGTTGAGCTTGGCTAACATCCTCAAGAAAATCTTCATCTTCAGACACAATATCACGGAAAGTGGTCAACGGGTTTTTCCTCAAGTCAACAGATTCATCTTTACAATCTCCAGTTTTGAGAGAAGAGACCCGAGAAGATGGATACTCGAAGCTTAATCTCGACCCGTTTGAGGCCCAATCAGGATCGTTGAAATCTAGGCTTTCTTTGCACGCGTTTGAAGCTCCAAACGCAAGAGAGTTTCCAGAAAAATCACGAGATTTATCAAAACTATCGGAGAACCCTAAAGTACCTGAACTCTCACCCCTAGCTGATAACTCATATGAATGATCATGACTCACAGTTGTACTATCAATTATATCTAAAAATTCACCTGAACTAACAAACACATCAGGATTACTAGAACTCCTTTCTTCAAACCCACCGTCGTGTGCCGGAGATACACCTAACCCCAGGTCTTTCGAAACAGAATCATTACAATTACCGTTACAGTTTTCATCATTTCTAAAGGAAATCACTGAAGTAGGAGAAATAATAGTTTCCGTAGTACCTAATTTGGTATACTTGGTAGGGATGTCGGATGCTAGTATAGGTTGCACAACAGGCATAGAGAGTTTACCACTGTGACAAGAACTTGGAACAACTGCAGCTACCGGAATCTTATGAATATCAATCGGAACAGCTCGTGGAAGACCGTGATGTGGTATCGGAGGACCTTCGTATTCTAAAGCAAACGAGTATGGTGCTCCTCCGTCGTCGGAAACCATTATAGCTCTTTTTGATGACTAATCGGAAAACCAAACCCTAATTTGAAGTAACAAGTATGTGGAGATTGGAATTTGAGCTCAAATTTGAAATTGAGAAAGAACGGAGTGAGGATGGAAAAGAGTTGGGGTGGGGAGGCTTCCGGTGAAGTGGATTGAGGGAGATGGATTTGTGAGGTTTCACCGGTGGGATTGGGGAATGATAAAGAAAGATTGGGGGAATGGGTTTTGGGAAAGTGAGGGAGGAGTGAAGCGTGAAAAGGACAGAAAAAGAAAGTGAGAAAGAATAAGCACAGTGAGTGTGTGTGAGAAGAGCACTGGCATTGAGACAAGAGAATTTTGTCCTTTTTCCATGGCCACTGGAATCGAAGCTAATTATTTTTATTTTTATTTATCTTTTTCAAAATGTGCATCTTTTATATTTTGGTAAAAATAGTTTTGTAAGAATGTTAAATGAGATAAAAAAATAATAATTTATATCAAAATCTATATTTTGATATATTTTTAAATGAGATAAAAATAGTTTTGTAAGTAGGATCTTTTGTGCTTTAAAACTTATATAATTTACTTTAAAATTTATACAATCTTCTTTAAAATTTGTTTATATGTTGAATATGGATGAAAAAATTTTTTTTTTTAATAAAAGCCTTTTAACGGTCGGAAACAAGAATTTTTTTTTATAAACATCCTTCACCGAGTTAGGGACGTCAACTACCGACGGGAACAAAATACTCGGGGACGGGAGACCTGAAGTGGGAACCATGCCGGGAAAGCTAATATGTCTTCGGGCAAACGCCCGGACTCCACTGCTCTTAAAATAATCAAAATTTGAAAATCATATAAGAACATTGTTTCAAAAAGAAGATTATGTATAATTACCTAACTATCTTTAGGTTCAATAGCATAATTAGGATATTCTTTAGTAGACAGTTGAGTGAAGCGATCAAAAAGCTCCAAAATTCTCTTACACTAAAGTCTGTGATTTTTACTATTAAATTATATCATACCATTTTTAATAATTTATAATTATGAGCCTAATATTTTGATCATGTCATTTTACTAAAACAACTTTCATACACACTGCCTTTCATTTTCTTCTGATTAAAAGTATTAATCAACTCTTATTAAAAAATAATCTATAATTGTATAAAAATAGTTGTTATTTCCTTTTTGTTGGTCCAGTCGCGTCTCAAAAGCAGAGTTTGGTCACTTTCTTGCTTTTTTAAGGTGATTCGTCTCTTCAAGACAATAACCATAAATCCAGAGCAATAGTTTCTTACAAACCTGTAACTTACTCATTGGAACTTATAATATGCCTTGGCTTTAGTGTGTCTATGTCTGAAGAAGTGAATTTCGATTTTTAGTTTTTATATTTTGGCGGGGGTGTTAAGAAAGGTACGACACGATTGAAAATGGCCGCTGACCAGACCGGGGTCCATGTCGGACGCAACTCTTACATGACCAGACCCGGTCTGAACCTGAACCACTCTATTAAGCCTGATTTGGAGGAAAAAATTATCAGGGAATATTACTGTACGTCATCTATGCCAATTTTTAATTTGTAACAGTTTATGGACTAAAATCATATCATCAGTAAAAAATTATACTGAATCCAAATAAGTTTTTCTTTTCTTTATTCTTACTAGTTATAACAATAAAACAATTATTTTGTGGAATTAACTAAATCATTTTCTTAATCTGATTCTAAGAATATTAATATAATCTCATTACTAAATATGCTTTTATATAAAATTATATGAATTTATCATGAAAAATATATCACCTTTTTCAAGTTTGCATATTTATCAATAACTAGAGATGTTGTAAAAACAACTGGTAGTGATTAACCCCGCATGATGTTATGGGGTTTACATACCATACCTAAAAGATTGTTATAAAAGTAAATGTATTAATTGTACAAACTAAATTCCTTTGCAATTAAATGGTACTATCTCCGTCCCAAATTTATTGTTCACTATAAAAAAGCACACAGTTTAAGAAAAATACATTATATCACCAATCAAAATTTCTCTTTCCCACTTAAATGTTTTTTGATTGGTTGAAATATAGGAAAGACAGTCTTTGTGGGACAAAACAAAATAATATACCAGACAATAAAAATGGGACGGAGGGAATATATTAGTACTATAAATGGAAAAATCCGCTTAATAAGACAAAATTCACTATTCACTCATCTCTTAAATGTATTATAGGTAATGACTTTTCAAAACAATATTTGATTTGTAACTTCAAGTTGGTCTCAGCTCACTATCGGGTAACCCATTTGATATATAAAATGGGCTAGAATCCCAAAAATCTTATGAAGTAAGCCCAAGTACATAAAAAAGGAATTTCGAAGCTTGGATTTTTATTATTCACATCTCACTTGATTTTTGTATACATTATATAGAGATTCATGCTTTAGTGATATTGTACATTTACAATTATTGATGTTGTACATGTGTGAATTAGTAGTGTATGACAGATTTTGGTGTTGACTTAGTATTTGATTTGGTCTGAGTTACCTCTAACGTACTGTGATGGTCTAGTATTATCCGGTTAGCGTATTATTATTAATTAAACAAGTTAAGCTTATAAGTCATAAGCCGTAAAAAACGAGATTATAATGTTTCCAAATTCTAACAACATATAAGCTTCAAAAATAAGCTTAGCAGTAATTATGAATTTGTATTAATATAGATAGGGTAACAGGGCGTATATTACAAATTTCACAATTTACTTTGTGGTTAAACTTCGTTATTAATTTAGCAAAATTAATGTTTATTCCTTTTTAAAGTATACATTTTGGAAAAGGTAACAAATTAATAGTAGTATTTAGTATTTGAAGGAAAAAAACTTGTGAAACCTAGCAATTGAGGTACCGTATATTTGGAAATAAAACAATTTATTTAAAAAATTATATCTTTTGGCACATATAGTGAATAGTTCAGTTTTTTCTTTTCCAATTACAATTTAGCGCAATAACCAAAAATCCACAATTATTCCATTATTAGATTCTTATAAATATCAAGCTTAGGATAATATGTTTGAAGAACATAAATCATGCACCACCTATTACAATTCCATCTTCATCACCATTCCTTTTATTCAACACAGTTTTACGTCCACCATCTTCTTCCATGCAATTTTCACTTTCCGATCATCCTCTCTTCATCAAATTTTCCTGTTAAACCTCCAAATTAATCTATAATCATGATATATTTACTAATTTAACAATACCCAAAATATTATTATTCACAACCTTTTCGCAGGGAGGACAAACTAAACCATGATCAGAGACTCTCCGGCAGGAGACATCCCGGGGAATTCACACAACGACGGCAATGTACAACACCAGAAACCGGCCACCAAGTTTGTAAACAACGAACAGCATCCTAAGGATGACGTCATGGGGGAGTTATCTTCCCGTTTAAGAAATATGTCCGACAACAATCCTCCGCCACAATTGGATGATGTTGATTCACCAACAGATGATGACGTATCTCAACGGGATTCATATGCATCACGTATGTTCTTCGGTGCTTCACCTTCCACCCAAGTGTCTCCGTTGACCAGGTCTCCATGGCAAATCGTAGAAAGTTCGGCACCCGATTCTTCTGATTCTCGTACTAATTACACCGGTTTATTGGCGTCCCTTGTTCGCGAAGAAGGGAATATATATTCGTTAGCAGCAACGGGAGATTTGTTGTATACGGGATCTGATAGCAAGAACATTCGTGTATGGAAGAACCATAAGGAATTTTCTTGGTTCAAATCGAATAGCGGATTAGTAAAAGCGATTGTGATTGCAGGCGAAAAGATCTTCACCGGTCACCAGGACGGGAAAATTAGGGTTTGGAAGGTGTCGCCGAAGAACCCTAACGCGTATAAACGAATTGGGACAATGCCTAACTTCAAATCAATCTTTATGAAATCGATGAAGCCGAAGAATTACACCGAGGTGAGAGGAAATCATAACAAAATTTGGATAAAACATTATGATGCAATTTCTAGTCTTAGTTTGAGCGAAGATCAATCACTTCTTTATTCGGGCTCGTGGGATACAACGATTAAAGTTTGGAGTGTAGCGGATTTCAAGTGTTTGGAATCGATTACCGCAAATGAAGACGCCATTAACTCGGTTGTTACTGGATTTGATGGCATGGTTTTCTCGGGATCCGCAGACGGGACGGTAAAAGTGTGGCGAAGGGAGTTTCAAGGGAAGAGAACGAAACATTTCTTTATAGACAATATGTTGAAACAAGAATGTGCAGTTACATCGTTAGTTATAAACGAAGCCGAGACTGTGGTCTACGCGGGTTCCTCGGATGGTTTTTTGCATTTTTGGGAGAGGGAAAAGTTATCTCATGGAGGGCTTTTAAAGGGCCATAAACTCGCGGTTTTGTGTTTGGAAGCAGTTGGAGATTTTGTTTTTAGTGGTTCGGCGGACACGAACATATGTGTGTGGAAGAGAGGAGAAGGGGGTGAGCACACGTGTTTGTATATGCTAAGCGGGCATACGGGGCCCGTCAAGTGTTTAGCGGTGGAGGAGGAGCGGCTGCCGGAGGGTCCGGTGACTCGAGGGAACAGAAACGAGGCTTGGACCGTGTATAGTGGCAGTTTGGATAAATCTGTAAAGATTTGGAGGGTGTGTACGGGTGCGATGACACAAGTGGGTAGCCAACAACCATCATGTGCACAACCAAATGGTTCAATAAGTAGTTCTTCGCGGACGAGAAGCTCTTCGGGCCAAGTCTCTTCGCGCTTGCGCGAGTGAGGTGTACGAAATGTTGTTTGTGTATTTTGTCATTGTAAAACTAACTCCTAATTTGTCACAAAATCTATGAAGCAGTTCCAAGAAGAGGTTTATGAAACACTTCTATTAAGTTGCTTATTTGTAAATCCACCCAAGGGTTGTGAGTTGGGGTCTTCATCTAAATAGCTGGTAGTTTTGAAGTTATGATTTATGTAGAACCCATATCATGTGTTTGTCATGCAAAAATCACAAATCGAATTTTTGGTAGGTTGAGTAACTCAACTGCATTCAACCACAAAATATTGTAACTCAACTCCAAACTCATATGCAATTGAGTTCTATGACATATGAATATTGTTTTACATTCAACCACAAAAAGTTGGAAAATATAAAATATTTTAATCCAAATCCAGTTAGTCCTTTCACAATTTAAAGATAATCACACGTGTAAGCTTAATACACTGTTCAATAACCGAACCGGATCAAGAGAACTGACAAAATGGTTTTTCCGGACTGATTACATGATGTCATCATGGGCCGGACCGAATCAGGCCAAGAACCGTGGGTTTCTGATATTTTTTACTTTTCTGGTTTTGGATTGGATTGGACCGGACCAATAACCTATTTTGCATGAAAATTCAAACCGATAATAAAAGGTATACATTGCCAACATTTTTTATCCATAATAATTCCCCTCAGGACTAGGGATGTATTTTTTTTGACCAAAAAACTGAACCGGAACCGGTTGGGCCCAGTTGACGGTATTCAGGCTGGGTGCCGGTTCTCATTTTGTCCTTTTGGTTTTTTCGGTTCCGATTATTTTAGTTTAGAATCGAAAAAGTCAGTTCTAACGTATCTTCTCAAACCCATGATAGTTAAAGCTGATGATGTACTTTTCGATTCTAACTGGTTCTAAGCTCGAAATAACCAGCCAAAGCATAACCATTATTTCGGTCTGGCTCTCCATTCTTGCTTTTATTCAATTTCAGTTTTCGATTTTTTCCGTTCCGATCTTATTCTGGAACCGACATCATACTAAAGATAATAGATAGCAAAACACATTTAAAAATGCTTGGTTTTCCTGCTGTTGGAAAATTTTGGACACATATAATTATATATTTAAGTATATATGATTAATGGTTGGTATGTCCAAAATGGAGTGTGGTGAATGAGATATCGACTCTCAAAGTGGGGTTTATGAGACAAAGAAATAAAACAAATAAACTAGTGGGAACTTGAACCTATTCACTCGTCTCCCGGGTTTCATGGGGGTTCGTTTTATTTTTTTTGCCACTCGGTTTTTGTCAATTGAGTTAGTGGAAGTATTCAAATAATAATATTGATAATATTATATTTATTTTAATGTATGTCATTAAAATATATTTGAATACAATGGTTTTATTTTCTTTGTATTGAATGACTTAATAGTCATAATGGCATTAATGTGTGTCATTAGACTACCTTGGACCAAGTTCTATTATAAATAGAGAGGGTATGGTTCATTGGGAAACACACATTCTTGACACCAACACACCAAAAGGCATACACTTTTTCACATACTCTTACAATCTCCATACTTTTGAGAACTCCAAAACATATAGTTGTTTTTCCTTTCGTGTTCTTAAACACACAACTTTTCGATAAGTGTTCGGGCTTGGATTATATTCGGTAGTGTAAAACTACTCGGTTGTTTTATCCTAGGAAATAGACAACGAATCTATTTTAAGGGGATCGTGAATTTCACGAGACTCAACCATAAACTTGTTCTTCTTTGTTTCTACATATTCTTATTTAAATCTTGTATTTGTTTTTCGTCAATTTCCCTTATTGTAATTGTATTTTATTAATGAAAATTGGTATTAGCTCCTACAAATTTAAAATATATTTTTCCTCTCTTGCTAATACCGGTTGGAAAATACATATATTTTCTTTTTCAATTTTTGCTTTTTAATAGCATCGATTCGGAAAAAGTTTTTGATTGAAATGTTTATGTAAAACAAGATGTTTGGTTAAGTTTATTATAAATTGTTAAATCAAATTTTTGGATTTAAAGTTTATTATATCAAGTTTTTAAAGTTTAATTTTAAATAACTTGATATATTGTTTAAAATAATTTTGGATTTAAAATTTATAATTGTGAAAATTATTGTTGTTAATTATAAGTTTTGCAATCATATTTATTTGTAAGGTTCAAGATAGTCATAGGCTTCTTGAGTTGATTCTCATTAGAGATGATATTTGAAATAAATCTTACAAACATTTGTATATCATTGTGAAATTTGTTAATTATTAAAATATCAAAAATTATGTTGGTTTGTAAGTGATTTTGATTTCCATTTTCTTTATCTCAAGGTAGCTTTGGCTTCTTGACATATGGTTTCAATTTGTGAGACTATTTGGAAATCAAATTTATTGGATTTATATTTCATAATATTGTCGTTATTCTTCAATTATAAAGAATTTGTTTGAGAAAATATTTTATAAACTTTTCGTAATTTCCAGTTTATACATATCAAGATTACTTTGGTATCTTGAATATAGTCTCACTGTGTGAGATATTTGGAAATTAAAAGTTTTTTGATATATATGTTTTGATTTATTTGGTTTCAAGTATCAAGATAACTTGGGTTTTCTTGACTTTAATCTCATATAGTGAGAAAATGTACTTGAATATATGGTTTTAAAATTTTATAACTTGTAGTTATCAAGATTGCCTTGGCATATTAAATTTATTCTCAATCTTGTGAGAGTTTACTTTATGATTTTCAAAATTTTGAATTTAAGAAAAGTACATTCGTTCATGTTATTTCCATTTTATGCATGTCAAGGTAGCTTTGCCTTCTTGACATATGGTTTCAATTTGTGAGACTATTTGGAAATTGAATGTTTGGATTGAAGTTTCACATTATTGTTGTTTTCTTGAATTATAGAGATTTTCCTTTGAAAAAGTTTAATTTCCATTTTATACATATCAAGATTACTTTGGTTTCTTGAATATAGTCTAATGATGTGAGATATTTGGAAATTATAAGATTTTTCAAATAAAAAGGTTTTGTTGATTTTAAGCTTTCAAGTTAACTTTGGTTACTTGAATTTTGTCAAATTTGATAAAAGTTAAATTCTTCGGATTTTATATCTATGGATTGCTTTGGCATCTAGAATTTTACTTTCAAATTGTGAGACTTGGTAAAAGTTTGGTGGATACTAATTAGTAAGATACAAGATTGTCGTTGGCTTCTTGAGTTGATTCTTGAAAAAAGGATACTTGCAAGAAATCTTATAACTAATTAAATTGTGTTTCTTTTGTGAAACTTATTGATTGTTGAGGCTTATTGGTCAAATTTGCATTTTTTATTTGATAAAAATGATAAATGTTATGACAATGCCTAATATGGAAATGTACATGAAGGAAGATGTGCATAATGCGGCCATGATTTCCGATTTGTCGGAAGTAAATTTGGTACGAACCGATTCAAGTGGATGGTATGTCGATACGGGTGCTACCTGTCATGTGTGTTTCGATAAAAAAAAATATGTTTATCATTTTCAAAGATGTTGAAAAATGAGTAAAAACTTTTTATGGGAAACTCGGCTACCACATGTATCAACGGTGAAGGAAATGTTATCTTAAGGATGACTTTCGGAAATAATGTCATGTTGAGCAATATTTTGTATGTTCCGGGGATTCATAAAAATCTTGTGACCGGATGGTTGCTTAATAAGATTGTTATTCGGGTTGTGATTGAGTCCAATGGAATTGTGTTATCAAAATGTGGAATTGGTGTTGGTAAAAATGTTAAAATTAAATGTGACAACTTGTAACCGCAATTTTAATAAAATGCTAATAAAGTTGTTCATTTATTTTGAATTGTTAAAATATATAACATGGTTGATTATGCCATATAAATTTAATTAAATATGTTTTAAATAAATTAAATGGCATACCACCAACATTTCACATAGATTCAAAGTCACAAATGTAACAAATTGACAAAAATCATCATTCCATTTGGTTGAAAGAAATAACCAAAACTCCTTGATATACACGAAAGAGTGCAATTTTACTTTAGAGAAAACTAAAAATGAAGCAATTGATACATTAATTTGTACAAATGTGGGGGTATGTCGTGCGTCGACTAATTATCTTTAATATATGATACCCCGTGAGGATAAATGAACATTGTACAAACTTTGGTTTGAAAGAAAACCGTATCATAAGTACGTACAAATGTGGGGGTATGTCGTGTGTCGACTACTTATCTTTTATACAAGATATCTCGTGAAGGATAGATGAAACATCGTACGAATTTTGGTTTGAAAGAAAACCGTCTTATAAATACGTACGAATGTGGGGGTACCTTGCTAAGGTATTCATTCATCTTCCTAAAGTTACATCAATTAAGGAAGATATTCCAAATAATTGATGTATAAATTGGTATATATCATTGTCTTACATTTACATTTGTCAAGTGTACAATGTATAATGGTTAGACATAATACGATATGACAACTACTCTCAATTGAAGTTATCATGATTGACTATAAAAGTTAAATGATAACATTGCGGATCCGCTTATGAAAAGGCTTAAGTAGAGAGTTAGTTATAATGGAATGGGACTAAAGCCCTTGGGATAAAGTTTATGCGAAGGAAACCTAACCTAGTTGACTGGAGATCCCAAGATCTAGGTTCAATAGGACAACCTAATTGTATAAACGAAGGGATGTCACTGTGGGGGTAACGGAATTCCTCCAAACATTCTTAAAGGGAGTAAATTGTATTACTTCCTAGTCCATTCCTAGTTCAGTGACAACGAGGATAAGCACTACGGCTTTTAATGATTACTTGTAGAGAATCACCTATGTGAGGGAGAAGTGGGGTCGCTTCGAATGGAATTGTTGGGGCACAATTCTTAGTAGCTCTCGCAGAACCAGGCAGTGTCCATGACTAAGACGGGCACGATAAGAGGATATGAACAAGTCAGGGAGAGTCTTGTGAGAATGTATACTATCGTCTACACAACAGGCGGATTCAGTTCAAGGAAATCGCGTCTACTGACTGTTAGGAGACTAAGCATGCTTCTCAAGGGAAGGTTCAAAGGGTAAAACCTACCTATCCTTTGCAAGACTTAACTGCTGAACATTTATCGAAATTTTGTTGTGTTTTCGATTGATCTCTATTCATGTGGGGGATTGTTGGAAAATTTTGGACACATATAATTATATATTTAAGTATATATAATTAATTGTTGGTATGTCCAAAATTGAGTGTGGTGGATGAGATATCGACTCTCAAAGTGGGGTGTATGAGACAAAGAAATAAAACAAATAAACTAGTGGGAACTTGAACCTATCCACTCGTCTCCCGGGTTTCATGGGGGTTCGTTTTTTTTTTTGCCACTCGGTTTTTGTCACTTGAGTTAGTGGAAGTATTCAAATAATAATATTGATAATATTATATTTATTTTAATGTATGTCATTAAAATATATTTGAATACAATGGTTTTATTTTCTTTGTATTGAATGACTTAATAGTCATAATGGCATTAATGTGTGTCATTAGACTACCTTGGACCAAGTTCTATTATAAATAGAGAGGGTATGGTTCATTGGGAAACACACATTCTTGACACCAACACACCAAAAGGCATACACTTTTTCACACACTCTTACAATCTCCATACTTTTGAGAACTCCAAAACATATGGTTGTTTTTCCTTTCGTGTTCTTAAACACACAACTTTTCGATAAGTGTTCGGGCTTGGATTATATTCGGTAGTGTAAAACTACTCTGTTGTTTTATCCTAGGAAATAGACAACGAATCTATTTTAAGGGGATCGTGAATTTCACGAGACTCAACCATAAACTTGTTCTTCTTTGTTTCTACATATTCTTATTTAAATCTTGTATTTGTTTTTCGTCAATTTCCGTTATTGTAATTGTATTTTATTAATGAAAATTGGTATTAGCTCCTATACCTGCAAGTATTTAACACGTATTTTAAGCTTAAGATTATTTTACAAACATACCAATGATGGTTAGCAAAATCCTTGTAACAAAGATTATCAAAACAGTTTCTATATATATGTCAACAGGATTAGAGTCGTAACCCAAAAGAGTTTCGTTATGCTATTGCATTCTATTCCACTCCCATATCGTGTTTCACAGATAGCGTCCGCCGTAGAAGGATCGCCGGAATGTTCACCGGTTAGTTTGGAAAATAGTGAAGCTCATCTCGTTTTGTATTTTCAGACACGTCTTATTAAAAAGTCAATCAGTCAACTTACATTTATCAACATTCAAAATCCGTGTATTTCTCTAAATACAATTATTAAAAAATTCTCAACTGTATCTATTAATTAATCCACCAACCAATCGTTACTTGTGCTACTACATTTTCAGTTTCATTTCTATTTTCAAACTTCAAACATGATTTTTCATCTAATCATTTTCTCTCCGATTCTGGTAATCATATCATCACTATCATTTGCCGGAGCAAATTGCAATCGCGTTTGTAAAGGAAGTAATCGTGAAATCCGAGTTCGTTACCCATTTGGATTCTCCGACGACTGCAAAATTCGTCTCGATTGTAGAGATACTGGCGAATTTCGTGTCAGCGAATACACAGTTCTGAATTTAACCAGAGATCGCATACTTCTCAATTTTCCGGCAAATTGCAACCGTCCGTACGAAAAAATCCGTCGATTCAGAACCGAAAACTACGCGCTCACATGCCGAAATGGTTTGCTATTGGGGAACTGTAGCGAAACGTTGAATGGTTGCGTGGTATCACCGAGGTTAATCGAGGGTTACTTCAACTTAGGAAGGTGTAAATCAACAAACAGAAGCTTGAATTGTTACTCGGGTGATAACACTAACCAAACGGAGTTTATGAATTTGGCTAGATTGGAAATGGCTGGTTGTCAGAAATTGCACTCGTCGATAACCGTTGATTATGACGGGAACAGTACACAGAGGTCGTCGGTGTCGATGGGGTTTCAGACGGTGGAGTTGGGGTGGTGGGTGCAAGGGGACTGTGATTGCCATCGGAAAGCAGTTTGTAAAAACGTTTCAATTGATAACGGAAGGGTGGGATATCGATGCCACTGCAATGGTGGACATGAAGGAGATGGATTCGCCGCCGGCGATGGTTGCCGGAGAGGTTAGTTCCCGTTAAAAAGTGTGTTTAATTTCACTTGTTAGGAATTTAATTGATTAAAACCAAATTAGTAATTCTGAGTTCATTTTGTTAATAGCGACGAGTTTGTATGCTATTTTGGAATTAGTCGAAGAAAAACAAGAAAATTAGTCGCCATTTTTGAATTATAAGAATTAATTATGATCCTTATGGATAATTGAAGTAGACTATATTGAACTGGAATTTAAGTCTTCTGTGCAACCATCTGTTTTTGGTTGTTTGTGGTAATTGATCTAATTGCTTTGACTTTAGGCAATGCCCAATTATGTGGATCTACAATATACTTCCTCCGATTTAAAATAAGTGATACACTTTCCATATTTGGGTGTATCAAAATGAGTAATAAATTTTGAAAACTTACCTTATTTGGTAAAAAGTAGTGGGACCCACACCCACTAACTATTTACTTTAATAAAGTGAAATGACATATTTACCCTTACTTTTACTTTTAAACATCATTAACTTCACTTTATTCAAAATTTGTGGGACCCATTCCCCACTAATCATTTAATTAATCTAATTTAATTATCATTATCATATTTTGCCTCAAAAACCGTGAAACCAACAATGTATCACTTATTTTAATTCGGAGGAAGTATATAGTTATATTATAAATTTATCTTCTTCATGAATCATGGAATTCCAACCACATACTCATATCTATATAGATTGCACCACAGTTTCGGAAATCACTAAATGTTAGTCAGTTGGTCGACCCCGCTGAGCGACTAATCAGTGTACTAAGCGGATTAGATTTTTTTATATGTAAAATATTATAAATTTTAATGTCAAAGTTCACATATATAATACTTCAAAATTCAGATACTTGAAAATTCAAATAATAGTTCAAAGTTCAAATACTTTTTGATTAGTGTTGACTGATTTTGACCGCCTAATACCGCCGCCGAACGGCCTAATATATATATCCGATTCTACCTAAAACGCGGCAGGGATACTATGGATTTCTAAAATGTTAAGTAGATCAGATCAATAGATGCTTTCTTGAAAGATTTGTAATTAATGATGAACTGAGTAAAAGGAAACCATCTTAGTTTTATAACAAACTTCAACTGATTTATCTAATTACAATTAGTGACAACTTCATGTCACTAATCCAAGATTATACAAATATTATGCTGATCAGCTTGTTGTATTGACTTGCAACAGTGTCAAATTGCAATGCTTCAAAATACATGTCTGGTGAATGTGGTGGAACTACAAAAGTAGTTGTTCTAATTGTAGGTAATATTCTGTTAAAACAGTTTAAATTTTGGTCCAAATCATTTCATTAACTTAATATATTGTTTATTTTTGTAGGAATTATTGGAGCTTCTTTAGTTGCTATTATCGCACTCGTTTGTTACTGCATCAGAAAACGAACGATCTTAAAAAAACAAATGAGTGCAAAACGCCTAATTTCAGAAGCTACATTAAGCTTTAACTTACCAAATTACCCCTACAAAGCGATCGAGAAAGCTACAAACGGTTTCTCTGAGAAACTAAGGTTAGGTACAGGAGCTTATGGCACAGTTTATGCTGCAAAATTCAACAATCAAGAAGATTGGGTTGCCATAAAAAAGATTAGACATATAGAAACATATGGAATTCATCAAGTAATGAACGAAATTAAACTTTTGTCTTCTGTTAGCCACCCGAATCTTGTACGTCTTTTAGGATTTTGTATCGAAAAAGGCCAACAAATACTCGTGTACGAGTTCATGCCAAACGGGACCCTTTCTCAACATCTACAAAGAGAAAAAGGAAAAGGTCTTCCATGGTCAACTCGGGTCAAAATTGCAACGGAAACCGCACAAGCGATTGCTTATCTTCATAATTGTATTAATCCACCGATTTATCATAGAGATATCAAATCGAGTAATATACTTTTAGATTATAATTATAACTCAAAAGTTGCGGATTTCGGTCTTTCAAGGCTCGGGATGCTTGATGAGTCACACATATCAACCGCACCTCAAGGGACACCTGGCTATGTGGACCCACAATATCATCAAAATTTCCATTTGTCTGATAAAAGTGATGTTTATAGTTTCGGGGTTGTTCTTGTAGAGATAATAACCGCTTTAAAAGTGGTTGACTTGTCAAGATGTAGCAGTGAAGTCAACTTAGCGGCTCTTGCGGTCAACAAGATTGGGAAAGGCCGTGTGGATGAAATGATAGACCCGTTTTTGGTCCCGAATAGAGACCCGAGGATACTTTCGTCAATTCATAGAGTTGCTGAGCTGGCGTTTCGGTGTTTGGCATTTCATGGGGATATGAGACCTTCAATGACTGAAGTTGCAACTGAATTGGAGCAAATCAAACTCGTCAGTGAATGTTAATAATATTTAAATTTTACCTTGTAGAGAATTGATATGTCATTTGATTTCATTCCTGCATGTCAGAAGTTCGATCCTCACAATTATCATCCCAATTATCTATTTATTTTCAGTACTTTACATTAATCTATTTAATTAACTTATTATGTATTCAAATGAAACAAAAATTAGACTATTCAAGAGCAAATGTTTTATTAAAAAAGTCCATCTAAAATTAATGAAATCATCAATGTAGTTTAGATCAAAAATATTAAGTTAAAATAGTTTGTGGACCTAAAAACTAAATTTCAAAGGCTGGACTTTTCAATATGATATATTCACACAAACCAAATTTATATTTTTATTAGCTTTTCAAAAATGAGTTAGGTGATATGAAATTATAAAAAGAACATATAAAATTCAATTAATTATTTATTATTTAATAAGCAAATAAATTAATATATAAACTCTTAAACTTTTTATCTTTTTTAAATCTAGATGAACAAATATCATAAGCTTCATATAGTTGCAACCGAGTCCAAGTTATCTATCCTTGTTTAACTATCAATATTTTCGAGTTTGGTTTGATTTAATCTTGAAGTATTATATAATCAATAACAATAAAGGTTAGTAACTTAGTTTCGATCGACTTAATACTTTCAAGCAACTCCAAATTAACATACCAACACATGAAAATTCTCACAAAGTTGATAAAGATTTTCGACCAGATATTTTAATCATCAAGCTCCACTCAGTTAATCCCTATCTCATATAAGAATATCAATGTATCGTTATAAAAAAAAAAGCTTCTTGCATCATGAAAATATTAACTTCAATAATAGCATCGATTGAAATGTAAATTAATTATTTTTTGTATCTTAAATGCCACATGGCAGTAGAGAAAATCAATGAAAGTAGCCAATGGAACACCATCTTATCCTATCTGCTTATCTTACACCAAGCAAGTCCACCAATCCTTGTTCCACACAAATCACTTTCCTACATCAATCCAATTGTCTCACTCAAAATCACACTTCACAACAACACACACACACACACAAGAACTGAACAATGGCAGCCTCATTACAAGCAGCTGCAACTTTCATGCAACCAACCAAAGCCAATCGCTTGTACCTCAAGCCATCTCAAACCCTTTGCAAATCATTCGGTTTCGAGCCAGCTGGATCTCGAATCACTTGTTCACTTCAATCCGATCTCAAAGATTTCACCCAAAAATTCACCGATGCAGCCAAAATCGCTCTCGCAACTTCCGCACTCGTTGTTTCAGTACGTTTATTCTCATATTCTTAATTTCATTATTCATTTAATTTATTGATCTACTAACAGGGCGCAAGTGCTGAAGGAAGCCCTAAAAGGCTAACTTTTGATGAAATCCAAAGTAAGACCTACATGGAAGTCAAAGGAACCGGAACGGCTAACCAGTGCCCAACAATCGAAGGTGGAGTCAACGGGTTCGCGGTCAAACCCGGCAAATACGAAGCTAAAAAGTTCTGTTTAGAACCCACATCTTTCACGGTTAAAGCCGAGGGTGTAAGCAAGAACTCAACACCCGATTTCCAAAAGACCAAACTCATGACCCGTTTGACCTACACACTCGATGAAATCGAGGGCCCGTTACAAGTATCCTCAGACGGCACAATCAAATTCGAGGAAAAAGACGGGATTGATTACGCTGCAGTGACTGTTCAGCTTCCCGGTGGTGAACGGGTCCCATTTTTGTTTACAATCAAACAGCTTGTAGCATCTGGTAAGCCCGAAAGCTTTGGTGGGGACTTTTTGGTTCCTTCTTACAGAGGCTCTTCCTTTCTTGACCCGAAAGGCAGAGGTGGGTCCACGGGGTATGACAATGCGGTTGCATTGCCAGCTGGCGGGAGAGGAGATGAGGAGGAACTTAGTAAGGAAAATGTGAAAAATGTTGCAGCATCAACCGGCAAAATCACGTTGAGTGTGACCTCGAGTAAGCCCGAAACAGGGGAGGTTATTGGTGTGTTTGAGAGCATACAGCCTTCTGATACTGATTTGGGGGCTAAGGTTCCTAAAGATGTCAAAATTCAAGGTGTTTGGTATGCTCAGTTGGAGTGATTGATAACTTATAAGAGTTTGTAATTGTGTATGTTAATGTATTCGGTTTCTTGATCTATAAGTCATGTTATTATCATTAATTTCCTAATATATAACAACAATGCTCGTTCACCATTTCCAAGCATTGAATTTGCAATAAGCAACGGTATCTCTTCTCAACATCATTTCAAACACCTTTCGAAAAAATTCAAGTTTGCCACATTTAGCGTACATGAATATAAAAGCGGTTAAAGTAGTTGTGTCAGTTAAGAAATTATATCTATATATATAACCGTGTATCTCCTTACAATTGGAGGGGGGTTGCCCATTATTATTAACATAACAAGAACAAATTGAAGTCCACCAAATCAGGTCTCTAAATTGTAAGTCATAAAATGCTCTTTTTGCACCTTCTGGAAACTTGCATATCCAAACATATCAATCATTGCATTCCCCAACAAAAGATCACGATAAAACCCAGACGTAATAGCATCTTTATGATCTGTTTGAGCCTGATTTCCAGATTTGCACAAGCTTTGACGAATTTATCGGGTTGGATTTCTTTGTTTCTCAATTGGGTGTACAGATTTATAGCTTCTTTTTGTAAACCTTGTCTTGTATAAGCTGATATTAACACCGTTAATGAATGCAAATCTGGGTTAGGAATATTATCAAACACTTGGCCTGCACGTTGTAAATATCCGGATTCACAGTATTTTTGATGAGTTTGAGATGGGGAGGGAGGTTAGTTAGTATCTTCCGGAACATTCTATTTAGTGAATGCATATAAGTTTATGATCCAAAAACCCCAAAACTACAATGCGGACCAAATACAACTTTAGCCCATAGTCCAGAGGCCCAAATTCAATATTTTATAGAAAACAATCCAAAAACCTCAAAACTATCTTCCTTTTGAACAATAACCCAATTTCTACCAGTGATGTTTCTTTGTAAATGATTACAAAACATGTTAACTTCTATCAAACACTTGACCGTTGTTTCCCGCCATATCAAACTACACTCAATTTTCCGTTCTTCACTGCCCAGAACCATCACTTCATTCAGCAACAATTTCATATCCCCTGTTCAACAAAACCTCCACAACCTCCTTGAAAAATGTCAATCAATCATAAAACTTAAACTAATTCATGCTCAAATCATCATTCACGGACTCCATCAAGACACACTTATCGTTAGCAAACTGATTTCCTTCTCTGCTGTATCAGAAACAGGCAATCTACAGTATGCCCACCTTGTGTTCGATCAAATGCCTGAACCAAATAAACACATGTACAATAGTTTAATCAGGGGTTACTCCAACAGTGATAACCCAATTAAAGCTCTTCATTTATACCATCAAATGACCCGTTTCGGAATTTCACCAAACGAATTCACATACCCTTCTGTTCTTAAGGTATGTGCAGTATTAACTAGACTATTAGATGGGGTCTTAGTCCATAATCGAATCATCAATTCGGGTTTAGAGTCACATGTTTATGTGCTAAACGGGTTAATTAGTTTATATTGCGGTTGTGTGGCCATTAAAGATGCAAGAAAAATGTTCGATCATACAGTTGATAAGAGTTTGGTTTCTTGGAACACAATGATAAATGGGTACTCTAAAACGGGCTATTGCAGAGAAGCCTTTTTATTATTTCATAAAATGCGAGAACTAGGTTTTGATGATCCTGATGATTTCACATTTGTCAGCTTATTTTCCGTTTGTTCACAAAATGATAAAGAAGTATTAGGAAGACTGTTACATTCACTGATTCACATATTGTGATTAGTGGAATTCAAATTGATATATATGTGCAAAATGCTATTGTGGACATGTATGCAAAATGCGGGCATCTTGATTCGGCCCGAACATTTTTTAACCGAATGAGTCACAAAAACGTGGTTTCGTGGACATCTATGGTTAGTGCCTATGCTAAATACGGGCTAGTGGGGCCCGCCAAGAATCTATTTTACCAAATGCCCGTAAGAAACGTGGTTTCTTGGAATTTGATGATTTCATGCTATTTACAGAAAGGTTTGTATAATGAAGCTTTAGGTCTCTATAATGAAATCTTTAATGTAGGATTAATTCCCGATGAATCAACTTTAACTAGCGTTCTAACCGCTTGTTGTCATCTTGGTGATTTGGAAACCGGGAAACATATTCATAATTATATAAATTTTAATTATGTAACGCGTAGTGTTACGTTGTTTAATTCGTTAATTGACATGTATGCAAAATGCGGGTTGTTAGATACTTCTTTGAGTATCTTTTATGAAATGCCTGAAAAAAATATTGTTTCGTGGAATGTGATAATCGGGGCAGTTGCGTTACACGGGTGCGGCTATAAAGCGGTTGAACTTTTTGAGAACATGCGGGCCCGTGGGATCCAGCCCGATGAGATCACCTTCATGGGCTTGCTTTCTGCTTGTTGTCATAGTGGTTTGATAGACATCGGTCAACACTACTTTGATAAAATCCCGTATGAAATCGAACATTATGCTTGCATGATTGATTTGTACGGGCAATTAGGGTTATTTCAAGATGCAATAAATGTTATAAAAGTAATGCCAATGAAGCCCGATGTTGTAATTTGGGGTGCGTTACTTGGTGCTTGTAGGATTCATAGGAATATTGAGATTGGAAAACAAGTTTTGAAACACGTGTTTGAGTTAGAAGAACCGTGTAGTTCGGGAATCTATGTTCTTGTATCGAATATGTTTTGTGAATCTAGAAGATGGGAAGATGTGAAGAATATTAGGAAATTAATGAAGGATCAAGGTGTTAAGAAGTGTAAAGCGGTTAGTTTTGTTGAAATTAACTGTTATAAACACGAGTTTATGGTTGACGATCAGAGAAATGAGTCGTCAAACGATGTGTATGAGTTGTTGGATCAATTAACCGATCATTTGAAATCGTTAGGGTTTGAATTGGTTGAGACTAATCAGTAACCTTGTAACTTCTTGATTAATTAAATACAATATAGAATTAAAAACGATATATGATCAAAAGTCTTTTTTATAAACAACAACCAACACCACAGAAGAAAGACAACCAAAAATTTCTGTAGCACATTAATCATTAATTAACATTATTTTCTTAATTAATAGTCATTAGTCAAGCATACGTGTGGTGTGGATTATAATTTGATGTATAAGTTTGACCGATCCAGATCACATTACAAAAACTGCATGAATCGCCCACCTGCAATCTTGTTGCACATCTTCAGACAATAATAGCTAAGCATATTCTTGAAAAACATGACCAACATTAACATGCATAGGAACAAGATGACTAACTGGTATTTCTTAAATGTAATCCTAGTCAGTTTTCTTGTTATTTTGCCGGCTGTTTGGTGAACTATTGAACGTGCCAACTGATTAAATTCTTTAAATCCAGTTAGGTTTGGAAAGAAATTGCCGCTATATAGAATCTGTGAGTGTAGATCTCTAGATTTATGAATTGTTTAGTGAAATTAAATTTGAGTTTTTATGCATAACGAAGATGTAAGTAGCTAGTGGATCGTAATTAAGGTCAAACATATATTTTAGTAATTTGAATTTGGTTGATTGGATCCTCTATTATCCTCGATTACTAAAGTTGCATCATCATACCTTGATCTTGCAAAAATATCAACTTAGTACCCATAACTCACTAATTTAGTATTGAATACTAAGATTATTTGCTTTTTATTTCAATATATTGAGATTAACATATATTTTTTAGTTCGTTAAAAGTTAAAGGAAAATAAATCATGTAAGAAACGCGATCAAGTTAGTAAGTTAGGCTATTAATTAAATTGACTATTTTTACAAGATCAATGTACCATGTTTAACCTTTATCATAGTATAAGACCCGATTAACAAAATTCACCTTAACAATTAACACAGCTTTGCTCTATTTTTAATTTTCCAAATTTATGAGAGCTTTCATATCCAACATTCTAATTATAAAAAGCATAATGGATCTACGGAGGTGGTGAAATGAGTGAGAGCATGGTTAATCGGGCTCACCTTAGGTTAATGGTTTGGTTGACTTAAGCCACAAATACTTTTTATTTATTTACATATTATTGATTGTTGATATATAAAATTCAATTACAAAAATATATTATTATAGTTGTAGTCATATACACCCTCCGTCCCTTAATAAAGTTCTCATTTCATTCAAAACATTTGTCCCAAAATAAAGCTCTCATTTCTCATATTGGAGAGACCAACTCAATAAAATAATATTATTATAATATACCTCACCACTAACTATCTCTTAGAAACACTTTCTCTCTCCAAAAAAACCTTATAATTTAATCAAATTTATTACCAATGACCCCACCACTATCTATCTCCTAAAATATTATGCTCATGAGAAATAAGAACCTTATTAAGGGATGGTGGGAGTACATTATAAATACCTTTGTATAAACTAATGTTGCGTGGTATTGTTTTAGCTAAATATTTGAATCTGTGAAAATTAAATTATCAACTAAAATTAGGGTTTTAAACGACTCGTGTTTAATAATATGCTTTATATTTGTACTTATTGTAGTTATTGTTCCTCTTGGCCTTTAAATATAGCTAAGCCGGGCAAGCGAAGGAGGCGAGCGCTCCGATGGGGAAGGAATGCCAGCCTTTTCCCCAACTTTTTCATCATATACATATCATATTTATAACACAATATATTCATAGCATTACATTGTAAAAAACTACTCATGAAAAGAGAAACACTATATATTAACAGTTGATTAATAAAAATATTTTTCCTCTGCAAAATATTATTATAAGTAATTTGAGGATAAAAATGAACTTCAAATATATGAACAGGCGACTAGGGCGAGTTCAAATTGTAAATGATATAAAAACCCTACATTTTTTTAAAGAACAATTTGACTTCTAACACTAATTTTTGTAATAATTTGTATGAGAAACGTTTAAGGAGGTCCATTATTTTTATCAAGTCCCGAGGAACAAATCCATTGATCAATAAGATCTAATGGTCAAGATTAATCACATATTTTATACATAAATAGGTATTTTGGTCATTTGGCACTTCAAAAAATTTTGATTTTATTTTAATTTTTATTTTAATTTTTTTATATTTTATATTTTTTTAATTTTTCTAATTTTTAATTGAGGGGTATTTTTGTCATTTTAAAAAAAATATTTTTTTTTATTTTAAATTTTAAATTTTTTTATTATTATTTTTTCATTAATACACATAATATGATTGCATATTGAATCACATGTGATTGCATACTGAATCACATGTGATTGAACTATCAAATGTGATTAAATATAAAATCACATGTGATTTTACACTAAAATCACATGTGATTAAGTAATACAAGTAATTATCAAATAAATATTATTTTTTAATGGAAAAAAATTAATAAAAATAAATAAAATAATTTTAAAATAAAAATTATAAAATTATAAAAAATGAATGTCTTTTTAAGTGCCAAATGACCAAAATACCCCTTCATAATAAAAATAATAAAATTAATAAAAAAATAAAAATTCTAAAATAAAAATTCTAAAATAAAAATAAAATTAAAAAAATATTTTTATTTTTAAAAAAATGACCAAAATACCCCTCAATATATAAAATATGTGATTAATCATTACTATTAGATCTTATTGATCAATGGTTGAGATTTGTTACTCAGGATTTCCTAAAAATAGTGTACCTGCTTGAACGCAACTCGTATACATGTTATAATATTCAAAACTCGTGTTTTTATTGACCATAAGTTTTAGGGGTGAGCATTTGGACTGAAAAAACCGAATTGAATCGAAAACCGACCGAAATCGAACCGAACCAAAACTGATAACATGTAATTGGTTCGGTTTTGGTTTTGAAAATCCATCATTTTCGGTTTTCGAATAAGAATGAGCATTTGGCCTAAAAAAACCGAACCGAACCGAAACCGAACCGAACCAAAACCAATAACATGTAATCGGTTTGGTTTTGGTTCTGAAAATTCATCGTTTTCAGTTTCGATTATATCAGTTTATGTTCGGTTCAGTTTATAAAAAGTACATTTATAGGTTGTGCTTTTCGCGTAAATTTCAGACATAAATTTCTTTTCAAGTCCACTCCGTATATAATCATAAAGGATCCACTAACCACCGACTTTACGTTGAGTTTACCCTAATCTCTTTAACCAAGCACAAATTCTGCGATTTTGAGGTCGCCTCGTTTTACGGCTTAACCATTTCGAACATATTCATCTATCAGTAAATGTAAATCTATATTATAGCCTAAAACAGATAACAGCGAATACACTTTCATACGCAATTTATTCCAGTGTCCATCAACTCATCGAGGATGATATCATTAACAAGGATCATGAAACTTTGTGCCTCTAAAACGGGAGATATAGCAACAAAGAAAATTCGTATCACTTACTACTAATTTTCTTTTTTTCGTTCAAAAAAACTCACTACTAAAATTCCATATAAATAAAATGATTTTAGTGTAAAATCTAATAGTTTTATTTCCTAATCTTATCTTTAATTTAGATACATATATATGTTAAATAAATAAAAATATAAGTATAAAAATTCAGTAGTAAGAAATAAAATCTCTTTTAACTAAAAATTCAGGTATAAGTTAATACTTTTTGTCGTCTTATACATCATTCGTGTATTTATTTTTCTTATTGTTTATTAATCTTGTCGTTTCTCTAATAAAGGAAAACGTCAGTGTACAGTGGGTATAAACGTAAATTGGTAATTGGGGGCAGCAGATAGTATCGGCTGTCAGTTTTTTTTTGCTCGGTAGCGATGACGGTGCCACTTTGTTCGTTGTTGTTCCACGTGGTCATCTCTTGACTTTGCACCGTGGCATTACGGTCTTGCGGAGCTTGCCACGTAAATCACCCACTCCTCAACTACCCTAAGATTACGAAAATACCCTCACCTCTACCTTTTGTCGTTATTCCCAGTAGCACACTGTATTTTCGGAATTCTAACAGAAACCAAAACGACATCATATTAATATTTACGTCGCACGGGGTTGAAATTTTTTATGCAGGCATTCTAAAAATAAGCATGTATGATGCGTGTAGTCTCAATCGTTCACATGTATATAAATAGATAATTTATCTTGTGTTGACATTTTGAATTTAAGAGGTTATGGAAGACGTATGTATCTATACTTCTATAGCAAAGGAGGAATATAGAAATGAATAACTATTCCTATCTTTCTTCCTGTTCATATGTTTATCAACGTCTAAATTTGTTGTAATCAACTAATTCTTTTTCTTCATATCATTCCGTGATTTTAACACTGATCATAACTAAATGGGTAGATATATAAGTAGAAAAAATAATACTCCGTATGAACTAATATCATTTCTCATAAATCTTGAAATTTCTCGTCAAAATGAATTCTATAAAGTATTTTATTTTTGTTTCTTATTGCGTGTTTTTGTTTAGATTGTGTTTTTAAAATGGCATCTAATCTACACCATATTATTCATGTTGAGACTTGAACACATGATCTATTGGTCATGAGCAACATCTTAATTTTTTACCTTTACTACTAGACTATAAATCTTGAGTTTTATTTTTGGCATTTTGGTTGTCTTTGTCTCTAATTTGATTTGGATGATGTTCTTGCTTGCTAGCTTTTTATTAGTGTGACTTTTTTAATGTATTTTCTTGGATCACTTTTATAAGGGTGATGATATTATCGAAATTTTCCATTGAGGCCCACTTCCCTACCGTAAAAGAATAGTATTCTAAATTATTTTAAATAATGTTATAAAAATCAAGTTTTTATGTTATTCTAAATACCTAATATGAATTTATTAAATTTAGATAAACTAATAAACATTAATTAAGCACTATAAATAAACCCTCTCAAATTCCGCTTTACATACGATAATTTTTTTGTATGTAAAATAGAATATAGAATAAGTATACGGTAGAAAATACGTTTATAATGGGATGATTCCAACCTTTACGGTACTAATTTGTATCTCAAGATATAAAACCTTTGGCTGTAAAGAAATGTTACCGAATAAATTCTATTTTAGACATGACATATATCTTTCGTTTGTCAAGATGTAAATATTTTCCGTCCTTTATTTTTTAAGTAGAATTTGATATTTTGTGTGTTATAAAAAAATTATTATTAGGTGCATTAATAAATTTAAATATCTTTAAAAATAACACAGTAATTGAGTTTATTTTTTACTAGTTTAAGTGATATATTAAAGTTTAAATTGTTATATAAGTAAGGCGATTCGTTTTTATTGGATCCGTTTTTTGTATGAATCCAAAAATGGCTCCATTTTTTTTTTCTCGATTTTCACAAATACAAAATTTACAAGTTCAACTTTTTGGTTTCAGGTGTGTTTTTAGATTGAATTCTTTCGGAGTTTTTGGTTTTTGCAATTCCCTACATAATTAAGATCACATTCTTTATTATACCGTTAACGAATTTAAAAATAAACATAAGTTTTTTTATCATATCAAACTTGTTCAAGAATAAAACACGGTCATTTATTATTATGCCATATCTTAAACGCACATTTTAGCTTTATTCTTTTTCGACGATAACAATTGGTTTGTGCATTAACTTTATAGCATAAACATTTGATAAATCTAGCTTTGCATATAAACATGACACTTTATAAGCACTGATACGACTTTTGTCAAAACACGATTAGCATACATAAGTGTAATGTGAATTCACATATAACACTTTTTAATCCTTTCTAAAAGTTTTTCAACCAAATATGCCTTGGTCCTTTAAAAACAGTGTGAACTCACACTTTTTTAATTTTGTAAACCTGTTCAAGAAATTAAGTTTAAGATATTAACCGATAAACGTATTAAAGTGAAATAGTTGAAAATCATAAGTATGTAAGATATTCTATAATAAAATAAATGTTGAAAAAAGAAAATTATCGAAAACTTGTGATAGTTATGGATTAACAATCAGGAATAATTACCTAGAATTTGTTAAAAAAATGTATATTGGAGTTAAGACGGTAAATAAGTCAAGTTTCTATTGAGCAATTTGAGCTTGGCTCGATCGAATCTGACTTCTATCAAGTTCGAGTTTAAAATCAAGTCTAAGTAACAAGCTCAAGATTTTTGATAGTTAGGCTCAAATTTTTATCGAGTTTTATATATGTGTATGTATGCATAATAATATTTAAATGTGTGTTTGAGTATTTTCGAACTAAGTTAAAGTTCTATCGAGGTGCACTTGATTTTTTATCAACTCTTATATGCAAATGTGTAAGTATTCAAGCCGAACTTGAGTCTATATCTTTGAAACTCGTCGAGCACAAGCCTAGCTTAATAAATAAGTCGAACTGAATTCAAGCACTTAGACTCGACTCCTCTACACCCTGAGTTAATATAACTTTTTTTCAAATTATTTTGTTAACTTAATATCTAACTTATATTAAAAGTAAAAAAAAAAAATCATACTCAAGTAATGTTATCAACGCAGCTGCTTATATGCAAACGTCAGCTCCTACCTATCATTCACCACTCACTTCAACGTAATTCCTCCGTAGAATCGTGGATTTTACTGTTTATTGATGCTTACAGCCTGGCATCCACACACTTCACACAGCTACCTTCTGGACCCACCATCCATAAGTATAATCCCTATAAGCCCCTTTAATTACACTTTTGCCCTTCATTGACAAGGATATGTGGTCCATACTCCCTTCCCCTTGCTTATATATACACCCACCCCCAACGCCATCTTCATCTTCTCTCTAACTTCCTCTCTCTAAAACAAAATGGGGATTTGCAGTTCATGCGATTCAACAGCTGTCGCCACCGCTAAATTGATCTTACACGACGGAACCTTACAGGAATTCTCATATCCAGTTAAAGTTGCATACGTTTTACAAAAATATCCTTCAACGTTCATCTGTAATTCCGATGAAATGGAGTTTGACGACGTCGTTTCCGCTATCCGCGAAGAAGACGTTCTTCAACCTGGCCAGCTGTACTTTGCGCTACCGATGAATCGGCTGAGGCGTCCGCTTCAGCCGGAGGAGATGGCTGCATTGGCGGTGAAAGCCAGCTCAGCATTGGCTAAAAGCGGCGGTGAGAAATGCGGTTGTCGCCGGAAAGATATTTATTTCACAACACCTACGTTTTCCGGCGGTCATAGTCATACGAAGAGTTCGGGTCGGGTTTCGGATATAGGTAATATTGGATCTAGAAATGGTGTTGGTAGCGGAAGGAGGCGTAATTTTACAGCGATGTTGAGTGCAATACCGGAATAGAGAGAGATAATTGATAGGTTTTTAAAGTAAATAACTAAATACTGTAATGATTTTTGAATTTTTTTTAGCGAGATGTCGAGATCTATTAATTTCTTTAATTAGAAGCTGTTTAGTCGAACACCATTTTTGGGGTCATCTTCTAATTTTTACTCCTAAAATGAATTTTTAGTTATAAAAAACTGCGTGTTCCATTCAGTTCTCTAAATCCTTCCCATAATTAATTATGATCGTATTAATTTATTACCTTTTATATTTGTATAATTTAATAACGATACAAGGAGGTCATCCAATTGATCTATGAAAACAATCGACCCTTTAAAATACTTTACAATATTCAGTAATAAAAACTTTACAGCAATCCGAGCATGTATTTGTGTTCGTTTAACATAATTCGGTTGAATTTATATTGTAACTATGACTTATTAAAATAATTGAAATATTAATTTAAATATGAAACTCATCTTTAACATTTTTGGATTATATTCTTAATTTAAAAGAGTATACTTCTATAACTTATACGAAGTACTTCATACAGAAAGTTTTATTATGTTAAATTGTTAATAATATTTTTAATAGCAATTTTACTGTATTACTGCATTAATTTGGTTGATAACTTGATTTTATAATTTTATTGCATTAATTTAGTTGAAATTATCTTAAATGAAAACAAATGCATATTTATGTAGCTTGTAAATTATTTCGATAAATGAGTAAAATTAACAAGAAAAATTAAAAGAGCTAACTTTTTTAAAAGCTTTTTACTATTACAATAAGTCTTTAAAAGACTTTTTACCATTGGAATAACTAGCTTTTCTAAAAGCTTATTGCAAAGACTTTTTTTCTACTAAGCTTTTAACTTACTTTCAATGTTTGTCATTTTTAATCCTCTATGTTTAATAACTTTTCATTTTATACCTTAAATATATAATATATAAATTCTTTATTATATTTTTATTAGTTAATAAATAAATTATATAATATCTAATGTTAATTATTACAATATTTTTGTATGAAATATTTTAAAAAATATTATATTTAGTAAAATGTCAAAAAATTAACAAATTATATATAGGGTGTATTTGTAAACATTTGAGATAGATAAAGTTAAATTATAAATTTTGTAAAAGAAAAAGCTTTTTGAAAAGGTTAACCATTGGAGTTGTTATTTATCAAAGGGTTTTTGGTTAGTGGAATGGTGATGTGGCAAAAGTAATAAACTTTTAAGAGGTTAACCATTGGGATGCTCTTAGATAGACCTTCACATCAGTTATCCAATAATTGTATATCTCAGTTCTCAAATATTTATTAATTTGGTAATTTAACATTTAAGTTTTAAACATTTATAATTGCATAATGTATATCATTTTTATTATAAATTTTGTTTAGCCTCTTAGGGAGTGCAATAGAGAACCTGAGATCCGATGCGAACAATCAGTCGAAGGAGCGGAGCTTAGAGCCTTGACTTTCTATATTAGTCAAGCGCACTCACTCTAACGGCGTACCTTTTGCATGATGGGTCAGCGAGGAAATGGGAACAGCGGCTTAAGCCATTAGGTGTAGGCGCTTTCCAGAGGTGGAATCTTCTAAGATTTTATTGACTAGTGTTTTACTCTTTTGGCTTTTCCGTTACAAGCTGAACTGAGTATGTCAATATATTTCAGATTAAATACAAAGTAACCTTTATTACATTCTCGGATTGATGACTAACCCTTAAACTCGATGTCTAAATAATTGTTAAAGAGTTACTAGCAGGTTACTCGCTTAATGCGGCGGTGGGTACCCTATGACTAAATTTGACGGTGATTAAGTAGTGGGTGTTGATGACGATAGTGATAATGCATGCTGGTTGTGGTCGTGCGGATAGTGGCTGCTGGTAGTGGTTGTTGGTTGACTCGGTGTTTTAAGTTTTTGCGTTATGTAGGATGTTTTTTTTTTGGGATAAAGCAAAGTATCAAGTAAATCAATTGGTTAACACACACTCCATACTCGCAAAAGGTCTTGGGTTCGAATCCCCTAAGTAATATTTTTTTTATTTTGTGGTGTTTAAGATGTTTTCCAAAGTAGAAATTTAAGATTAAATTTAAGATTAAGACCTTTTAAATTTAGAATGCATAAATGTTTTAAGAAGGAGTAAGATAAGTTAAAGAAAAAAAAAACCCTTAGAAATTATGTATTAAATGCTTAATCTGTGATATTGGAATATTATTACCGTGTAATAAAGTAGAAAAAGACATCAAACAAACCGAAACTTCTAGAGTGCTTCTAGTTACATGTATTCTCTGTTAACTTTTTATCTTCAATTTTAGAAAATTATTGGAAAAAAAATTATAAATATATTCAGATGTTTGCATTTTCCGATTTAAAATCAAAAAGTATTTTGTATATGGAAAGTAAATTAGTTTAAAATTAAATAACAACGTTTCAGAAATTTAGCTAAAGATTATAAAGTGAGTTTTTTTTTTTTTTTGGGTATTATTTTTCTTAAAATTTAATTTTCATGTTTACATTTTCCTGAGTCTTTTTACCGAGAAAAATATCACATTTTTCTGCAACTAAACAACCTTAATAGTTAATTTTATAAAATTTCAAAATTAATTAGTCTAGATGAATTGGACACCAAAAATAACTTTGGGGGTTATCTTTAAAAAAGTCTTGAAGGTATTTCTTGGAAATACAAAAAGGTGGTGGAGTTTATTCCCCAAAAAAGTATACAGGTTTGAGGAAGGTATAGTATCCGCTTAGATTTCACTGCATGACTCGAACGACCGACTAACTAACTTGCCATTAAATAATTTTTTATAACACAACTGTAAAAGTAGAATAATTTTGGTTCATTTGACCTCTAAAAGGTTTGAATTGAATGATTTGTTTTGGTAATCACGTTACCTTTGTTTTAGAAGACCGAGACCGAGTTAATGTCATTTTCATTTATATACAGTGAGGTAGTTTCTATTTTAGGGTCAAAGAAGCATAGACGTTTTTGTTTTCATGCAATAAAGTATGAAAACACAAGGAATCTACCTTTTTAGTGTCGAAACAAACATTTAACGAAAGGAGGGAGGTGAGAAGAAAGGGCGAGTGTTTGGACAAAGAAGGCGATAGGAAAGAGTGTTCTCACTTGTCAGTCTGGGGATTTCACGTAATAAGACTCCTGAGTCATCCCAATTGTAGGAATCGAAGAATTCAGTTCGCGGAACTGATGCTGTCACCCGTTGGCACACCCCATCTCTTTGATTATGTCGGTCAAACTCTTCTCTAGAGGAAGAGGAGAAATGCTAAAATGGTGGGGGGTCTTGCAATTTAATATGGTATTTGATATTTTTGTATGTGTATTATTATAATGGTGAGACTCAAAAAATTGAAGAGAACTAGTATTGATAACATAAATATGTCAGTTGGAGTATGAGCTGACGTGACACTGACATATTTATGTTGGAGTATGAGCTGACGTGACACTGATTTGACAAAAACTGATGATGTCGGTTGTATCAACAAAATGGATGGTAAGAAAGTGCATAAGTTAGAAAAAAAAAAATTCAAAGGAATTGAGATGGTTATTTTTACATTAAAATGTTAAAGTGTATTAGAAATTTGTACATTAATCAATAATTAACATCTGAATTTTAAGATTTACTCTTCATAAATTAATGTACAATTTTTTATGCATTTAAAGACGACGCTAATGGCAAAGGGAATTCATTTCTACACCACAATTTTAAATACCTACCAACACAGTACAAGTTTGACAGCTAACTGTACAACCAAACTAAACAATGATTGTGGTACATGTAATAAAAGTTGTGGTGTAAAAATCACCCCTAATGGCAAAGGGCCGTTATTAACAAAATACATTTTTAAAATATAATAATTTAAATATGCTTTTATACCGTAACTAATGTTATTAAACTTTTTTATATTTATATTTATATTTTTTAATCAATCAAAATTCATATATTATGGTTTTATCTTGTTTTAAATAAATGATATCAGTTGCTAATCTCACTATTTTTTTTCATTTTTTTGCTTATTTCGTTTTATCTTAAACTTATTTATATTATTGAATCGCTTCCATGCCCTTTTAAAAAGAATGGTTTCTAAATTTAGGATGTTATACCTAACTGTATTTAAATTTCTTCCTTTAAACATTTAAAATGCCAAAAATACTTGTAATTTCGGTCATTTAGGTGGCTTAATGACGAAACCAAAACAAAGTCAAAACCACTGAGAACAAACTTACGGAGACAAAAAAACTTAGAAGATGAAACCTGAAAAAATAACAAACCACACAAACGATTTTGCAATTTACTCTAAATTCTAATCACAGAGGACTCCAAAAATATTTGCTCTGGGATTAAGTTGGCTAGTCGAAACTCAGGTTAAAAATAAATAATTTTGTAGGTGTATTTTTTTTATTAATTTTTCTTCTCTTTTATTATCTTAAGTTAGTTGAAGGATAGCATCCAAACTTAGAACGTAATCTTTAAGATTGTTTGATAACCCATGAGCATGACATATTCAAACCATAAGGAATTTGACTTTAACAAAATAGAACATCTGGTAATCATAATATAGGAAGTATAATAAGTGAATACCATTAACTTATAATAGTGCCGTTAGTTTCTATCTTCCACTGCTATAATCCGAATTAGTTGTAAGCCCTAAGTCAAGCTATTAGATCAGCAATGATATATTGGTCCAACACATAATTAAGTGCCGTCTTGAGAAATCTAATGTCTTTTATCATTATCTTCTTCACTCTTCTTCTTCTTCTTCATCATTTAAAATAAGTACCTCAACATTGACTCACATGAAACGATTGGAGATTAATTATCTAACAAATAACTCGAATTATAGAAACCACCTCTCACATGACCCGAATACGAGTAGAAGTTAACCTTGATTAACTTCTAAATAGGGGTGAGCTCGGTCCGAAAACCAAACCGAACCGAATCGATAGGACCGAAAACCGATAAGACGGAAATTCAGAAACCGAAACCGAACCGATTATATCTAATCGGTTTCGGTTTGGTTTCGGTTCGGTTTTCGGTCCCGGAACCGATTTAGACCGATAAGCTAGAGCAATTAAAAGCAAATAAATTAACAAAAAATAATCATTAACAAAAAAGTGAAATATAGTAATGTGTTAACTTCACCATATATAATTATATCACTAATCACGTTATTAAAGAGTCATATATAGTAATCACTAATCAATATTCGAATAAGAAATCCATGAAATGTTTTTTAATCCGATATAATATTGCTTGTATGAATGTATCTTGTACAAGATTATTATAATAATCTTGTATATCACATATTGTGTATAAATATACCGAAACCGATACCGAATGGACCGAAACCGAAATAGCATAGTTTCTTAAACCGAAAACCGAACCGAATTCTGTTATCGGTCTGGACCGTCCGGTATCAGTTCGGTTCGGTTTTTTCGGGCATTTTGCTCACCCCTAGTGTATATCACATGAATGTATCTTTACTATATTTCCATGGAGTTCTTTAATCGAATATTGTGTATATAACATGAGTATTACTTGGGACATTTTATCGGTCCATATCGGTCAAAAACCGATACCGAATGGACCGAAACCGAAATAGCATAATTTTTTAAACCAAAAACCGAACCGAATTCTGTTATCGGTCCGGTTCAGTTTATTCGGCCCTTTTGCTCACCCCTACTTCTAAATGACACATATTTGTGTTATTTAGACCACACACAACAATTATCTCTTCATGCCTTCATTAATTTGTCATATTAACATCAAATTATCACTTCTAAAATGACACATCTTTAGACACACTCTTATGAACTAATTTATTTTATCTTCATCATAAGATACTTTGTATATTTGACGGCAGTTAAACGGTCGCATAATGTTGTATGTTAAGTAAAATACGACATTTATACAAATTACAAAGTATTCAAAATGAGTTTTTAATGTTTTATCAAATAGTTGTCATAATATTGAGGGATTGTTTGATATTTGTGAATACACCGAGGGTAATAGATAACAAGTGGATGAACAATTGGCATGTCTTTTAGGCTTATGTTCATGGTGATGGGTTGGCTGCAATGTGATGTTGTACATTTGGACCATGCAGCCTGTTGAGATTTACCCATACGTACAACATCATACAGCTGGTTTTGTTTTATGGATGATGATGGGTTGGTGATGGAGCGACAGAGATACCATCATATCATATGTGTATTCAATTTCGTTTTCATATGTACTCGTGAATGTAATTACACATGAGAGTAGGTATTGGAATATTAGTGTGAAATATCGATTTAACAACTTATCAAATTAGGGACGATCTTTGTAATTTTGAAAAATTAATAATGAAATCTGCAATTTGACATAAATCATATAGACATTTTTTGTAATTTGCTCTAGTATAAAAAAGTAAGACACATATGATCCGACTATATAACGATAAGTTAAAGTCTCATATACTTATTTGATATTAAGCTAGATAACATCTTAAAGAAGAAACCAAATAATAAAAGTGTTAGATAAATACAGTTTGGGTTTAATGTATGGACGTAACCCCAATTATATAGATGATCTTGAAATTCAGGAAGGTTTCTTATGTATCTTTATATCTATATATAAATGGTTACCAATAATACAACTATTTCTACGAGATTTTCATTATTTTAAAAAAGTAAAGCGATGGCTAGACATTGAAGTTGATGGTACGCAGCTTCCATTGAGTTCATCCATTGAATGTGGGCTACAAGAAGTATAATATCTTTCTCTTCATTATTGTACTTTCAAGTTGAGTAAATCGTGAATAGATTTTGTATGAATTCTTAATTAATAAAAGTTATTTGGATATGTTTTAATTTAATTTTATATGATCGTACAAATAAAAATTTCAACAACAATCATTGTTTGAGAAATGCGATTTAGGTTATGTACATTAAGCACATTTTCTACCAAAAATTGTGTAGGTGCAGGTTACCTTTTTCCAGTTTTTTAAAACATATGATGTTGGAGCAAAATACAGATCAACTTATTACTGATACTGCAGTTAGTACTGACATACTTAGTACTGATGGGGCAGAACATTTACTACTGATGAAGTTGATGCTGGTGTATACTATAACTAAGTTACTACTGATCATGAGAAGATTGAAGATATTACTGATCATTGTAGTTACTACTGACGTTGATTATGGACTTACTACTGATCACCAAGTATACTACTGATGTTACTTATTTACTACTGGTGATTGCAGTTACTACTGATACGCGTTTTTGGAAGATATCAAGTCCGAGATCTTCGTAGAGATAGTTATAGAATGTAATTAAATGTATATCTTTTATAATTCGATGTAAATCAAATCCTAGAATAACTAGGGTAAATAGTTTAGCTTCAATGACTACTATAAGTATGTTCCTTACGAATTGTAAACGTACGTGTGTATTGTTAATCAATAATATACATTGAAGCTTTTTGTGAAACTGTGTTCTTAATATTCTTGTTTATTGTTCATACAGTTCATTGTTCTTAATTATTGATATAGTGTTGATCCGCTGCAACTTCTATCATCAATTAGATCTAAATGTGTTTATTAACTTGTCTATAGTTAATCGATCCTGACAAGTGGTATCAGAGCTTATTGGTTCTAGATCTACTATTTGTTAAGAACAACAAAAAGTTTTAATCCTTAAAACACACACATTATTAATCATGACTGATAATAATGAAAGCACTCAGGCCAACAAAATCCCTATGCTCACTCCCAATAACTTTGGGATGTGGAAGAATCGTATTAAGCAATACATGCTTATTACAGATTATTCCATGTGGGAAGTCGTTTGTGAAGGAAACAAAACTGGTCAACTTCAAGCAAGCAGCTCTGTAACTGAGGCAGACAAACTTAAATGTGAGAAGGAGAAGAAAGATAAAGGCATCGAACTCAAAACTCTAAGCACTCTTTTACTGGCCATTCCTAATGACTATCAACATCTCTTTGTTGAATATGATGATGCTAAGTTGCTTTGGGAAGCACTGGAGAAGAGATTCGTTGGGACAAAGAGTACAAAAAGAAACATGAAGTCTGTTCTCAAACAAGACTTTGAAAATTTCAAAGGAAAGCCCAATGAAACACTCACTCAAGTGTTTGACAGATTCAACAAACTAATTGGTGAACTCAACCAAGTTGGTGTAAAGATGGATCAAGAAGATGTCAACATGAAGTTCCTAAGGTCTCTTAGTGAAGAATGGGCCATGTACACAGTGGTGTATAGACAAAGAGATGCTCTAGAAGAAAAGGAGTTAGATGAACTCTATAATGATCTCAGAGTGTTTGAAACTGAGGTAAATCACAAAAACCCTTCTATTTCTTCTAACAATGCTGCATTTGTGTCTAGTACAGGTCAAGGACAAGAATCCTCCACAGGAAAGGCTGCAGATTCTGAGGATACTGCAAGAGAATCTTTCTTCACTAGTCATGTGCATACTGCATTGATTAGTGATGACTTGGAACAATTGAATCCAGATGATCTTGAGGAGATGGATCTTAAATGGCAGATGGCTATGCTGAGTCTAAGGGCCAAAAGATTCTTAAAAAGAACTGGTAGGACAAGCCTCAATTTCAACAAAGGTGACAAAGCAGGATTTGACAAGACAAAAGTCAAATGTTACAACTGTAACAACCTTGGTCACTTTGCAAAAGAATGTCCTCAACCAGACAAAAGATCAAAATCAACTGCTCTTGTGTCACAACAAGGACAAGGATATGACTGGAGCTTCCAAGCAGAAGAGCATGCTCAAAACCAAGCTCTCATGGCCTTTACTGACAACAAAACTGAGGTAAAATCTAAACCTTGTACTCCTGAATGTGCTAAAATTATTAAAAATCTAGAAAAAGAAAACACTAAATTAAATGAAGATTTAGCAAAAGCAATCAGAAGAAATCATGAGTTTGATAGTGTAATTGCTGATCAAGAACATCAAATAAAGGTGTACAAGATGATTGATCAACGAATCAAGGAAGAATTGCTTCAAGCTGTGGATGAGAAAGAGTTCTATGAAATAAAAAATAAAGAACTAACAAGTAAATTAGAAGAATGTCAGCTTGAAATTGAACAAAATAAATTAACAATTAAAAAGTTTGAAAGAAGCACTAAAATTCTAGATGAATTAACTAATAATCAAACTACAGAAAAGGTTGTTCATGGGGTGGGATATCATGCTGTACCACCTCCACACAAATTCATTCCTCCACTTAAAAACAGTTCAGAAAGAATCATTAATGAATTAAAAACTGCAAATCAAAATGAATCCAATAATGAAACATCTGAATAATATGATTCTTCAGATGATGAGCAATCAATTGAATTTACAATATCTCAAACTGAATCACCAAAATCAATTGATACAAGTTTTCACACAGCTCAAAGTCCAAATGATTCTCCTAAATATAATGCAGAAAATATACCCAAAATTCTAAAAAGAGGAAACCAAAGAAATAGAAACCAACTCTTAGAACAAAGAAAAACAATAAAGGCTCAAGAAAATAAATTAAAATGTGTTATTTGCAATAAAGTGAACCATTTAGCAAAGGATTGTCACTTCAATCCAATAAATTGCAAGGAGTTAAAGGAATTTAAAGCTTTTAAAGAAAATGCAAAAACTCAAAGGTTAAAAGATACTACTGGTCCTTCAGTAGTAAATACAATAAAAACTCCAATTGCTGAAACTCCAAGATTTGGAAGAAGTGCACCAAGATTTGTGCAAAACAGAAGAGTTGGCAGTTCAAAGAACAGCAATTACTTCAAGAACAATGGAAAATCTAATCAAAATAAACAATATTTTAAATTTTCCAACACCAGTAGAAACTCAAACAAATTTACTACTGGTGTTAACCCTAATTATAATGCTGTATGGTACCAGTACAAGAATACTACTGGTAAAAACCCTAATTTCAAAAATACTACTGCTCCCAAAACAAATTTTAAAAACACTACTGGTGGTAATTTTAAAGATACTACTGGTCATTCTAAACATGGTAAGTACCCAAATACTACTGCTCCATCAGTAGTAAAGTACTCAAAAGCTAAAAATCATGGGTATAAACCAAGATCAGTAGGAACTTCTCACACCAGTAACAACTCCAAAAGGGCAGTAGTAAAACAAAGTACCAGTAATAAACAAATATGGGTACCAAAAGTCTTTAAAATTAAATCCCCAAAAGCTTATTTCTCAAAGGATGAACCCAAGACAAATAAAGCTTGGGTTCCCAAACTTAACTAATCCTTTACTCATTTGTGCAGAGCATTCAGATCCCAGAAGAAGGAAGAACATGGCATATTGATAGTGGATGCTCAAGGCACATGACTGGAAATCTGCAAATTCTTAAAGATTTCAAGTCGTTTGATGGAGGATATGTGGCATTTGGTGAGAATCCCCAGGGAGGTAAGATTACAGGTAAAGGTACTGTTACTAATGGAAAAATTACCTTTGATAATGTATTTTATGTTGCTGAACTAAAATACAATCTTGTCAGTGTGTCTCAAGTTTGTGATAAAAAGAACAAGATTCTATTCACAGACATTGAGTGCATCATTCTTTCTCCTGATTTTGTTTTAGATGAAAAATATGTGGTTTTAAGAACTCCTAGGAGAAACAATGTGTATTGCCTGGATATAGGGGGAGAACTCATTTCTACAAATGAGGTCAACTGTTTTATATCCAAGGCAAACACCACTGAATCAGAACTTTGGCATAGAAGGATGTGTCACACAAATTTTAAAAACATGAATAATTTAGTAAAAAGAAATCTGGTCATTGGACTACCTCAAAAACAATTCATGTGTGATCATCACTGTGTTGCATGCCTAAAAGGTAAACAACACAAGACTTCTCATAAGTCCAAAACTGTGAACTCTATTTCTGTTCCTTTACAGCTCTTACATATGGACCTTTTTGGACCTACTAATGTAATGAGTATTGGAAAGAAACAATATTGTCTTGTTATTACTGATGACTTTTCCAGATATACATGGGTTTTCTTTCTCAGGACAAAGGATGAAACAAGTGAACTCATAAAGAACTTAATTGTCAAACTGGAAAACACATCTGATCAAAAAGTGAAAGCCATAAGATGTGATAATGGCACAGAATTTAAAAATGCTAACCTAATTAACTTTTGTGATCTTAAAGGTATTGACAGGCAATACAGCTCACCTAGAACTCCACAACAAAATGGTGTAGCTGAAAGAAGAAATAGAACCATCATTGAAGCAGCAAGATCAATGCTAGCAGATTCAAAATTACCAATCACTTTTTGGGCTGAAGCTGTTAATACTGCTTGTTATGTTCAAAACAGAGTATTAATAGTGAAGCCACATTTTAAAACACCATATGAACTTTTCAATAAAAGAAAACCTTCTATAAGTTTCTTAAAATCATTTGGTTGTCCTTGTACTATTTTAATTACAAGAGAACAAATTGGTAAGTTTGACTGCAAAGCTGATGATGGAATCTTTGTGGGATACTCTACTCAAAGCAAATCATACAGAGTATTCAACAAAAGACTAAGGATAATTGAAGAAAGCATCAATGTATCCTTTAATGAAAATGTACCTAATGAACAAGGAAATGGTCCAGATTGGCTATTTGACATAGACAATCTAACCAAATCCTTTAATTCTAATATAAATTTCAATGCAGGTAATTCAAATTGTCTTAATCAAAATGAAGGAACATCATCTGGTTATTCTGGTCAAGAAAAGATGAGATACATAATAGTTGATACTGCTCCCATAGTTAATACTGATGTCAGTAATAACTCAAATATTGAAAGCAGTAGTAACTCTGAGAATGAGGTCAGTAGTAATTCCAATACTACTGGTACCAGTAATAGTACTGAAAATACTACTGGTCCCAACAATAACCTAGATTCTCAAGATACTACTGATGCCAGTAACAACAACAATACTACTGATCTCAACGAAGACAACAGCAGTAGTAACTCTGACCAAGATGATGATGAACCAAACATCCATGACAATGAAGAATCACAAGATGAACAACTGCCTGAGACAAATGAGTCCAATCTTGGAAATCAACTAGTGGTTGATAAAGCTACAACTACAAGGACTCAGAAGAACCATCCATTAGACCTTGTTCTAAGTGATGTTAACTCACCACTTCAAACAAGAAGCAAATTAAATAAAAGCTTAACTGCAAATATGTGTAACATTAGTTTAATTGCTAATGAATGTATGTATGAATGCTTTTTGTCTCAGGAAGAACCAAAGAAGATCCAACAAGCAATGAAGGACTCAAACTGGATTGAGGCAATGCAAGAAGAACTCCTTCAATTTAAATTACAAGCTGTTTGGACACTTGTACCTCTACCCAAAGGAAAAAGAGCCATTGGAACAAGATGGATATTCAGAAACAAGAAAGATGAAAGAGGTATAGTGATCAAGAATAAAGCCAGGCTTGTAGCCCAAGGATATACTCAAGAAAAAGGAATAGACTATGATGAAGTATATGCTCCTGTTGCTAGAATTGAAGCCATAAGGATATTTCTAGCATATGCTTCATTCAAGAAATTCAAAGTCTATCAAATGGATGTTAAGAGTGCTTTCCTATATGGGAAAATTGAAGAAGAGGTATATGTTTGCCAACCTCCAGGTTTTGAAGATCCAAAACATGGTGATTATGTGTTTAAATTGGATAAAGCTCTGTATGGCCTACATCAGGCACCAAGAGCATGGTATGACACATTATCATCATACCTATTGAAGAACAACTTTAAAAGAGGAGCCATTGATAAAACATTGTTTACAAAGAAAGTCAAAGATGATATACTACTGGTACAAATCTATGTAGATGATATCATCTTTGGTTCAACCAATGATTTATTGTGCAAAGAATTTGAATAACTGATGCAAATTAAATTCAAGATGAGCTCCATGGGTCCAATGAACTTCTTCCTTGGACTCCAAGTCAATCAAAGAACTGATGGTATTTTGATAAATCAATCAAAATATGTCAAAGACATCTTGGAAAAGTTTGATTTGAAAGACAGTAAAAGTGCTAGTACACCAATGGAAACACACAAACACCTACATCCTGATGTTGAGGGGGAGGATGTAGATGAACACTTATATAGATCAATGATAGGATCTTTGATGTACTTAACTGCATCAAGACCTGACATTATGTATAGTGTTTGTGTGTGTGCTAGATATCAAGCAAGACCCAAAGAACTACACTTGCAGGCTGTTAAAAGAATATTCAGATACTTGAAAGGCAAACCATCACTAGGTCTATGGTATCCACATGACTCACCCTTTGAACTAATAGCCTATACAGATAGTGACTATGGAGGTGAATGTCAAGATAGAAAATCCACTACTGGTGGATGTCAATTCTTTGGATCAAGACTGGTGTCATGGCAATGTAAGAAGCAGACAAATGTATCAACATCTACTGCTGAAGCAGAATATGTAGCTGCATCTGCTTGCTGTGCTCAAGTTCTATGGATTCAAAATCAGCTTCTAGACTTTGGTATCTCTATCCTTAAAACTCCTATTTTTATTGATAATCAAAGTGCTATTAGTATTGTGAATAATCCAGTAAAACATTCAAAAACTAAACACATTGAAATAAGATTTCACTTTATAAGAGATTGTAATGAAAAGAAATTAATCAAAGTAGTTAAAATCCATACTGATGATCAATTAGCAGATCTTTTTACAAAAGCATTTGATGTAGGAAGATTCAACTTCTTGGTTAGCAGTATTGGAATGATTTTAATAACTTAAAATCTCACTTAAAATCATGTGTAAAGTTAGTGTTGTAAAATATTATTTTCTTAAGTGTTTTACTACTGGTATTACTGTACTACTGGTGTGAAAGTGTATGCACAAAATACTACTGATAGTTCATTACTACTGGTGTATTTTAGGTTTACACGGATACTACTGGTAAGTCAGTACTACTGGTATTCACATATACTACTGGTCTTGTGTGTTAATGGTTACTACTGATGTCTATAATTACTACTGATGTCAAAACCTTAGTCATTACTGATGTTAGTAGATACCACTGACGATTTACTACTGATATCTTAATTACTACTGGTCTTTCATAAACACAATTACCAAACTAACCCCCATGAAAATAACCGTTATGTTATGATTCGAAGGCTATTTTCGTAGTTTTGCAGGTTTAATCGAAAGATATAAAAGGCGGCAGACGATTAATTTAGCATTATCTTCACTTCGATTCTCTAAACACCTCTCGATAAACCCTAGTTTACGATCAAAAACCCTTCATCTTTAACAAAATTCTTGCAAAAACTCAACAACAATGGCAACCTTACAAGCTCTCGATGTGCAAACCGATCTCAAATACTCAGAATTTCACAATATGGTTGCATTCTTAAAGAATCCCGACGGAACAAAAGATTTCCGTCCGATCGTAAAATTTTTGAGAAATTCATATATACAGTTTGCCTTAACTGTAAAACCAAAATCATATCAACAGCACTTGGTGGATTTCTGGACCAATGCTGAGCGAACAGAAGGAACAACATCATCAATGATAAAATCTAAAGTAGATGGAAAGCACATTACAGTAACAGAACAATCAATCAGACACCATCTACAACTACACGATGATTCAGGTATGTCCACTCTTCCTAAGGAATACATTGCTGAAATTTTGAATAAAATGGGATATGAGGGAAGACTGAATATAGTTACTTTTCAAAAGGGTCTTCTCTCCCCACAATGGAAATTTTTAATACATACCATTCAGCATTGTATTTCTCCTAAAAGAAGTACTTGGAATGAGTTTAATAAGGCAATAGCATCTGCTGTTGTCTGTTTATGCACAGACCAAGTATTTAATTTTTCAAACATGATATTTGATGGTATGTTGGGAAATCTTAGTTCTTCTAAATTTTTAATGTATCCCAGATTTCTACAACATATCATAAACTGTGAATTGCAAAACTTGTCAACTCCTAAAAACATTTTTCTATTACCTGAGTTGAACAAGAAAGTTTTCTCAAACATGAGAAAACAATTTAAATTTTCGGGCAAGGAAACCCCTCTGTTTCCTAACATGATCAAAGATCAACCCAATATTGGAGAAGGTTCAACCATTGCTACAACCCAAGTTGAACCTCAACCCACTCCATCACCCCCAAATATAGCCCAAACACCAATCCAAGTAGCCAATCCATCACCAACCCAAACAGAAGTCCTGAATGTGTCCCAGGAACTTGATGAAAATCTGCAGAGTGCTACTCTTCACTCCGTGGAAGACCTACCGGACAAAACCAAAAATATTTCCACAATTTATCATAGAAAGAAAATTTCTTCAAAGGACACCAGGGGACAAATCGAGTCACACCCCAGGCTCAAAGAGTTGTCCTCCAAGGAGGAGAGAGGACATGAGGGGAGGGCTTTCACTACTGATGCCCCAAAGGTGGGTGCACAGGACAGTGAAAACATCTTTAGGACCCAAACCTCGGCAACTTTGAGTGATGACTCTTTTGAGGAGTTACTCAAAGGACCCCGGTGCCAAGAAACCACAAGGGGGGACATCTCTGCTTCTTCTAGGAAGAAGAGAATGTCTAAAAGACCCAATGATTCACCAAGCAGTGATGAGGGCAGATCTGTGGAATTGATGGAAAGGAAGGAAAACCTTAAAACCAATGTACCTGTTAGTGAGCCCGATGATCTTGCTAGATGGAGTGAGGGCAGTATTAAAATCACTCAATTGACGGATAAAGTGAATTCTCTTGAATCCACTGTACAAAATTGCCATATATATCTAACTAACCAAGGGAAAACCATGGCTGCAATGAAAAGGCATGTCAACACCATCAACAGAAGAATGAGATTATATGAGCACAGGCTTTATCAACAAGCCAAAATCATCAGACAATTGAAGAAGAAGATTGATGATAGTGAGGCTCCACCAGTTGAGCTCACTAAGGGGGAGAAGGACAATATACAGACTATGATTGATGAATCTATAGCAGCAGCAGCATCCTCCCTTTTAAACTTAAAAGAAACAAATGTTGATGAAGGCCCAGAGATGATGGTGACAGAAGAAGAGCCTATTACTACTGCTACAATGGAAGAACAAGTTGAAAAGGAAATACCAGTAGTAACATCTACTACTGATATTATAGCAGTAGTAAATAAAGAAAAGGAATTAATAGCAGCAAATACTACTGATGCCCTATCAGTAGTAACTCATGAAGTAACACCAGTAGTAACTGCTGTAGTTACTACTGAAGAGGAAGAACTACATTTTCCAGAGCTTATTGAAAGAGAGAGACATGTCATCATTACCAAACCACCAACACCTGATCAACCACTTATCATACCTGACATTGATGATAATGTGAATTGGTTTGAGGTTGATGAATGCTCACTTCCTCCACATCCAAAAATTCTTCAACAAAATGAACTTAGAACATTTTCTCCTTCAGTTATAATAAGTGGAGTGCCAGACATGAAATATATTCCACCTCCACCTTCAGCACACATTGGAAAGGGTAAAGAGATATATGATGAAGATTACCCAAACAGAGCTCTTGGTCATCACATGGTAAACAAGATCAATCATGTAAGAGCAGAAAAGCAATCCAGATGGAGAATTAAACACAGAAAATTTTTGGAGAAAGTAGATATGTATCAAGCTTTAGAAGAAAAGAAAAAGAAAGTTCAAAGTACAACTACTGTTCAAATACCTGCTCAAATTAAAGATGTTCAGATAGAAGCCCAAGAAGCAGAGTTCAAAAGGCTTAGAAAAGTAGAAGAGGAACATCTAAACTGTTTAGAAGATCTTGTAGCAGAATGCAAAAGAACAAAAGATGATTTACCTGATGATATATTTGAACAAAAGTCTCTTATGATAGACTTTCTAAAGACAAAAGGTCACAGTGCAAAATCTTTTGGAAGAATGAAGACGATAACCATAATTGAAAAATACTGCACTGCAAAGAAAAGAGACTTGGCTGAACAAGAAGCTGAAGAGTCAAAGAAAGCCAAAGCCAAAACCTTAGTACCAATCAGCTTAAATTTGCTCAAAGCTGGTAGTGTTACAACTGTTGGTAATACTTCAACTCCCCAATCACTAAAAAGAAAATCTGTTGATCAAGAACAAAGCTCCAAGAAGAAATCAAAACAACAAATTATACCTGTTCTTGAAATGCCCGTTGCTCCTCTACAGAACAATTCAATTCTTAACTGGAGAGTGATGCAGAATAATGTCATAGAAGTCATAAGGGAAGACAAAGTAGTACAAAGATTCACTGGATGGTTACCCTTAATCAGGTCATGTACAAGAAGTGATGTAATCAAACTTTTGATTATTGGGAAACCAAGAATGACAAAGAAATCATGGAAAGAATCTGGAGCTGGATATTTGACTAGAATGATAGATGCTGCATTTTATCCAGACAATTATCCAGAACAATTTACAAATCCAGGTAATGTATATGCTTGGAATGTCATTCCTACTGCAAATATGTACTTCTTTGAGAAATCAGGCAAAGTGTGTGAATTGTACTTATATGAGAAAGAATATCCACATTCTGAGAAGACAATGTATCAGATATTCATAAACACTTTGATGAAACCCTATGATGCTGTTATGTTTCAAAATAAATTGAATTATTTTACAAAGAGGAACAGCAGATACATTATTGAACAAAGGCTTCAACAGAATCAAAGAACTCTTGAGAAAAGAAGAAAAGAACAAGAGGAACAAAAGAAACTTGATTGATTAAAAGATGATCAATAAGTTTAGGGGGAGATTGTTGGAGCAAAACACAGATCAACTTATTACTGATGCTGCAGTTAGTACTGACATACTTAGTACTGATGGGGCAGAACATTTACTACTGATGAAGTTGATGCTGGTGTATACTATAACTAAGTTACTACTGATCATGAGAAGATTGAAGATATTACTGATCATTGTAGTTACTACTGACGTTGATTATGGACTTACTACTGATCACCAAGTATACTACTGATGTTACTTATTTACTACTGGTGATTGCAGTTACTACTGATACGCGTTTTTGGAAGATATCAAGTCCGAGATCTTCGTAGAGATAGTTATAGAATGTAATTAAATGTATATCTTTTATAATTCGATGTAAATCAAATCCTAGAATAACTAGGGTAAATAGTTTAGCTTCAAGGACTACTATAAGTATGTTCCTTACGAATTGTAAACGTACGTGTGTATTGTTAATCAATAATATACATTGAAGCTTTTTGTGAAACTGTGTTCTTAATATTCTTGTTTATTGTTCATACAGTTCATTGTTCTTAATTATTGATATAGTGTTGATCCGCTGCAACTTCTATCATCAATTAGATCTAAAGGTGTTTATTAACTTGTATATAGTTAATCGATCCTGACATATGATGGTTGACATATTACTTGTCTGCAATTCTAACAAATACAATTATAATTATAGTTTATTTAAATTGAATATGATGCTTAAAAAAAACAAATGACGTCATGTTCCGATTAAATGATAAAATAAAAAAAAGGGATAAGGCAGCATCGTGTAAGTTTGATTTGGACATCGCACAAGAAGAAAACGAGCAACAAAACAAACGATACGATAAAAAGATGGCTAACTTCTTCTTGGATAAAGTTATTAGAATAAAATATCGAAGATTTTTTTGTATAAAAACACATAATAATAATAATTTACTATATATCATTCATCGTCTAAAGTCTAAACACAGGCAGAGAAAAAAAACAAGGTTATAACATTATACTTCCTCCAATTTAAAATAAGTGATACAGTTCCTATTATTTGGGTGATTCAAAATAAGTGATAAATTTTAAAATTTTGCCTTATTTGGTAAAAAGTAGTGGGCTCCACACCCACTAACTACCTACTTTATAAAGTGAAATGACTCTTATACCCTTACTTTTTGCTTTTAAACATCATTAACCTTAATTTATTCAAAATTGTGAGACTCGTTCCCTACTAACCATCAAATTAATCTAATTTAACCCTTATTATAATATTTTACATCAAAAACCGTGAAACTTAAAGTGTATTATTTATTAATTTTATTTTGAATAGGAGGAAGTATGACAAGAGAGTTGAAACGCTATAAAACCGTATGTGTATTATTTATTTATTTATTTATTTTTTAGAAAGTTAGTAATGTGTGTCGTACTGATTTCCTTTGATTCAGACACAAACTTTTGATTAGCTCACTTGGGCTAACTTTTCACTAGAACACTAAAATGAAAAAATGTTAATCTCATACTATTCCAGATTGTGGCCATAAGTCATCGCTTGTTACGTCAGTACCTTAACTTTCTCCAAATTAACCGTTGGCGTAATGCTTTGGTTGGAAAGAGAAAGCAATTTCCTTCGGCTATCCGAATAGAAGGGACGAGGGGAAGGTGGGGGCCAATGGATATTTTAATTGAGTATTTTGTATTTTGTGTGTATATATATTTTATTATGTTGAGACCCAAAAAATTAAAAATAAGTATTGTTGGCATGAGTATGTTATTTTAAGTGTCAACTGACACGGCGACAATAATTTAAGATGTTAGTTGCAATCACGGTTCACACAGTACAAGGAAATAGATTTTTACTCTAGTTGCCATCATACATACCCGGTACCAGAGTACTTTAAATTTTTAGAACAAACACATTAGCTGGAAAAATAAGCTAATCCGAACACCACCTTTGCGATGATAAATACTGAGAATAAAAATAGAATAATTGGGCCTCGGTTTGATCAAGCCATATAACCGATTAGATAAATGGGCTCAAGTAAGAACCTTGCTCCATTTGTAAAGAGTTATGGGTCAAATTATTGGGTCGGCTCATGTATATGAGGGTCGGTCAATCAATTTTAAATGTTCAAAAAATCTTAACAAAATACACTCTAAAGTAACAAAAAGAAAATCGTGTCAGTAAAATTCTTCTACTAAATTAAAAGTGTTGTTAAAGTCCCGAAGTTATATGTTTGTTTTTTTCTTCTTTTCTTTTGAGCCTTTTATTTCGTTCATTCAATATTTCATCGAGTTTACTTTCATTCAAGTAGCTCACATATATAAATAATCAAAAATTTTAGAAATACGAGCCTGTAAAATTTTTCGGCCTGAGCAGCTACCCTGATGGCACATATTGAGAACCGGTGCTATGCATTATATAGTCTCTGCGCTTTTTGCTCTTTATTAATTATGCTCATTTTCACCGGTTCTTAAAAAGGACACACAGGACTTTATTTTAGTGCCATTCATTACGTTTCCACTAAAACTTTTGAAGTCCAAAATAGACACCAACTTTTTTTCCTACACTAACTAAAGGGTATATGTACAAAAATGAAGAGAAAACAAATTATTATTCATTTTTTGTTTTGCTATTCTTCTTTTTTAATTTTATCATAGAAACCACAAAATAATAATTCGGTTTTGATTCAAACTGATCCAAAAAGCCAACCTATATGAATATAACTGTAAAAGCATGTTATAAATAACTTTAGCCCATTAATATTTTATGTTTAGGTTCCCATAAAATTATGTGTTAAAATCTTATTATGTACAAAATTAATATAATTTAGAGGCGGTGTATTAATCATTACAAAAACGTATATTCTTTTGCTCATCGACTAAAAACAGCACATACTAAAAATTACACGAACTTTATCTAATTATATTCTTTTTGTCTACCTTTCATGGTCCTTATATTTATCTAGAATGTTATTTTATATTTTATAACGAACGGACTACTCTGAGTTGGTCGAACTTTACTTCTAAATAATATATGTGAGTCAACCATACTTGACTTCTAATATAGGTGAGTTAACTATTTTTGTGACCGTTTCAAAATCTTCCATTTACCTATGAAATATTTAACTTATAATCCCTCCGTCCCACAAAAAAACTTCTCATTTGAGTTTTGCACAAGTTTTTAGGTGATAGTTAGTGGTAGGGTCATTGATAATACTTTTGATTAAAATATAAGGTTGGGTTGGAGAGAGAAATATAGTTAGTGGATATTAGTGGTGGGGTTTTTAGTAATAATAGTTTTTTATTGTGTGGAGCCCATCAAATATGAGAAATGAGAAGTTTTTTTTGAGACAAAAATTTAAAATGATACTTCCTCCGTATCAAAATAAGTGACACACTTTCTATTTTGGGGTGTATCAAAATAAGTGACACACTTTGAAAACTTTCCTTATTTAGTAAAAATAGTGGGACCCATACCCACTAACTATCCACTTTAATAAAGTGAAATTACCCTTATACCCTTACTTTTACTTTTAAAATCATTAATATCACTTTATTCAAGAAAAGTGAGACTCATCCTCCACTAATTATATACTTTAATATATTTTAACCTCTACTTTAATCTTTTACCTCAAAAAACGTATAAGCCAATTTGTGTCACTTATTTTGATACGGAGGAAGTATAAGAAGTTTTTTGTGAGACGAGGGAATAATTTTTATTGTTTAGTAGATCACCACCATCATATTGGTTATCTTTGATTATTTCATTTTCATAAATGAACGGAAGAGAAGGTAAGCAGTTGGTTTCATTAATTTGACATGTAGCGGACTAATTGTAACAGTGGGTCCCACCCACTTCTTTCACTACCCTTAATTTGCATTAGGCCTGTGCAGAAGCAAAAAACCGGACCGGACCGGTTGGGACCGGACCGGATCGAGGACCGGAAAAACCAGATTCGATGGACCGAGGACCGGACCGGTGGTCGACGGTCGGTTTCGGTTAATGTCCGGTCCCGGTCGGTTTTGGACCGGTTTGGACCGGTTATAACCGACTGTTTTCTTCACTTTAACTTTTACCATTTTTAGCTGCACAAATCAATTAGCAGTACATGTCTTAATTATAAAATAGGTTTGATATTCATAGTTTAGCATTAATTTATATATCACATGATCACAAATTGATAATTACGTTATTTCTGTTGTATATGATTTCAAAACTAATGCACCATGCACGTATAATTAAGAATTCGGACTTGGTATACAATTAGAATTATACCTGGATTTCAGAATCACTATTATCGGATTGCAAGTCCGACATATTACTGATCGATTGCTGGAGCAGGGCATAAACGAAACAAGAATGATGAAGACGAAATAAGAAGTCGTAGAGGCGTAGAGCAGAAACGAAAGAAGTCGTAGACGGTCGTGTGCCAGGGAAAAGGGTTTTTTAATTGCATATTGGGCCTAATTCCTAAGTAATAAGGCTGGGCTTAGCAGCTAATTGGTATCGAGAATTGGGCTTAGCAGTAATAGACGGGTTTTTCCGGTTTTTTCCGGTTTTTTCCGGTTTTACCGGTTTAAAACCGGACCGGACCGGATGTACCGGTCCTAAAAAAATACGGACCGAGGACCGGACCGGAAGCTACGGTTCGGCGCCGGTTCGGTCCGGTTTGTCCGGTCCCGGTCGGTTTTGGTCGGTCCCGGTTCAAACTGCACAGCCCTAATTTGCATACCCCCAACCAACATCTCTACAATAATGGTATAATCCATCTTCAAAAACCTACAATTTTATAATCTTTTTAACTCTTTTCAGTGTTAAAATATCTAACTTTATACTGTTCTACACGATCTAGATTCTACCAGCTTTGTACTTACTTGCGTAGGTTTGAAGTTCCCCCAATAATATTCTTGTTCTTTACTCTGATTTGTTTCATTGCTTTTTATTTTTAATTAATTCCAGATCTTTCTTTTATCGTTCTTCATAATTGTCAGGTGGTGAGTATTCGGAGAATGTGGTGGACATTGAATTCGATTTTCTTTTAATGATTATGCTGACAAGTGAATTCAGTTTCTTTGATGATTTTTGGATTCATCAGATTCCGTGGATTCGTTGAATTGCGTAAAGGTTGCCCCTTTTATCCTGAATTGATAGATGAACAATTGATTTTAAGAATATTTTTTAATTTAATTAATAGTAAGAAACATCATTCTGCGTATTTTGTGTAAAGATGTTATCTTTGTCCAATCTTTAATCTCTGTAACTTGCTTGAGCTTTTTTCAAGAAAATATTGTTTTTTAACTTGTTATATTGTATGAGTTTGTGGATATTTATGTTTATGTTAAATATATTCTATTCTATTACAATATTTAAACTTAAGATAGTTATTATATATCTGGATTTTTATAATATTCTGCTTAGTAAAATTCCTTCTAATTTGGTCTTGATTTTATATTTAATATTTTATTGGTGGAAATTTTATTTGTTTTGACTTACATTTTTTAAGGATGTTTTTTTTGTTTATGGAATGGGCACACATTGGTTCATTGGTAAACTTTAATCTTGATATTTAAGGGATTAAGAAGTAGGACAAATGCATTACAATAGTTATAGATATAGATTACTAAAAATTATATGTCTTGCAGAAAACGATTTACAATTATATACTACATTTTGTGGTAATGGGTTGGTTAACTAAAATACTAAAAGGTTCGAGCTCCAGTTCGGGTCACAGAGTAACCGAAGGACGTTATCATGAAAGATCTGAAAATGATGAAATTTGGGAGGAATTTCCTACTACCACGGTACTTTTACATTTTTTCAATATTTATAACATTTAAATGTGTGGAAATTGAACTACTTTATTATGCAGGATGCATTATCAGATTTTGATAATGAAGAACTCGATCGGGCAATTGCACTTTCTCTTGTTGGAGAAGATGAAAGAAGCTTAATTTCCATTGTAGAAGATGATAAAAAAAGTTCACATTCAAGTGTAGAAGTTGAAGAAGAAGATGAAGGTTTTGTTTCATCTCCAGAAAAACATAATCAAGGATCGAATTCTCCTTCTGAAGATCATAAAGGGAAAAAAGTAATTGGTATGTTGTTGTATTTGCTATTAATTTCCTTTTTTTATGTATCAGGTGACCTCTTCATTTTTTGCTGATGTGGCAGCCATATAAGCCGCCACATCATCAGTTGATAAGAGGTCAGATACCTACAATAACAAGAATATGAATTTATCACACACATAAGACGGTTTAAAAGTACACTACATATAATAACCATACGCTATAATTTAGATACATTTATATGCTGTTAGCCCTATTTAATATCAATTATAGCATATAATTAAGAGTATCTTTTTTTGTTAGATGATGATTTTAATTTAGAGGACGATGAACAACTGGCTATGGCTATTCAAGAAAGCTTAAACATAGACTCACCACCACGAAATAATCATGGAAGTTTATTTCCTCGTTTGCCAAATGTTTTTCAAGGTGTACACAGGTGTATATATATATATCTCTTATGTTATAAACATTTTTATTTCACACCAATTATAAAAAACAAATAATTGAATTAATGTTTGAAAAATGGGATTGTAGGATATGTATGGGTTGCAATGACAGAATCGGTCAAGGGCGGTTTTTAAGTTGCATGGGGGGCGTTTGGCATCCGGAATGTTTTCGTTGTCATGCTTGCAATTTACCAATTTCTGATTATGAGGTCCAACTCTACTCCCACAAAGTCAAACTTATCCTTTTTACAAGGTCTTCCTATTATCCTTCTAAATTTTCAAACCCTAATTAATTTAATAAAATCCAAACTGAATAAACAAGAAAAAAAAAGATGCCAACCTTGGATTTAAAACACATTCATTTGTTCCCGGTATCACCTAAATCAGTAGTTTGACCTTGACCTTGACTTTGACTTTCTCGTTTATGTAGTTTTCCATGTCTGAAAACCGCCCATTTCACAAATCATGCTATAAAGAACACCATCACCCAAAATGCGATGTGTGCAAGAACTTTGTAAGATTTTCGTTTTTTATATGTTTTTAGTTATTTATCGGTATATAAACATTAAACAATGTTTTTTTTTTTTTTTTAATTTTGCAGATTCCAACAAATGCTGGTGGTCTAATTGAGTACCGGGCTCATCCTTTCTGGCTACAAAAATATTGCCCGGCCCATGAAAAAGACAGGACCCCACGTTGTTGCAGTTGTGAAAGAATGGAACCAAAAGACCAAAAATATTTATTATTAGATGATGGTAGAAAGTTATGTCTGGAGTGTCTTGATTCTGCAATAATGGATACTCATGAATGCCAACCGCTTTATCTTGAAATTCAAGATTTTTATGAAGGACTAAATATGAAAATTGAGCAACAAGTTCCATTGCTGTTGGTTGAAAGACAAGCACTTAATGAAGCAATGGAGGGAGAAAAACAGGTAATGTTAATTATAAATTATAATTATATTGTTTTGTTTTGTTTTGTAATGTTTTTAAGATAATTAATTTTCTTTAATGTTTTATTGGTGGCAGGCTCATCATCATATGGCGGAAACTAGAGGATTGTGTCTTTCTGAAGAACAAACCATTAGAACTGTATGAATCTTAATCGGTTTTTACAGTAAATAATTTTTTTCTTTTTTATTGGTTATAAGATATATAAGATATGTTTGTTGTTCTATTTTATTGAAAAAACAGATAATAAGGAGGCCGAGAGTTGGGGCGGGCCGGATAATTGACATGTTTACAGAGCCTTATAAGCTAGTTCGTAGATGTGAAGTAACTGCAATTCTCATTTTGTATAGTCTTCCTAGGTAATTTTTATATTTTTCTTGACATATAATATATGTGGTAATTTAACCCGTTTACTTGTGAATAGGTTTATATTTTTATCCTTAATGGGTAGCATAAAAAATTAATCTAAAAAGGAAACGGGTGAAATGAGTTGTGAGTTGACCAAAATTTACTTTTTATGCATATAACCTAGCAATTATATTATTACTTTCTGTAATCATATTCGATGTATGATTTATATAATTATGTAAAATATGGACAACTTGCTTATTTTGCCAATTTTGCTAAATTAAGGTTATTAACGGGCTCAATTCTGGCTCATGAGATGATGCACGCATGGCTCCGGCTCAAAGGTTCTTACTTTTTCTCTTTTCTAAAATATATAATTACAAAAACGCCCCAATCTTCCGTCTTTGTTGTTCCATAACTAGGGTTAAATTAGTAATTTTGACACAGGATACTCTAATCTACCTCCTGATGTTGAAGAAGGAATCTGTCAAGTTCTTGCTCACATGTGGTTAGATTCTGAAATCATAGCTGGTTCAACTACCACCAACATTGCATCATCATCATCTGCAAATTCATCATCAAAAAAAGGAAAAAGATCCGAGTTTGAGAAACGACTCGGTGAGTTTTTTAAACATCAAATCGAGTCTGATACATCAAAAGCTTATGGAGATGGGTTTAGACAAGGAAATAAAGCTGTTCAAAAATACGGTCTCAGAAGCACTCTTGATCATATTCGACTTACTGGAAGATTTCCTTGTTAGTACTAATTAACAATTTAAATCAAATAATTACTTAAATTTCCGAGGAAAAAAGAAAATGTAAAACGCTATACAAATATACCAAAGTACTCCATAAGATATGGACATCAAGTTTGATATTTGCCAGCTCGGATTCTTTTTTGAGCTTGTTAAGAAATGTAATAATATTCGTATTTTGTCATTTTCTGGTTATCGTTTGCGAAATTGTATAATGTTTTGAAAAGTTCTAACTAGAAAACCTTTGGCTAATATGTTGCAGCTAACATCATATCCTGCCGGCCGAAATTGTTTTTTTTTTAAATATAATTACATGAATATATTAAACAGTTATTATGTATAACTGAAAGCTACATAATACTAGTAGTCATAGCAACTTTCATATCTTAGCATATAATTACAGATATTTGTTTAAATCACTTGTTAATGAAGCTCATTAACATGGCATTCTCATATTTTCAATTTATAGCTCTGTTTGTGTTCTTCATATATCCATTTTATGTTATTTCAGCACCTTCAGAGACAAATTTCTCATGTTCTGCTGACTCAGCACCTTCATGTCAAACCTATGTTACGTATCGTGCCAGGTCAGCGTACATGGATCTCGGGAATATTTCCGATCTGTTTGGTGTAAGTCGTCTAAGTATAGCAAAAGCTAGCAATCTCACTTCAGAAAATGAAAAATTAGTTTTTGATCAACTTTTGTTAATACCGATTATTTGTAGTTGTAATAACAACAATCGTTATTTCTCTAATGTCACTTACTCGATAAGAAAAGGCGATAGCTTTTATGTCGTCGCTACTTCTGTTTTACAAAATCTGACCAATTTTCATGATGTTGAAGAGATGAACCCGAGTTTAAAACCGACTAACTTGACAGTTGGTGATCAAGCCGTTTTTCCTTTGTTATGTAAGTGTCCTAAACCGTTACAAAATCGTGAAAAATACCTGATTACTTATGTTTGGCAACCAAAAGATGAAATTTTGCATGTTAGTTCTATGTTTAATACAAGTTCTAATGATGTTTCTTATGAGAATAATAATCGTAATTTTACGGCTGCTATTTGTCTTTCGGTTATTGTACCCGTTTCTCAACTACCGTTTTTCCCGCCACCTAATCGATTGTCCACTTCGGAAAGTAAAAAACTTAAAAAGATTCATATTCTGTTGATCATTTTAGGAACTTTTGGGTCTTTCTTTCTTTTCATTGTGTTATGGTTTATGACTTACAAATATCGTTCACGTAAAATTGTAAAAATATTGGCACGCAACGAGTCGTCTTTTGAGTTCACCGATCTTCTTCATATGAAAAAATCTTCAAAACACGACCCGATTGTACCAATTAAGAACAATCAGGATAAATTACTTCCGGGTGTTTCGGGCTATTTGAGCAAACCAATTATGTACAACAGAAAAGAGATCATGGATGCAACAATGAATCTAAGTGAACGGTTTAGAATTGGTGGGTCCATTTATAAGGTGACGATCAACGGTCAAGATCTGGCGGTTAAGAAACTTAGAGATGCAACCGAAGAACTCAAGATTTTGCAAAGAGTAAACCACACGAATTTGGTGAAATTAATGGGAATTTCATCCGATTATGATGGAAATTGTTTTCTTGTTTACGAGTATGCTGAAAATGGTTCACTCGATAAACGATTGTTTTCTTCGGGTCCCAGGATTAACGTTGTTCTCTCATGGTCACAACGGTTAAATCTAGCGTTAGATATTGCAAACGGGCTTCAATATATGCATGAACATAGTCAACCAAGTATAGCACATAGAGATTTAAGAACAAGTAACATACTTCTAGATGCCAATTTCAAGGGCAAAATTGGAAACTTTTCGGCGGCTAGACCGGCAATAAGCTCGATTATGTTAAAAGTCGATGTTTTTGCTTTCGGGGTTATTCTTTTGGAATTACTTTCGGGAAATAAAGCGATGGAAAGTAGAGATGATGGAGAGATTTATATGGCATGGAAGGAAATAAGGAAAATAATTGAAGTTGAAGAGAAAAGAGAAGAAAATTTGAGGTTGTGGATTGACCCGAATCTTGGTAGTTTTTACCCGATTGATGGTGCTTTGAATATGGCGGCATTAGCCCGAGCTTGTACATCGGAAAAATCCGCAAATAGGCCCGGAATAACGGAAATTGTGTTTAATTTATCGTTTCTTACTCAATCGTCGTGTGAAATGTATGAAAGATCTTGGAATTCTTCGGGTTTGGAGACAGAAGATGCTCATAGTATTAGTCCGGTTGTTGCTCGTTGAAATGTGTGAATACTCGTGTATATCTCCTTGTGTGATTTTTCATATCAAATTAGCAAAACAAAACAAAAAGATGGTAGAAGCGATGTAAGATTGTGTTGTTATAATGTTTCGTGAATATATTTTTGGTCTATTTGCATATTCTTTGAAATCGATAGACTTCAGTGGCCATTTTCAATACTGACACGAAACGAGTTAGGGTTGGACCTAAATGGGGTTGGGTCTTAAACGAGTCGACCCGCTTAATCTATGGTAGAGTTCAGTTTGGGTTGTTGATAAATGGGTCGATCTCCCACCCGTTTAACTAATAACTAATAGAATAAAATATAATAATTTTAAATTCAACATGACACCCGCTTATGACCTACCAACCCATTAACAACCCGATTATAAATAGCATTTACAACCCAGCCAACTTGTTTACAGCCTAGTAACCCGTTTGATCTGTTTAAATAAATGGGTTATAAGGGTTGTATTCGGGTTATACGATACCAACATGCCAACCTGATTAGCTAAACGCGCTGTGTTCAGGTCGGTTGATTTCAACCTGCCAATCCGAACCAGACATGAATTGCCAGCCCCGCTTCTAAAGGTGAAAACAAATGGAATTATGACATAGAAATTTGATATCAAAAAAATTACACCATAAAAACGAAATCTAGATACATTTATTAATATAATCTTACTACTATATAAAGCATTTAGGCCTACCCCATTAGGCAAGTTTAAGGAGCTCCTTAAACTTGATTTTAAGGACCTTTCCACTTTTGTTAGTTAGTTCTCTACCTTAAAAAAAAAATCGCGGCTAATAAGATTCGAACCCAAGACCTCTCCTAACTTATCACTATGTGTTAACCACTTGCTATACATTACTCTTTGGTAACACCACCCACACTTAATAACAAAAGTCTGTTACTCGAAAACCATTTTACCCAATAACATTAAATATACGACGCTGTAAATCATCAACTCTTACCAAAATCCACATTTCTGTTTAATTATTTATTTCTAGCAACAATTATTACCGTGTAAACGAACAACACTTGCTCGCCACGAAATATGATTTCTGGGTACCCGCCGCCGCATTGTGCGGGTACCCTGCTAGTAATTAATAACATTCACAACAATTTTATTATTTTTTACAAAATCATCTCCCCTGAATGGAAACTGTAACCGACACCTGTCTGGCCTGTGAAGTGGTCAAAATCCTAGAAAGACATTGTGAAACCTCGTTCATATCGGGTCGACCCGACGGGTCTTTATCCAAACAACCGTTGATTAATTTGACTAAAGACATGGCCAATTCTGGAGGATAATTCCCTTGAAGACTTGGATCAACGAAACCGGTCAACTTTTCATTCCGGTCAACATTTTCTTCATCAAGAACCATATCCAAAACATCTGATAAATCCTTATTCACCTCAGAAACATGTTTTCCCGTTACTATTTCAAGCATCAAAACACCAAGCCCGTAAACATCAAGCTTTGTGGAAATCAAATCGTTTTCCAAATATTCATGAGACATGTAACCTCTAGTACCAACTATATGCCGGGTCAACACAAATTGACCGTCTTGCCCTTCAGCCGATCTTGCTAGATCAAAATTAGTAATTTTGGCCCTGAGCTATGTTATTTAAACTCTCCATAAACTCAGAATCTTCATCAACATCTGAATTCTTATCACCTGGTTTTAAAATTGCTTCAAAGCTTTGAGAAGCAGAAGAAACGGTAACTGGAATCTTAATCTTATTTTTCTTAAAACAAAACCAAAAAGTAATTAAACCGATCGCGAAAGTGAGAGAAATCCCTCCTAGAACTCCAACTAGCATGTATACCCATTTGTGATCGTTCGCTGAGGTGGCACGTGGTGGTGATGTTGGCGGTGATGTGGTGGCTGTTGGTGGTGGTGTAAGGGTTTGAGATCTTGAATGTGGGTTAGAAAGTGGGATTAAAAGTGTGGTAAACGGGTAAATATTATGATCTTGTTCTGATAATTGATTAGCTTCTAAAGTGAGCCCGGTATCAGCCCTGAAATAAAGCACTTATGCCCGAAACCGTTTGTCCCCATGTGATTAAATAAGATAACAGATATTTAACACCATTAGCAGCTTGTTTTTCAGTTACACAAGCACGTCTTAACTGTACAGTTAGTTTAGAACCAGCAAATATATCAACTGTAAGATTGCTTTTTTGAGCTGTAATAGCATGACACGTGGACAGCCCTTGAAAAGTATTGTTAGCGATCAAAAAAGGTGTGTCATTAGGTTTTATAACATAAGTTGCATTAGCTTGATAGAACTGACCTTTACACAAACACCTGGCGGGCACTAATACAGTTTCACCAGTTTCGAAATTATAATCCTCTGAAACTGAATTGAGTTGCGAAAGCTGTGTTGCGGTTACGTTGAGCAGATTGGAAATTGAAGTAACGGTGTTATACGGTGGTTGGGATCGAAAAGTGAGGTAGGCCTCACAGGTTTGATTAACGCCGTTACAGTTGTAACCGAAAACAGAAGTTGAAGAATTTCTGATACTGCAGTTTGTGTTCAGTTTCTTGATGTATGGTTGCTGGGCTTTGACTAGAATCTGTTGACAAATTAAGAGCAGAAAGAAAATATGCAGCTTGAATGGCATGTTTGAGCTCAAAGTTAAAACCCAGAAAACAGATGTTGATTGAATAGCAAGAAAAAGGTGGATTTCGATCAATCACGTATATGTAGTTGACTGAGGATGATTATAAAGATTGAAGATAATATTAATATTGGAGTAAATTACAGTTTTTGTCCCTGTTGTACTTTTTTTCTGTTTTTTTGTCCCTGAAGTACGCAAAATTCCGTTTTTTTTATCCTTCCGTCCACCTCTCGTCACTTTTTAGCCGTTAAGCCCCTCACATGCTGAAAACGTGAGGGCATTTTGGTCTTTTTTCATTTTCTATTTTTTTCACTTTTTTTTTCTTTCTCTTCATCTTCTTCTTCCAAATTCTTCATCTTCTTCCAAATTCCAAGATGAGGATGATGAACTCAAAAAATCAAAAATCAGTAGAAACCCAAAAATCAAAATCAAACTCAAATCAAAAAGTCAGTAGAAACCCAAAATCAGTAGCTCAAAATCAAACTCAAATCAAAATCGAACTCAAATCAAAAGTTCAAAATCAGTAGGAACCCAAAAATCAATAAATCCCCCACCGAGGATGATGAACGCCACACCATGCCAGAAAACAACCGTTGCCCCAGCTAGTGCCGCCGCCTTCATCTCTGCCTTCCGTCGTCACACCGCCGGTCGCCGACGCTGCTCCGCCCATCGTCTCCGCCGCCGCCTTCATCTTCAACCGATCCACCCATCGTTTCCACAACCCTTCAGCACTTCATCTTCTTTGTTTGGATATGTGATTTGAAGTTTAGGGTTTCAAATGATTTTTATCCAAATGCCATAACCCAAATGAAATGATTGGTCTGTCATTAACTTGTAGAGGGAGGCGATTATCAGGTGGGTTTTTAAGGTGATGCTTGAAAATGGTTTATCCCAAAATTTATGGTGGTTTTCGATTTGCAGGTGAGTTTTCTTTTTTATGATGGGGATGAATGAGTTTGATAGTTATCCAAAACCACCACCAGTTTTCAAAACCACCACCACCAACGTAATGGTTCAGATTTGGAGTTTGCAACTTGGGGGGTTTTAATTTGGGGGTTTCTAAATGAAGGCAGATTTGAGTTTTTTGCAACTTCTGGTTCAGATTTGGGTGTGGAGAAGACAAAGAAGAAGATGAAGAGAAAGAAAAAAAAAAGTGAAAAAAATATAGAAAATGAAAAAAGACCAAAATGCCCTCACGTTTTCAGCACGTGAGGGACTTAACAGCTAAAAAGAGACGAAAGGTGGACGGAAGGACAAAAAAATGGAATTTTGCATACCTCAGGGACAAAAAAAGAAAAAAAAAATATAGGGACAAAAACGTAGAATCGAGCAAACCACAGGGACAAAAACTGTAATTTACTCTTAATATTGTTTGAACTGAAATGGTCATCGAAGGAAGGTGTATGAAATCATATAAAATCCATGGATGAATTGATTTGAGTGAATAAAATAGAATGAAATGGTGGTGGGTTTCCATGAAATGATGTCGAATTGTCCAAATATGATTTGTGGTTGAATGATTGTTGTTTAGGTCAACGGGGAGACTTGGAAAAAGTAGTAGCTTACACAGGGAAGGTTGAAAATTTGGCAGAAACAATTGAATTCAATGAATCTTAGAAATGTGTATGGTATAAGAATGTTGTGTAAGATGTCGGTTTTGAAAGTGACACTTTAACTAATCGTGAATTAAAAAAAAAAAAAAAACTAATCGTGAATTTCAATCAAAATTATTTGTCGTCTGAATAAAGTGATTAAAATTTTAATTATTTGCACTTAAGAGGTCAAGTAATGAACTTTGTAGAAGTATTACAAAATGCAACTAAATTGATAAGTGGATGTAATAAAAACTATCTTTTTAATCTATTTTAACAAAATATAGATTTATCTAACTAGTATAGTTTTCCAAATTTTTTTTTGAACGACACCTATTCTACTCCTTTATAAATATACAAAGTCAAAGTTATAAGTTGCTTTATGAATGTACAAAGTCAAAAATGTTAAAAACTAGTAGAAACTACCCCGCGCGATGCCGCGGGGGGTTTTCCTACATAGTTGTTCTAAACAATTCCACGAAATCGTTAAATTCCATCAACAAACCAAATAAAGTTTGCACAATTTCGAGTTTCAAATGTGACATGATAGAATAATTGTGACATGCTGCAAACTCCATATTTTTGTTTCAACTTCATGTTTCAAGCTACAAATCAGGTCTGCATAGTAGCATAATTGTGAAATACAAATCAATGACTTCTACTAAAAATACTAATGATAAGTTCTAATCTGCTAATAATCTTACATCATGAATCCTAATCGTTCTTCTCACCATGGTACTTTGGAATCGCAGTAATCAAAGCATTTTTGCATCCAAGCTCATGCTTTAGAACTTTTTGCTTAGTTAAACAATAAAAGAAAGGGTTTTGAATATGAATACTGATAAAAATATTATAATCAGATAGAAGGATAAATTATGCAGTAGTTTATTGTTTTAGTTACCATTTCCTTGACTGAATATAGCTCCTGAGTGAATTATTAAGACATGATTAAGTGAATCATTTATAAAAACTAAATATAGATTATGTCAAGAAAACAGACGTTAGAATATGAGTGTCTGATTGAGCAAGTTGCAAATTCTGCTGATTCACCTTCTGCAAAGTGACCCTCAATTTTCTTAATATACTACAAAGTTGTATTAGTTCCTTCATGAAGGTTTGGATCAAACCGGTAGCTTTCTTAATGGTTATAAGTCATCTCTTAAGTCCTAACGGGGTAATGCAAAAGTCTGAGAACTAATCCTTGAAAGTGTATAACTGAACTTAAATCTTAAGATGTCAGATGAGCTGCGGTTTACCAACTAAAAATCGTGCTATGCTTATCAAGAAGTAAAGCTGCTAAATTATCAACTATTTTTCACTTTGTTCACATATTTCTTAAACTTAATTACGGTATGATTCAATTTCTGCTCACTTTGTAGAGTAATTAATCTATTGCCAATTGTCAGACAAATTTCTGCTCCATTTTCTAACTTAAAATCATAGTAAATATCATCAAAGCCACCTATTTCATAAACCTAAAAAGTTGAATTAAGATCTGAGCTAAGGTTGGATGTTACTAATTCACCCCTAACTTGAATATAAAAAACCCTAGTTTTGGAAGCAAATCATATATTAGAAGATGAAAAGGTTGTTTACCCCACCAGGGGGTGGCAAATTAAAAGGGATGACCTAGAAAAAAAATAACCTGAAGATGAAGTGGGAGGTCTGGCTTGAAGATAAATCGGAGAGATAGTATGATCCTTAGATAGCAAGTTTACTAAAGTCGGTGGGATGACATGACAGTTGTCAATCCATAAGCAGGAGGTGGGAGTAGAGTAGACACGATGATTTCTTGAAGAAGGAGGTGGCTAAGACCGTTCGGTATGGGCATTTGCCCGTGAGCGTGGTGGTGAGGTGGCCCAACCTCAACGGCGTGGGGCTAAGGGGAACACCGCCCCCCTTAACGCCGTATTTGGGTGTGGTGGTGAACCAGGGGCACGGTAACGAGCGGCAACGGCTGTGGAGTCTTCAATTTTTGACCGTTGGGACGAGGGTAACGGTCATATGACCGTTTGATTTAAAAAAAAAATTAATTAATTTATTTTTCCCCTATATATACACACAATATACAATATTTTTTACACAACCACAACCACACAATCTCTACAATCTCTACAAACTCAATACCAAATGGCTTCCAACCAAAGCTCACCCGAATCATCCCCGGTAAACCCTAACACCAACGACCAAAGTAACCTTGGATTTGCCCACTTCGACCAATACGTTAATTTGCTCAACACAGGAACACCCATTCAACCAAATCCCCACTACCAACAACATTTTTTAATTTCTAGTATTGTAATGTTTAAATTTTTAATTTTAATGAAATTTGTATTTTATGTTTAAAATTAAATGGAAAAGAAATGATGATATGGAAAAAAAATGGTGTGGTGTGGTGTGGTGTGGTGTGGTGGGTATTTCCTGAAAAAAGTGGTGTGGTGTGGTGGGGTTGCTGAGGTGGCAGATGATGTGGCAGAAAAGTTGGTGTTATGGTGAGGCCCATACCTAATAGCCTAAGGCGGTGGAATGCGTTGAAATTGATAAGTAGGAGGTGGATATCGTATGTAGTAGACAGCAAGAATTTCCTGAAGCAGATACGAATTGAAGGAGGAGCTGGCAGAAGTTAAATGGAAGGGTGACTATTCATCCGTTCGTTAATGTTATATAGTTAATTTAGGTGCCTTCCTATACACAATTTCTTGCTGCTCTGACTTTTAGGGCTTCAAGTTTAAGGCCCACCATCCCAAGCCCACTTCAATGTGATGGAAAAATGTTTGGGCCGGCCCAATTTCATCAAATTCTATTAAAAATTACTAGATCGACGACGATTATTGGAAATGGAAGTGTATCGTATGCCGGCGGTCCGATTTCCCGCTGGTTCTTTCCATTACCGGCTCAGTTCCGTCTCGGAAAACAGGTCAATCAGAAGACGTTCAAAGTTACAAGTTCGCTGTATAAAATCTACAGACCTGAGTCAATTCGGCAATGAAAATAACTTGGCAACTCAAAATCGGATGTTCATACTGGGCATGGGTTTCGTTGGGGAATTTGTTGCTCAAGACCTCATAAATCAAGGATGGTGAGGTTAAACAAGATTTCTCTTAGTTTCAGTTCCAGTTCCAGTTCCATTTATTGGTAGTTAAAGTTTTGTAATTTGCTGTACATTGAATTGATTAGGGTTGTATCTGGAACTTGTACAAAGAAGGAAAAAATGGAGAAATTAGGATTCAATATCCATCTTTTTGATGCTAATAATCCTCAGTTAGTTTCTTTCTTCCTATTGAACAATGTGATCTGATGGGTTTTGTTGATATTCATACTTTAGTAGCCAATCAACTCAAAAATTGAGTTTATATAAACATTTTGGATTGGTTGATCAGTAGTATTAAATTAGATCAAATTACAATTATAAATCACAAAATCAACCAAGTGCAATATATGTTGTGTAGGGTTGAATATCTTGAACCAACATACACACATCCTAGTTTCCATCCCTCCTTGCAAAGATATTGGCGATCCGGTAAACTTAAACTAAACTTGTATCCTATACTGTAAATTGATTAGTGTTCATAATTACATATGTTTTGCTACATGATTTAGTGGCTCAATGTTGTTGTGGCGCAGATGCTTCAACATGCTCAACTTTTAAGAAATAAACTCAACAATGAAAGCCTTCAATGGCTATGTTATCTATCTACGACAGGTTTGTATGTTCAAATAGTCACAGAATCATGTTTGTGGTGAACTTTTGATGATTTGTAGGTGTTTATGGCGATTGTGGTGGTGCATGGGTGGATGAAAAGTAAGCTCAAATTTGATATATCTTTTTTGACTCAAACTCACTAACTATAACTAAAATTATGATCTTGATGCAGTTACCAACCAAACCCTCCAAGCAAGTTGGCTAAACTACGGTTAGCTGCTGAGGAAGGATGGTTAAGTTTAGGACATGATGGCGGCATGTGTATTTCGGCTTGGTGGTATATATGGTCCTGGCAGAAGGTAGTCAAATTTATAATTTGTTTTATTTGTCGTCTAAACTCTAACCATTAGATTTATTGTATGGTTTACAGTGCTATTGATACCATTATTAAACGGGGCCCGTTATCTGATGTTCAAAGTGCAAGATCATTCAAGAAATACACGTCGCGTGTTCATGTTGCTGATATATGCAACGCTTTGAATAAAAGCATTCACAAACCGTCTCCAGGGTATGTTTAATTTCATTCGGTCTATAGTTTAAATTTATTAATGGTGTTTACTGTTTTATTTAATTTCAGAAGAATTTATAATATTGTGGATGATGACCCTGCCCCACGAACAGAAGTGTTTTCATTTGCTCATAAACTGATAAGTGAAAAATGGCCGTCTCGGATCAAGGAAGTAAATGAATCTTTAACTAATGAGGGGAGTTTAAGGGGAGAAAAACGGGTGGTGAATGCCCGAATGAAGAAGGAACTTGGTGTTAGGTTGATTTATCCCACTTATATGTCTGGATTGCAGAGTATTTGTGATCAAATGCATGATTAGAATTTGTGATGAATTAGGCTTGTACAGGTGTAAAAAATTTCAGAATACAAAAATACATCTATTCCTTTCATCTCAAGAAATAAAAGCATCATATATTTTATCTTTAACAAATGCACCAACACTTCAAACCAAACATATCTGTTTGTTAATAAAAAATCATTGCAAACCACTTATCAAATATATGATTGCTTAGTAGGTTCTGAATTACTTTGTAGACGTTACGGTTTGATCCCTCCCTGGGTAAACATTACTAGATAGTCAATGGGAAGTTCAAAAACAGTCACTGCAATGGTTAGATCGTGTATATCAGGAGCAAAGCTCGCCCACCTCGAGGAGCCTTTATAATTGGAATACTTTTTAATAAGATAACAAGAATTTGCAAACCATTTATCGCCTACGTTCAAACTTTTTTGTTTTTTTTTTGTTTGCATTAAAAATTTCCATACATCAGTCATAGTTTTGGTCTATGAAGTAAACTCTATATCTTAAAATCTGATGAACAAGAACACACAAAATCAAAAAAAGTAGAACCCTCATTTTCGACATTGTTCATTAGTGTAGAAACGTTGTTCATCGAATCATCGGTTTGAAAAAAAAATATGTTTTTACGGTTTCTATGCTAAAAACACTTTTTAACAAAATCCATTTCTATGAGTTTAGGTCACTTAACATCAATATAAGTGATTTTAAGTGGAAGGACTATCAAACCAACAATTGCAAATTCGCAAAGCATACCCATCTCACCATTGTGACTAGGGGTGAAAACTGAAAACCGGAACTTGTTGGACCCGATTTTCGGTTTTCAGGTTTCCCGGTTCCGACAAGGGTTTCACGTAGTTTCAGCAGTTCTCCCACTTCCGGGATGAATTCTCCCGTTGCTACTTTTTCGGGTTTAAGACCAGAATTTCAATGAACATTCTGTAATAGGTTTTGTGTTTCTATAATTATCTTTCTGTAATTCTGTTTATGTTTCTTTTTGTAGTCAAATTTTAGAATATTTCTATTTTAATGTTCCTGGAATTGTAATAATGTTGCTAAACATTAAACTAATTATTTTTTAAATGTAAATTTCCGATTCTACCAGTTCTAAACCCGAAAATTACCCGAACCCAAACTAGCAATTCGGTCCAATTCTAGGTTCTCAATTTTACAGAATTTCAGTGTTCAGGTTTACCGGTTACGGAGTCAAACACACGCCTAGTTGTGACTACTATTTTATGTATGTATTGTTTATCTACACTATTATTATTATAAGATCACAAATGATAAACCGAAAGAGCGTCGTCGGATGTAGTGGATTGAGCCAAAACTCATCTCATCACCACCTTAGCATTCCCATTTCACATTCATACCTCTAAATACCTCTTAACTCAGGCTAAAACATATTTGGACCCACCAAAATACCCGTTACTCAAACCACACAAACGAAATAACCCTTACTCTCACTCAGCGCCAGCAGGTTGGCGTGAGCCGCCTCAAGGGCTTTCTCTTATAATTAAACAGGAATAAAAGTTTTTCTAAAACAAAACTTGGATCTCAACGTTAAGCTTACATAATGCCGCTGCTCAATTCTATAATGACTCAAAAGAAATACAACACATTTTTCAGGGGTTTTAGAAAAAATTCTAATCTGTTCTACAATTTGAATATATGTTCAAGTGAATGACTTTTTACTGATAAATTTTCACTTGGCCATACTTGTTGATGCGGGTAACAAGCTTCCCTTAACTCCTTGTATTTTTCGACATCAAACCCTTGACGTTTCATCAATTTCTTCTGTTTGGAACTAAACCTACTTTGAAAGAACCCTTCAAAAGACGGCTCTTTTGCCGTCCTCAAGAAAAAACCATACCCACCCATGAAATAAATCGATGTAACGTAAAAACAAATGGGCTCCATTACGTCCCATGAAAGTTCCCAAAATGTGAGCCTCATGAACCCTGCGGTCTGGACCATTAGGTATGCCAGACCGCCCCAAAGTTCTCTTTGGACCATTTTTTTAGCTTTGGTGTCAATGGCGGATTTCCACCGCTCCATTTCTTCTAATTCTTGCACCCGTGGGTTGTGGGTCGCCGGTAAATTTGTGGGAAGCAAGCCATAGATGGCTTTTACAACCTGTAATACAAATTGTTGGTAAAACAAGACTCACCCAAATTCAATTTTGATACCATGTTTTTGGACTTTTTTCTATAAAATTTTGACATGTGACCATAGTCGACTATGACCCCTTCTACCAAACACACAAAAACTCACACATACAAGCAAACTTGCTCTTTCCTTGAACCTCACTACTCTACAAGCCCCAATTTTGACCACACCCGATTTTTGACAAAATAGTCAAAACCCCGATCCCTTTCCCAGAGCTTTTTTTTCACAAATCCAGCACATAATTGGTGTGCCAAGTTGTACTACATCTGGATATTTCCAATCTGAGAAAATGGTGAACTCTTTTATTTAAAGGAAAAAGTAATCTTTTTAGAAAAAAAAAAATAATCTTTTTAATAGGTTTTGTTCAGGGAAGAAAAAAAGGTTATTTTTTTCTATTTTCCTGGGGAGGAAGATGAATCGAAGAAGTCTCTAGGTCAGTCTCCACCTCAAACAAACGTGTGAAACTACACGGTTTAGATCTGGTTTCTCATTTCATTCTTCCCTGTGGAGAAAAAAACATCACAAAATGATGCAAAACAACTCATCAGATTTCGGTACTTTTTTTGGAGTAAATCAAAAACTAACTGTATGCAAACCTAAAAAACCCCAAATGCCTAGCATTCTGTAAAAATAATATAATATGAATAAAGCAGGAGTAATTTCTACGAATTATCAACTAAATGTATGAGCTGAAATTAGTTTAAAATGAGGAGCCAACCTGTTCAGGCTTGAGGAAGACAACGTTTCCTAACACGATCACTGAGCCCGAATCGTCCAGTGCTTTCACCAGATCTAACACTTGATCTCTGTTTGAACACTCTTGCACACATATTTCTATGAATTCATCATACGAAACGTGATTTTTATTACTGCTTCTTATCTTCGATTTCAAATTTTCAATTTGCGAAACCCTAAGAATCTTCTTAGCGTGCGCCACCGTCAACTCTCCTTCCGACGGTCTCGCTACCGGATGAGAGAGTACGTCAAGGCGGATCCGGCCTCTGGTTATGTCCATTTCCTTCAGTGTCTCCATCATGCTCTCACGTCTCCGTTGGAGGATCTCCGGCATGCCGGAGCCGGAGGACGATAGAAACCTCCGTACAACCGTGTCATCTCCCGGATCTGGTGCCACTCTATTGATATTAGGTGGCATCAAAATCTGAGCAGCGTCGGTGGCTGAGGTCGAGCGAGAAATGCGACAATTACGTAACGTTTGGGTGGAGAATTTGTTGTTACAGATGTTAGCCATCCGTTGAATTAGGGCTTGCTTGAACGCCATTGATGAGAAAGAATAAACTCTGATGAGGCGTTTTGTTTTGATTATTCGGAGGGATGAAAATGATCGCTGTTTTATAGGGGAAAGAAACCTCTCTCAACCCTTACCCATCACTAAACCCATCACTAGCGCCACGTCATCGCATCCTTAATGACACGCTACTGACACGGCCGTGCCAACCCTACACATCACTAACCCATCATTAAATCCATCATTTCCACATCATCATTTCCACATCATCATTTTAATTAATAAAAAAACACATTACATTAAATAAAAACCATTACATTAATAATAATAAAAAAAAACATTACGATTAAAAATAACACGACTACGGGAAAAAAAAACAATACGGAAAAAAAAAGTTACGGGAAAAAAAAAATTAACGTTGACGGTAGTTCGGCGGGAGGGTCCAAATGTGTTCGATTAAGGCATTGCGAAGTTTATGATGCACAACTCGATCACGTATCTCCTTTTCAATACGCAATTGTGCTGCAACCCGTTCATGTCATGTACGTTGTGGGTGATTATCCGGGTTAGCGGTATAGTCTTCTTCGATTGGACAAAATGCGCGGCCGTTATCTTCCGTAATCATGTTGTGTAATATCACACAAGTGTACATGATCCGTCGTATTTTGTTCACACTGTATGGTCGTGCCGGGTTTTTAATGATTGCCCACCGTCCTTGAAGCACTCCGAAAGCTCGTTCGACATCCTTCCTAGCGGATTCTTGGAACCGCTTGAACTTCATGTTCTTTTGTTCAATTGGGCATTTAAACGACTTGACAAGCGTTGCCCATTCCGGATAAATCCCATCAGCTAGATAATAACCCTTCGTAAATTGCTCACCCGAAATAGTAAACGGAACTACGGGAGACCTGTCTTGCCTTATTTCATCAAACAAATCTGATTCGTTATGGACGTTTATGTCGTTATTCGAACCCGCCGGGCCAAAGTACGCATGCCATATCCACAAGTCGTATGACGCAACAGCTTCAAGCATTATTGTTGGACATCCTTGATCACCACGTGTGTATTGGCCTTGCCATGCTGTTGGACAATTTTTCCAAGGCCAATGCATACAATCAATGCTACCAAGCATCCCAGGAAAACCATGTATCTCTTGATGTTTGGCATGTAAACGTTGGACATCTTGAGTGGTTGGTTTTCGCAAAAACTCAGTCGAGTATAGATGGAATATACATTTACAAAAGTTGTCCAAACAATCGTATGCTGTTTGTTGACCCATGTGTAGGTACTCATCAAACAAATCAGCGGCACAACCGTACGCCAATTGACGTATGGCAGAGGTACACTTTTGAAATACATTAAAACTGGGGTAACCCGTAGCGTCTCTCTTTTGACGGAAATAATCAAAATACGACGGTAGTTGACCCGGTGGATTATAAAAATGTATAGCCTGGCATATACGGATGAACAAAGGTTTCGACATGCGAAACCGTCTTCGGAAGTAGTCCGGGGGAAAACGGCATTATCGGCAAAGTAATCATTCCATAAACGTTCAGCAGCCGCAACACGATCTCTTGGTATATATCTTCGTGGTGCTCTTGGCACGGTGGAATTTTCAGCTTCTTCTTGATCCAGATAATCAAGCGTTTCAATAGTTTGGTTCAAATCGAAGACGGCTATTACATTGACATAATCTTGCCAGGAATCATCGGCGTCATCGTTTGGATCCATTGAGTGGGAGAAAAAATATGGAAATTAGGAAGAGAGGAAGTATGTGATTGTGAGAAAATATAATGTGATTGTGTGTTTAAAATGATAGAGCGTAGTGGGTTTTTATAGAGGTTGTGTTAATTATTTGTATTAAAAAAAATAAATTATTTTTTGAATTCAAAAAACGGACACTCCAACCGGACCCCACCTCCCCGACGCCATCAACACGCCGTCATCACCACGACGTCCGGCTCACGACGCCCCCCACGACGGCTCGGTGCCAACGCCGTCGTGGGTCGACGGCTCCCCGACGCCCTCCCCGACGTGCCGTTGGCACAGGTCTTAGGTGTAAATTGTTCGATGGATGACAGCCGCTAATGCTCCTTATTTATAGGGGGTGCTTAATCATCAATTCATCATCGTATAAAAAAATAAACGGATAAGATCAATTCAAAAGTAATAATCACAACTTTTAATTATCTTTTAATCATGAACATTTGGAGAGTGTCTTGGATCATCAACATTTAGGGGTCCTTATCACTATAATCAGCATTTTTAATATCTTTTAATAATTGATTCTTGGACGAATAAGCAAATTCATACTAATTTATATATAAAAATCTTTCATTTTCTAGACAAAAGTAAATAAGTAAAAAGATAATTCATACTGATTCTTTTACATTTATGCAATTTATATTAATTACAATTTCATGTTCTATATGATCTGGTTAAAAATGTTTTATTTATAATTTTATTCTTTTAATATAAAATTTTTATTTTAAATTTTAACTTTATTACTTATATATTAATATTTTTTATTGTTATTAATTTCTATTCAAAACTATATATCACTTAAATATATTCATTTTTACAATAACGTGGCATTGAAAATAATTTGTCAAATTTTATTATTAAGACTATTCATTCAGCAGAAAAAACAAAAAAGAACATTAATTTATTCAGATAAACATAATATATACAGACAGACATTTTAACCAGATAAAATTTAATGATTGTCATTAATTTTATAACATTGTTTCTAACAAGTGTATTCAAAATTCGAAATTATAGTTTGAGAAATATGTGATTTTTACTAACTTAAAATTCAAGAAATTGGTTGTAATTTGAAAATATACACTTATTTTGAAACAAACTAAAAGTAAGATTGGAGAATTAACTTATAAGGGATCTAGTAATTATGATATATTTATAACTCAATCTTAGTAATTGTCATTATAAATTATAAATATATAAAGGTGTGTAATGCTCATGTATAATATTTTAAAACGAACAGGTGATAATGATTTTATAAACCTCTCTTTTCTCTTTGAAACTTACTTTGTGTGTGCACTACTAGCTTGTGTACAAAGTTAATAGATGAGGGAAGTAGCCTTTGTTGCAGTTTTATTATTGAATCAATATATCTGGAGCGTAATTTATTTACACATACTTATGTGTATATATCATATACTTATATATTCGGAATACAAGTTGGTAATTTGAAGTTTTTCTAAGTTGTAGGGTCATAATGTAATAAGCCCAAACATTAAGGTATAGAAACAGCAAGGCGATAAAGGTGAGGGGGTGGGGCCTGTTCAAGAAAAGTTAGGAGAGAAGCAGGCGAGAAGCAATGGTATGATAGACATGACCTAGTAAAATCTGGCCTGGATACAGCCTACCACATTTATCACTTTTATTTCTTCAACTTTTATTTATTTTCAAATTTTTCCGAAAATTGACATAAAAAACAATGATGACATAATATTTAAAAAAATACATGATAGGCGTGAATCAACCGTGGACGGTGCGAGTAAGACGTCAGCAAAAAAGTGTGGTTAATACAAGCACAAAATTCTACATCAAATTTGATACTCCGTATAAAAAATTGTATACAATTCTTTTGACTTATTCGTAAAATGTTTCTGGCTGAAAATTAATATTTGTTAAATTGGAAAGGTTTTTAATGCATTTTATATATTAAAAATAAATATAATCGTTAAACTAGAACAACTTGAAAAGTTCTGATTAATAAAAAAATTAGTTTCTGTTCGAGTGGGGATCAACTTTACAGTATACGGAGGATCAGTTACTTGCTTTTACTGGAGTTATATACACGTATTTATGGAGCATTTGGAAATCTAGAAACGCTAAAGTCTTAAATGCCCCGGCTGCTAATCTGGATTCTCACCTCTTGGGTCTATCGCAAATTCAAGCTCTTTCGTTCTTCTGGCTCTCCAAGAGGTTCAGATCCATGTGTTTAGCGAATCAATGGCCAACATGGTTATCTGCCCCATCTAATTGCTTTTAGTTATTTTTGGGCTCTCGATGTAATTTTGGTTGTTTTAGGTTTTATGGTTTTTGGCGTTTTGGTTTGTTTTTTTTCCTTTTCTATTTGTATTGTGCTGCTAGTATCTTACTAGCTTTTAAATATATTTTTAGGTTCTTCTTCGGAGGTAATGGCAACGCCGAAACTCCCGTGGTGTTCCTTTTGCCGTTCAAAAAAAAAAAACAAAAATAAATTGGGATCTTAAAATGAAAAATGATATTTATGTCTATTATTTGTGTCTATTTGTGTGCCTACTCACTTGATCAATACAAGTGTTAAAATCAATAGATGACATAAGGAATGAAAATTAATGTATTACACATGTCATCTTATAATGAGTAGAACATAAAATAGACATAAATTATAGAAATCAATACTATTCTACTTAAAATGTTATAGTTATAACAATTTTATTAGACAACAAAATACCCCACATCACCATCTTTCTTTGAAATTAGTAACTACCATAATTTACTAAATATTTTCTTTAAACAGCTTTCACTAATTAAAAAATTAGTGAAAAATAAGAAAATATAGATACAATCAAAAGTATTTTTAACCAATCCACCCAATAAACCGTGTACTTTTTTCTACAATTACAAATCCAAACAAATGAAAACTCCTTAGTAATCAATTAACCTTTATACTTTTTGCGGTTCAAAGAATAGAGGAGACGAGTGTTTGGTGGGACCTAATGTATTTTAATAGGTATTTAATATTTTGTATGTATATATATTTTATAATAGTGTGACCAAAAAAACTGAAGAAAAGATATATTATTAGTATGAATATGTCCGTTGAATGCCGCTTAGAGTGTGAGCTGATGTTACGCTGATTTGACAACTGATGACGTTAGTTACCTCAAAGTAGCAGCAGGCTTAACTCTTAATTAACACAGCCACAAGTAACCAATTGATCTAGATCAATTGGACACCAAGGGTTGCCTTGGGGAGTTTGCCTTCAAGAGGTCTTGGTTCAAGACTTGTTGGGGGCATTCTTTAGGAGAAAAAAGGTGGTGGGGTTTATTCCCCAAAAAAAGGAGATATGTTCGAGGAATGCATACTGCCCACTTGGAATTCACTGCATATGTCGAACCAGTAACTTACTAACTTTTCGTTCAAAAAAAAAAAAAAAAAACACAGCCACAAGTGGTAAAACCAAAGATGTTTAAAATACACCGACTCCTTTCGAATTTTTAAGGCTGAAGCCGGTCATTGACTCATTGCAGCGTCAGATTGTCCGGAAAATCGGCCATTCCTAATTAATTATCCTGAAATCATTAAATAAAGTTAATAAACTAACATGCACCATGTTGCTAACAAAACAGAATTTGATTTTTTTTTTTTTTTACCATTAATAATGGGTATTATTAAAAATAACATTTAAATTTAATTGATTTAACCTTTGTCAAGATATTCATTGTGAGCAATACATTGATGATGAGTTAGTTAGGATCGGCAAGGTGGTGGTATTTTTTTGTAAAATAATGTAAAAAAAGGTTACCCAAAAAATTATCTGTTTCATAGAACAGAGAGAGATATAGATATATAATATTGTTCTAACATAGTATTAATGAAAAATCTTTTTGTTATGGAAATCGATTGATTGTTTTTTCTCAAAATTTGAGGTTAAAGTAAGAATGCTAAGTAGTAGAGATATTTTAAACAAAAAGAGATAGTGGTAGAAAGGTAATCCAACTTAGACTTAAATTTTAAGACATTCTCAAAATGCTTTATATATAATAGAGATTACATAAAAATGGTATGGTAAAAATAGCAAATCAATTTAACTTAAATATTAAGACAACCCTAAATACTTAACATGTAGTATAGATAGTAGAGATAATATACATACAAATAAATCATCAACTATTCATGTAACATACAAGTCTTGAAACTAGTATGAAAAAGGTAAAATAAAAATGCAAATCTTCTAACAATTAAAAAGGTAAAAACAAAAGGAGAATGAAAATGACAGCCCTTAGGGCTGTCACTAAGACGTCAAGACACGCATAAAAAATTTGTATAATAATCAATAACCGCCCCCTGCATTTTAGGAATCAACCCCCACTACTGAAAGTGCAACCGATTTATGCACGTAACCACCTCTTAATAACAGCCCTAAAGGCTGTCATTAACAAAACCCAAAACAAAATACAAATATTATAGGAGTAACCAAATGTGTTTACACAAAAGTGTGGGATAAGTACTCTTTACCTCGTATTTGGTGTGTTTTTCAGAGACAACCTTAATAACTGAGTTTTGCTAACAATAATTATGAGACAAATCCTAAATATAAAAAGTAACAATATAGAACAATCATCCAAACGCCTAAGATTAAAGTGATAGTACATCTAAAAAAACTAGATATAAAAAATGAATTTATATCGGGACATATGTTACCATGATAATTTTATAAAGGTAAGGAGACGTAACATTACCTTTTTAGTAAACTCAAGTACTCAACTTAATAACAATGATGTGCTAATCATATTTAATGATTTCAAATATCGTCTATAACTCTTTTTAAACGGTTTCTCAAACTATTAAATTTTGTTTTTTTATTATTAATAAAAATGGGTAAATAAATAACAAATTATTCTGAAGGAGCAGTGGGCTTGTGCAAGTGGAATATTCTCACCAAAATAAATATTCTTTAGGTATCATGATAAATTATTCCAATTTTTATTCGGTTACTGTTCAATGAATCTATCAACTATTTAGATTTGAAATTGATTGTTTAAAATATGAGGTGTACGCTACAAAAACTGTTATATACACTATAATCATCGGTTTATTGTGCTTGTGTAATTGGATTCAAAAAGTTGTACAGTTTTTTTGTATTTGAAGTAGTTTTTATGGAATAAAAATCACCTTCCATTTAAAGGGTATTTGGTCCAGCGGTATGGTGTTTGTCCCCATCCTTGAGGTCGGAAGTTCAAGTCCCGTGATGGACATATGTGGTAACTAGGAGTAGATTATTATTTCCCGTTAAAATTTTTTTTAAGATATATTATGCGTTTTAAAAATAAATAATCAAATAAACATAAACAATGGTTATAAAACACGATTATGAAAAATAGTGTCTGAATCTTATTATATTGTTTGGAATCACAATAAACATTTCCTCACATGTTATGCAAAAGCATCAATAGTCTGTTTTGGATGCTCCAAAACAGAAATAAATAAGCTTTTTAGACTTTTTTATTTTAAATTATTTACATTTTGCAGATATTATACTCCAAATCACAATTTCAAACACCACTTGTAATCTATCCTAGCCCTCGAACAAGATTTGATACCATACTAGAAACATAAAAGCGTCTACTTGATATCTTATCAAATACACCCTAATTTGTCTATTTTCTCTCATTCGAGGCATGTTATTCTAAATATCAACAATAAGTAAAATGATTAGAAGAAAAAAGAAACAGCAATTGGCCACAAAAATACTTATAACTTATAAGTACGTGTTTTCCCCCTTGAAATTTACTTTTAATACATGTACGGTACTCACATATCATAACTAACCTATTATTATTTGGTTTTGAATTACATATCAAATCCAATACGTCTACAAAAGTCAATCCGTATATTTATCTACCCACGCATGGGCTGATCTACACCACGTAATAAGGACTAGAGGTGCACAACCAAACCGGATTTTTAACCGAACCGGTTTAAAAACCGGTTTAAAACCGGTTTCAAACCGGTTTTTTAGTCGAAAATACCGGATCAGACATAAACCGGCGGTTCCCAACCGGTTTGGCATTTTAGCGATCGGATCGGTTTTTTAACCGGTTTTTTCACCGGTTTTGCAACCGGTTTTGTCCGGACCGGTTTTTTCACCGGTTTTGTAACCGGTTTTTAAACCGGTTTTGCCCGAAAATTGTACCGTTGCAAAATTGTACCGTTAGAAAAAGAGCCGTTGCATGCTAACGTTCGAATATATAGCCGTTGGGATCGAACCGGTTACAAAACCGGACAAAAAACCGGTTTTAAAACCGGTTTTCAAACCGGTTTTCGAGACTGAAAAAAAAGAGCCTTTTTTTGACCGTTAACTAGCCGTTGGGATCGATTTCTAGCCGTTTTTTTTTGTCTTTTAGGGAAATACAAGTTTGAAGAATCATAAGAATAAAAGTTGCACCGTTGTAAAAATGGGCTCGACGAGTGGTCAAACAACCATGGGAAATGACGGCAATATACAAACTTTCGACGCTAGTAGGCTTCGTCAACGAATGGCGAAGTTGGTGGTTCAAGAGGCGTTGCCCTTTAACTTTTTCGACAACAAAAGGTTGACGAGCATGATCCAAGAAGAGTTGGAAGCACGCTATTCCCATGTAAGTCGTACTACCTTAAGACGTGATGCTATAAAATTATGGAAACTTGCTAAAGATGATTTAAAAAAAGGTTTTGAAAATTTACAAACGGGGGTTAATTTAACTAGTGATGTTTGGACCGCCCCAAATTCTACACACGACTCGTACCTTTGCGTTACCGCTCATTGGATTGATCCCAATACTTGGGTAATGATGAAGCGTACGATTGCGTTTGAATTATTTGGGACTCCACATACGGGGGAAAATTTGTACCAAATTTTAGACTATGTTATAAGAAGTTATAAATTAGAGTCTAAAATCTTTTCTATGTCTTTTGATAATGCGTCCAACAATACAAATGCGGTTAAAAAACTAATTCTTAAATATAAACCGATTTGTAACGGTATTTTTTTCCATAGTCGGCGTGTTGCACATATTATTAATTTAGTTGTGCAAGATGGGTTACATTCTATCGAACCCACAACAACCGCTTTTAGAGTAATGCTAAAAGATGTTTTTGGTACTACCGGTTTAAGACATAATAAGTATATGAAATTTTGTGTCGATGCGGGGCAAGATTGGTTAGGTCCAAATTGGGACGTACCTACGCGTTGGAATTCCACTTGCCACATGTTTGAGTGTGCTTTGCGTCAAAAATTATCTTTAAGCATTTTCCATAATATGTTAGCCGATCGAAACCGTGTTGTACGATTTGAGGAGTCTAAGTGGGAAACGATTAGACAAGCTACCGAATTACTTTGTGTTTTCAAAAATGCAACAACTTATTTGTCGGGGGTTTACTATCCTACAAGTCCATTGGTGTTAAAACAACTTTACTTAATGTGTTCAAAAATAAATGACTTTGAATTTAGGGGTCCCCCATTTACCGAAATGGTGGTAGCGATGAAAGAAAAACTTAGAAAATATTTTACCGAAATGCCCCCCGTTATAACAATAGCCGCTGCTTTAAACCCCATGATAAACACGTCAGGGGTTGAGGTGTTAATTAACAATATTTGTAGCGATTTGAATTTGTGTGACGAAGACGTTCATTTTGCGGAAAATACCATTAAACATTTCAACAATTGTTTAACGAACATGTTTAATGCTTACTTGGAAAAATATGGTCCAACAACACACATTCATACCATGATGCACGAGGGGGCCTCTGGTTCGGGTCATAGGGATTATGATGAAAATGTTAGATTCTACAACACTTTGAAAAATGAAAATAGCAAACGAGCTCGTGATAACACCACTAGTAGCGAGCTTGGGAGGTATACACTTACCGATTTCTTGTCAACTATAAGTGTAGAAGAATTTCCAAACTTTGATATTTTGGATTGGTGGAAAGGAAAGGGTATCCAATTTCCAATTCTTTCCGCTATGGCTCGTGACCTACTAAGTGTTCAAGCTTCTACGGTAGCTTCGGAATCCGCTTTTAGTTTTAGCGGTAGGGTTATATCAAACAGGAGATCGAAGCTCAATCCTTTGTCGGTTGAAGTTATAATTTGTTTGAAAGACCATCTCGATGCAGCAGAACGTTTACAACATATTTCATCACTTGAGACCGAGTTGGGCGACGTGGAAGTTCGATTACATAACTTGGAAATAGAGGGACATATGTCGGTACCTCTAACACAAGAAGAACCTGCATTAGACATGGAACTACGCAACAATGTCATGCGAGATGAAGAATGAAGAAATGGAGGCGGCGAATGACGACGAAGACATGAAGAATGAAGACTAATTATCGTTTGGTTTGTATTATGTTTATGTTTAAATTTATGTTTAAAACTCTTGTATTTGGATTTAGAACACTTGTATTTGGATGGTTTCCTTTAATTAAAAGTCGATTTCTATTGTCTTTTTACATATTGTGTGAATAAAAAATACAAAAAAAAAATAAAAAAATATGGAAAACCCGTCAAAACCGGTTCAAACCGGTTTTTAAACCGAAAACCGATCCGATCCGACCCGACCAAACCGATCCGATCCGATCAGGCCAAACCGATCCGATCCGATCCGAAAACCGATCCGATCCGGAAAAACCGATCCGATGCGGTTACAAACCGAACCGAACCGGTTTGGACCGGTTTAACTAATCCGATGCTAAAACCGGTTTAAAAACCGAACCGTTTTTGGCCAAACCGGTTTTGACCGGAGTTGACCAAAACCGATCCGGTTTTTAAACCGGTTCGGTTTTCCGGAAAATCCGGTTTGTGCACCTCTATTAAGGACCAATCATATTGGCCCATATATGTACTTCCTTTTGTAGCCATTAAAAGTTATCCTATGCCCAAACATATTTAAGCCCCCCAACGACACTAAAGACCAAAATAATATTGGTTTTTAAAATCCATTTTCTTTACATAAAAGGCCCAATTAGCTTAGGCTCAACCCTGTTGCCAACCTCGTTATGTCATGCAATTATTCAATATTTTTAAAATCCAGTTGAACCGATCGATCGAATTAGGAAATGCGGAGGTAGGCAGTTGGAATGAGCAGTTTATATCGAGTTATCGGAACCGGTGGTTGAATAATGCATTCTTTTACAAGGGTTTGGCATATTGTTTTTGCTCAAGTACACATATCTTGATAGCATAATTTCAAAATGTTAACTATATTTGAGATGCCAATTATCATATGTTTACAAAACTAAATAAATAAAAAGCATTTCGCCCTCGATACCGAAACAAGCAACTTGTGCATTCGTTTATCTCTAACCCATTACAAATCACTAAGGCGAGTCACTCATCCGAGGATGCTCCTTAATTCTCTCGAGTATCTTTATCGTTGCTCTCTTTATATCACTTATACACTTAACCGATTCATCACTCAAATCATCGACCATTCTTGCAAACTCGATTACCGGATTCTTAATCTCGTCGACCGCTACCCCAACCGCCTCATGGACCTCATCATTAATCACAAAATTCACAGGCTGCAACATTCCATTCATTTTAATCCCCATTCTATCAACAATAAGTTTAATATTATCCAAATCTTTAATCACAAATACATCACTTTGTATCACCATTACATTCATTGTATTCTTATGATATTCGAGCTCCTTTTCATACTTCTTCCACAACGAATCAACCCACTTCCCAATCGACCCTAGCGGCACCAACGTGGCTGCTGCGGCCATTGCCGTCACGAGTGGCGGCACCGCCACGGATGCCGCCACTACAGAGCAAATCAAAACAGTGCTAAAAGTGGTCACAAATATTACATTACTCACTCTCCTCCATACCTTGATTGATTCCAACTTCTTGAAAACTTCACCCGTTTGAGACCGTAATTTGTTAAACAACGAAACTTGTTTCCCGTAAACAGACCGAAACGATCTCAAAAACTCATCCGAAAACGGGTTTTCTAAAGCTTTAAACTTTTTTAATTGCTCAATAGTATTCGAGTGATCATTTCCATGTTCATCGTACTGATCGATGGCGGTTTGGAGAAACGATAAGCTAGATCGAGCATTCTTCAAGCAATCTTCAAAAGATTTGCAGAAATCGAGAGTTTGCAGGCTTGTTTCGAGATATTCTTTAACTAATGAAAACAATTCGTTCTGGTTCCAGATGTCGGTTTCATATTTGAGTATGAGTTGGAGTACGTCTCGATCATTATCAAGTAATGTTTCGATGACTACACGGAGGGAGTGAAGGGAAAGAGACGGGTCAATATTGAGGGTGGTGATGACCCGATTAGTTCGAGTTTGGATAGTTGAATCGAAAGAGTGGAGCGTCCGGTCGGATCTGCAAGCATTTTGGTATGCCGTTAGATCCGGGTTGAACTCCGGATCGGAGGTTGAATGGGTTGGTTTTCGATTGGTGCTAGAAATACAACCCATTGCTTGCTTCAATGTAATTTTGATCGCAACACTACCATCTACAATTGAGGTTTTAATATAATAGTCAACTCTGATTAGGTGACACGGTTTACAACGTGTCGACGTCTGTATTTTATACTAGGAAATAACGTGTTCATACTTTAATTATATACTGTCGTTTATAACTTTTTTATTCAATATTATTCTAAAGTGTGGTATTTAGTTAGGATTTAACTAAGGTTGTCTTTAAGATAAGAGTAATAGTATTTAGGTCTATCAATTGGCTATACTTAAAGGCCTACTCATTAGATGAAGACACGTGTTAAAATTAAGAGATAATATTAGGAGAGAGAATTAGTGAAATACACATGTCATCCTATCAAATGGGTAGGACTATGAGTATGACTAAATGATACATCTAAATATCATTTTTTCTTAAAATAATTCTTGTAACACCACATTTAAACAAACATACTCACATAGCCCGTATGGACATGATATGAACACGCAACATCCGCTTTATGTTGCAAGTCCTTGTTGTGGTAAATTAGGGACATGGACCGAATCTTTTGTCGTCTAACATATACTAAATATTTTTAATTCAAACATCTCTTACCTATAGAATGATGTTATCGTAAAATGATTAACATGTAAAAGTAAATTATAATCTTTCATAATCTTTTCATTTCTAAAATTATTATCCACTAGATAAAAACATACTCCCTCCGTCCCACAAAAAAGTTCTCATTTCATTTGGGCACAAGATTTTAGGAGATAATTAGTTGTGTGGTATTGGTAATACTTTTGATTAAAATATAAGGTTAGATTGGAGAGAGAAAGTGTTTTAGTGGTGGAATCTTTGGTAATAATAATATTTTATTGAGTGGGTCTCTCATATTTGAGAAATGGGAACTTTTTTGTGGGACAAAATTATAAGGAGAAATGAGAACTTTTTTGTGGGACGGAGGGAGTATTATTTAAGAAAACTATATTAGTTACACTATGTCATCAATTAAACTTTCTGTTTCTCACTTAAATTCTTTTTGATTAGTTAAAATTTAGAAGTAGATAATTAATTTAGGAATATCAAAATGAAAAGTTGGACAATAAAATTGGGATGGAGAGAGTAACCACATCCTTTTATAAACAAGAATATTTAGTAGGAAACAATATAATCTCTTGTATTTCTCATCACAATGCAGGAAGCAACACAAAGAAATAGAATTGTAAATACAAAACCAGATTTAAGAGATCAAACTCACAAGTTACAACACTACAATATCTATAAGTTAATTTTCTTGAATGCATTCTCAATATTTTGGGGCCTAATCATAATACACGCACACCTAAAAACGGTTTTCATAATCAAACACTCGCCGGAAACAAGATTTAGAAACAACAAATAAGCTAACTTACACCTAAAATGAGTCACTAGGATGCTTAATAATCCTCTGCAAAACCATCGTTCTTGCTCTCGTTACATCCCTTATACACTTATCCGAATGTTCACTCAAATCATCAATCGTTTTTACAAACACGCTCATCATGTTCTTCATCTCATCCACCACCATCCCCACCGCCACCCCCACCGCCACCTCATCATCTTCCCTAATCTCAAAACCCGAATTCTGTCCCAATTTATCAACAAGAGCTTTAATGGTGTCTAAATCTTTAATCACAATATAATTCCCAATCCGCATTGCACTAATCATCTCCCTCTGATCTTTAAATTCCTTTTCATATTTTGTCCATAACATGTTAACCCACTTCCCCATTGATCCTAATGGCACTGCAGCTGCCGCCGCCAATGCTGTCACCAGCGGTGGTGCTGCCACTGCTGCCGCCACTACCGAGCAAATCAAAACTGTGCTAAAAGTGGTTACAAATAACACATTACTCAATCTCCTCCATGTTTTTGTTAATTTCAACTTCTTGTCGATTTTACCCTTTTGGATGCTTAGTTTCTTTAACATTGTAATTTGCTTTTTGTAAACAGATTGAAACAATTCGAAAAATTCATCGGAAAACGGAGTGTCTAAACCCAATCCTTTGAATTGCTCAACGGTGTTCAAATGATTGGAATTAGAATCGTATTTATTGATTGCAATTTGGAGAAATGATAAGCTAGATCGAGCGTTTTTCAAGCAATTATTAAGTGATGTGCAGAAATCTAGGGTTTGTAAGCTAATTTCGAAGTAATCTTCAACCAATGAAAACAATTGGTCGTTGTCCCAGATGTCCTTTTTGCATTCAAGTATGACTTTAACTACTTGTTGATTCATATCGAGTAAACTTCCGGTGACTTCCCGGAGGGAGTCAAGGGATAGTGAACGGACCTCGACACCGGCGGCGAGGGTGTTGATGACTCTGCTGGTTCGGTCTTGGAGAGTTGAATCGAAGGATTGGAGCTCCGGATCCGATTGGCAAGCATGTTGGTAGGAAGTTAGATCTGGGTGGAGCTCCGAATTTGACATTGATGATGATGGTGATAATGTCCGATTGTTGGTTGAATGTGTGCTGAGAGCATCTCCAACCATAAACTCTATAAGAGCATCCCAATGGTTAACCTTGCAAAAGCTTATTACTTTTGCCACATCAACAATTCACTAACCAAAAACCTTTTCATAAATTACATCTTCAATGGTTAACCTTTCCAAAAGCTTTTTCCTTTACAATATTTCTAATATACCTTTATCTATCTCAAATGTTTTATAAATACCCCCTATATATAATTTGACATTTTTTTGACATCTTACTATATATAATATTTTTTTAAATATCTCATACAAAAATATTATATTAATTGACATTAAATATTATATAATTTATTTATTCACTAATAAAAATATAATAAACAATCTACATATAATATATCTAAGGCTTAAAATGAAAAGTTATTAAACATAAAGGACTAAAAAGGACAAACATAAATACTTGGTTAAAAGGTTAGTAGAAAAAAAGTCATTGGAATAAGCTTTTCAAAAAGCTAATTGTTCCAATGGTAAAAAGTCTTTTAGAGACTTATTAGAATAGTAAAAAGCTTTAGAAAAAGCTCCCATTGGAGATGCTCTAAGACTACTCCCATTGGTTAAATGGGGGTTGGGTCACCAAATATAATATTGGAAAAAAAAGAGGGGTCACCAAAAGTGGTGACTTAGGTTGGTGGAGAGGCCTAGGTCATAAGCAAGAGCCACCTCTTTCTTTAATTATTATACTAGCCTATAACCCGTGATAAATCACGGGTGGCTTATAAAAACTTTCTAAATAAAAGTTCAAATCATTAGAGAGAAAAAATAATGTGTGAAACAATACAGGACATACAAGTTTTTCGGTAAACATCTAGTTGATTAAAAGGTCGACTATAACCCGAATGTGGCCACTAAGTTCACCACAAAATGGCAACTCTTAGCATCATCAACATGTTCTTTACCCTTAAACATTAAACAACTGATCAAAGTTGCAAATTATCATCAATAATGTCAACCACATCCCTTTTACGAACAGTAATACCTTTTTAGTTGTTTACAGAACCCCTTTAATCTTCCTTGAGTGACCACAAGATAACTTTTAATTGCAAGTATGACTACCCAAGTTGTAGACGTTATTTTTCTTTTATCATTAAAAGGTAATGCCGAACTTCAGAACTTAAAACCGTCTTCAAAAATTGAGCATCCGAATTCCAAACACTAAAAAAAAAACCCAAACACTCCTTGTTTCCAAAGAGCATCGAGAACACAAAAGACAATGTTTTATGTGATTTCTATTTGTTTCCATCATCACTTGAACATTGCACCTGCATCAAATTCAGGAAATTTCAATTCTTATTGATATGAATTGTATAGGAAATTTGATAAATCTTCATATTATATCTGTTGTTGCATATATGATTTCAACATCACCAGGTTGTTAGTGGCCTCATCCTAGTGGTAAAGTGTTTGCCCCCATCCTAGTGGTCGTGGGTTAAGTCTCATAATGGATTAGAAGTAGATTAGGATTTGTCTTTCCAAAAAAAAATATCACCAGGTTGTCGACCCACTTTTACCAAAGGAATTTTCTAAAGCAAAAAAAAAATCAAAGTATACAAACTTCACATAATTTAGGCATATTTAAATTCTTTTTTGACTATACAATGAGGTATAAGAGCAAAAAAGAAATACCTTCCGTGATAAATCACGGGCGGCTTAGATAATTGCAAGCATTTGATGCAATGTTCATATGTTTGATGCTTTTGTTACTATTAGACAATAACCCAAAAGCAATCCGTTTATATGCAAACGGGTTGAAACTAACACCTCTACTTTTGCTTAAATGACAACTTATTTTAATAGTTACGGGTCAATCTGGAAAAAAAATTAAAGACTATTTCAATTCATTCATTTGAAAACGGGTAAATTTGGTTAAAAGTCTATTGATAACAAACGTCGCCTAAAATGCTTTCACATGCTTGTAATAACCTAATAAATTCATAAATTATCCTAATAATAGTTTTTGTAGTCATGTTTAATAACTTCACAAATGTCCAAACAAAAAAAAAAATGTCTGGGGTCGATCTAACTCGACCCCGAGAACTAAAATTAACCCGTTTAAAAAAAAAAAAAAACCATTTAATCTCTTTCTCTGGCCGATTTGGCAATCTTTAATTGATGCTCTTAATCATTCTACCGACACAACAAACGTATGAAGAAATAAATGAAACAAATGGATTAACAAACAACATTAAACTATTCATGTCAACCACATGCGACTTATCAGCTCATTCATTTTGCTTTAAATGAGAACATATTGATGAACGCTAAAACCCGAACTTAGAAAATAAATATTAGTCAAATGGAAAGGGGAAGTTATTGAAAGTAATAGTTGAAATATCTTTGACTTACATTTGTTTGCTTCCGGTTGACCTGTATTTGTGTTCACTCTACCTACATTATCTATCTCTTCATCTTATTACATTCAAATGCTTAAAACCTCCTCTAAAGTGTTAGTAACTTGAGATTACCTGTGCCAGCTGTAAATCAGCTTCGAATTTTGCAGATTTCTCTTCACATTTCAGTTCTCTGATAACTGGATCCATAGTCGAGACCATGTTTTTCGCAAGAAAAGGAAGAAACACCTTAAGTACCTGCTCATGCTGTCATTCCAGACCGATGAATATAATCATCAACGGTGGTTCACACTACATTAATAAAAAGTAATATAGTTAATAAAATGATAGAAAATGCATGTATTTAAGATATAATTTTTTATTATATTAAACATGAATAATGAAATACACCAATTTTTGAAGTTACACTTGACACACTATTTATTTATCTAAATTTGTGAACAAAATTATGTCGGGTCTACCCGACCCAACCCATTGGACCCAAAATCCCAAACACATCCATTTTCCACCTTATCATTTATGTAATTTCCAAATCAGATTTTGTCAAGCAAAATAGAACACATCAATCTCGTTGTCCCATAAGAAACAACCAACGAATTGCTTGAGTTCCAGTTGAACTATAAAGTGCTGATGACAGAAGGACCTATTATATTTCATCTTTATATAAACTAAAATTAAATATAAAAAAATTTGGGTACAAAAATTCCACATGCCCTAGAATTCAAGTTTACTAGATAGTGTGAACTGTGAAGGTTGGCTTCTTTACTTTCCAGCATTTATGCAATTTAAACGACATTTTTATAGCATGTTTGATGTTTGTTGTTGTTTTCACCAACCTATTTTATCCCTTCTGTGTTTTTTTTTTTTGCTTCCAATTCACTAAATTGAAGAAACCCATAAATTGAAAAAAAACCATAAGCGCGCGATTGATGATGGTGGTGTACGCGGTTAGAGAAATCACGTAGTTGATCCTTGAAGAAACCCTAAATTGAAGAAAGCCTTTGATAGAGAAGATGGTGGTGGTGTATGCGGCTGACTATGAGTACCCAAGGAGGAGAATCGACGCCTGAGAGGAGAGAACGACCGATGCAATTAGAAGATTGAAGGTTGCGTTCATAGAAACCGTGGAAGTTGAAGGTATCGTGCTCCTAAAATCATGGCTAAAGATCAGTGTGAATGTGAAGGAGTTTCTATAAAAACTGAATGTGGACAGGTGGAGTCAAATTGCTGATATAGCATTCAATAACCGTGATTGCAACCTCAATATAATACAGCTGGCACAGAAAAGTCTACGTGTCGTTATGATTCATCATCCAATGTGGCATTAAATAGAAAATTTGAATTGAAAATGCTTTTATTTAATAAGAACTAGCCTATAACCCGTGATAAATCACGGGTGGCTTTTAAATTTTTTTATAATCTTTTATTTCTTTAAGATTATTTGCACACATACACATATATAATATAGTAATCAAAGTAAAAAAGTTTTAAGTAACACTTGGTATGATAATGATAACTTTAATATTGAAAGGGCTTAGATTTTTTTTTCAAATGTTACAATTCGATAGTTAATAAAATTGAGAAAAAAAGCCTCTAAAAGTCCATTTATAAAAATTATTAACTATTTGGTCAACATGAGTTTAGCTTGAAAATGGGTTACAAATCATATTTACCTAATAAGTCTTCAACATTAAACCAAAATTTTTAAAACATTTATCATTACGTATAAAAACCCAATTAACAAAACAAAGTAGACAAAGTCCAATGATAAACATCAAGAAATTTCAAAAACTACAAAAATACATTGGAACAATAAAAAATCCTATAATTGGAACTTGCCACATATCATTACTCATCTACATTTTACTTCTTTAGATTAAGCAAGAGAAAATATGATCAGTATCCACATCAATCACGCTTTAGTAAATTGAATATATAAATAACCGTCCAAGCTATGTTAAGGATTATGGTTAATTGGTTAAGGATTATGACCCCTAACCCTAAATTTTAAAGTATCTATATTCCTATTAAATGAAAGGATTTCAAATCCTGTTTTTACCTATTAATCCACGTTAGATGCTGACATGTAATAACATGTCACCCACTTTGTGCCAGGTGTTCAAGAAACTGCTCTTAATCCTGCAGTTATCAAACTCCAGTTTCCAAAATCGTGTGGCCTTATTTTCGGATGGTATTCAAAAGATGTGCCGGATTAGTAGGGATTTCACAGATTTTATCAAGCCGTGATTTCATAGAATAAGTTTCAAATCGGTTTGTTTGTAGGGTTTATCATCTCCAAATTCCAAATCCTGCGCAATCGCCTTTAACAACCGATTTCATCAATTGGGTTTTTCACGTATGTTTTAATTTATCGTGATTTATCTGTGTTCATCACCAAATCTTACTGCCTTATTCATTTCAAAATCACGATTCAACCATGTTACATTCTGCAATGTTATTTAACAGGTGCCCACCATATGTTTGATGAAATTCCTACACTATATATTGATAATTTTAATTGGTGTGTGTTATGAGTAAGTATCATTTTTCTATCTTCAATGAAATTGATTAATGTTTTTTTTAATTAAAAGTGAAACAGGTTCGAGTATTACTTGAAGAGCAGCAGTAAGGACAACAATTCCCATGAACAGTCAGTTTTTAGTAACTCCGTTGAAACATTCGTTCCATCAGGGTTCCAAGCGATAGTTGTTTTTGCAAATCACTATTTTCGTAATCCATTTGCAGGTTTTCATTGGGTTGCATTTTGTGCTTGGTTAAGGATTATGGTTAATTGGTTAAGGATTATGACCCCTAACCCTAAATTTTAAAGTATTTAATTTAATTAATTTGATAAGATACCTATGTTTTGGTAAGAATTGTAAGCCGGGTTTTAAAAATTTGATAGGAAATTTTAAAAAATGTTTATGGGTCAACCCAGCCCATTTGGCCCATATGAATTTTACCTTTTGATCGGTTTCTCATTTCACCTATCTATATTATCATTATTAATGGCATACCTTAGATTTTGGATCTAAACAAGCCATGAGGACTTCAGTTGCATTCCAGCTCTAAAACTTATGGTTGAATTGATAAGCAAAAGTATCATTATTATATTGAATCGTAATATATACATGTAATTTAAGCAATTTAAGCTTAGGAAAAAAGAATCAATATTACTTTGCATCATTTGATTAATTTGAGCTTTGGAGAAAAGTATCAATATTACTTTGCATCTTTTGATAGAAATAATCACAAGGAAATTAGCATAATTAGAGTATTAAACTAACCTGATATACAATTTGCTGTCTCACTAAATTATGGTGCTCAATTGTAATCTTGACTGGTAGATCTCTAAACTCAGAAATGAATTACAATTTTATTTAGACTTGAGTCTCATCTTGAAAAATTGCGCATATTCGGAGAAACTATTGAATCTTGAATGTTAGAGGTGACAATTTTGATTCTCTTATAAATGAGTGGATTTGGATTATGTTTGATTGCTTTGAAGGGTGACCAAATTTTATCAGTGCAAGTTTCCCTATCACCTATCAAGATTATCAACCTAAAACGGCGAATTATGTCCAAAATCTCAAGAAAGAATCAGTGTTCTTCATAAAGCATCTGGGTATCATTAAATTTTAATCTCTTCAAGATTATGATTTCTACATAACAAAATATGATCAAAAACTACATAAAGATTAAGAAAAAGAAAAACCTTGAATTGGATAACATGTTCCTATTTAAAGCTTGAACTGCCCTTGAGTCAACGTAAGTAGCAGCTGAAAACACAAAATGATAGAAATTTTATAGAGTCAATTAATTAAGCAACAATATGACCAAGTTTAATGAAAAAATTACAATTTTGTAACTAATTTCATATAGATTTAAAGATGAGGATTACATACGTGCCAACTCAAAAATTACAAACATATTTTTTCAACTTCCGGTCCATGTTTGCTCCTCAACCACAATTTCATACTCCTGCAGACTGAAACACAAAAAAAAAAATATAAAAAAAAATGAACGGGTCAGTTTTGGTTTGTGTTTTAACTATAATCGGTCAAATAAGTCTAAATATCTTCAATTGAATACTAAGGCCATCAAATACTACCCTCAATAGAGATAAGAATTTGATACAGAGATGACATTACATTCAGTTTCAATTTAGAACAGAGATTTACAATCCACTATATAAATCCATGATTTGTAGTTGTGGTTTTTGAATATACGGTAGTATAGAAAATTAATAACACGTGTTAATTCAAACAAATACAAAAAGGTAGGTTATATAAAAAACCAAAATCGCAGATTAATCAAAGGTAATGGTTTTGTAATTGAACAAACACTCTCATAAGTTCATAACATAAATCCACTGTTTGTATAAGAACATAAAGGCGACAATAAACAGATGCTTTGTAAACTGTACCAATTTCAAGAAATGCTAATTCATAAAAACGCTAATTTTAAAAAATCTGTAGTAAACTGAATTTGAGACGCAATATGGAAAGAGGAAAAAGAAACACTTCAAATCAAATTGCAATTGCAAACGTTAAGATAATCATAATCCATCATTCATCTTTTGCAGACGCCTTCGATGAACGATGATAAAAGTTAGCCTTTTTTAGGTGAACAAAATTAAAAAATTCAAACCCTAGAAATTAAATTTCGACTAAAAAAAAACTAAACCTGATGGCTTTTGCACAAATCAGATCGTAATTTTGTACATGCACAAATCTGATCGGAATTTTCTTTGACGACCTATCTGCACAACCTGTAAATATTTACACAAATCCTTTTGAAAGGAGGTGAGAAACGGTGTTTGAAAGAACGAAAGGAACGTATGTGATAAGAAGGAAAACACTGGAATTGCTGAGATTAAAGGAAAACTGCAATCCCTACTAATTCGGATTAGTGGGGATGTTGATAAATTCCGAATTACATGCCACACGAAATCTGAACTGGTTTCTTCATATTAAAACGGTTTATATGTAGACGTGGCTTACAACTGTCCTTTTTTGAACTGTTTCTGCAGAGGTGGCTGTAAAGCCGGATTAGGTGGCAGTACATGGCATTATGATTCAGCATCTAACATGGCATTTCTAGAAAAAAGTGGATTCAAAATCCTTTTATTTAATAGAGATATAGATATAGATAGATTCATTTAATATGATGTGCAATTTTTTGATTGGTTGATTTGATTGAGTTGGGTTGGGTTATTAATGAGGGTGAAAAATATAGTTGGATTGGGTTGTGTAGGTGGAAGAGATAAATTATTTTTTATTGAAAGATTAGGTTGGGTTGGGTTGCTAATGGGGATAGTCTAAAACTCACTCTATCTCTATAATTGGTGGGTCCACTCACTCTAAATATAACCTCAACTCCAATCATAAACTCTATCAATCCCTCTAAAACTAATGGTACCCATAGAAATCATATATTTAATTATTTTATTATACATTACAAAAGAAATTAGAGTGAAGGGTATGTGGGGTCCATGGATAGAGGCATAGATAGAGTGGATATTCTCTCACTTCAAATATAGAGGGAGTTTTTCTCTCACTCTATATTTAGAGTGAGAGATAGAGGTGGGTTGGAGAAGATAAAACTTTAAATATAGAGATAGAGGAGATGATAGAGGTCGGTTGGAGATGCTCTGAGGAAACAGCCCATCAGCTTCGAGTATTACACCCAAATTGGTTTATAGGTGGAGACTTGGGGTGGTGAGCAAATTGTAACGACCCGAAATTTTGTATCGAATAAATTATGGAAAAAAATTATTATAAATAAGGATAAATTATTTAAAAGACGTGGGAATTGGTTTCGTGTCATTTGGACATCGTTTGGTATGTGTATTCCCTTGTTAAAGTCGAAACGGGTCAAGATTGGGTAAAAGACCAAGTTGGAAAAGTGCATTTTGTTCCAGCATATTTTAGAGATCTCTAATCCGGGGATTAGCATCGCGAGTATTGATGGCCAAAGGTGCATTTTCAAGCAGCAAAGTTTAGAGATCTCTAATCCTGATTTTAGCATTTGCGAGTTTGGGTACCCGCGAGTTTTAGCAACGCGAATTTTAAGATTAGCATTGCTAATTCGTGCAGGAAGTATAAAAAGAGGGTTTTAGCTAGGGTTTTCTCATTTTCAAAACCCACTTGAGCTTGGAGCCGTTTTTGGAGGAGAAAGAGGAGTTTTTGGTGATTTCTTGCTCAAATCTTCACCATATTGAAGGATCTAAACATCAAAGGTAAGGATTCTTGATCCTTGATAGTTGGTAGTTAGTAGTTAGTTTGTAAGCTTTGTATGGGTAAAAATGGTGGTTTGGGGAACCAACCATGTCATCTTTGGGGAAGATGACTAAACATGGGTGTAGAACACTCATTGTAAGTTTGTAATCGATGTGTACAAGTTGGATTTGGGTTTATTGAAGGGAATCTTGAACTAGGGTTTGGGATTCCACCAAGTTGGATGAACTTGGTGGTTAAGGTTGTAGATATGGATTGATTAGTGATTAGTTATGGATTATAACTAGTTATTGTGATGATATTAATGGTAGGTCAAGAAGACCTAAAGTTTGGTGACATTTCACAAGTTGGAAAGCAAGGATTCGTGTTGTTAGACACGATTTGGAGTTAGCTTGGCTAAGGTGAGTACATGAGACTTTTACTGAGTACATAGCAAATGATTTTGAAAACTATGATGTTTTATGAGTCTTTATTAATAAATATTTTTAATAAAGATATGATCAAAAGAATAAGAGAATGCAAGTAATAGATCATTTAAGTATGTCTAAATGACTAATGATTTTTAAAGAGATTATGATAATGAAAAGTGATTGATAATTCTTTATTTATATGATGTTTGACTAAGAGTAATAATTAAGAAAGTATGATATTTGACTTGTTAATAATATGTATTAATAAGGCTAATAACAATGATTTTCAAGTATCAAGTATTGACTTAGTAAATTATACTAATAAGAGTAGTGATTGAATTATTAGAAGAATAAATATAAAGTGACTAGAAGTAGATTTGTATTCTAGTCAAAGAGAAGTTAGAGTAAATGATTTTGATAAATAATAAACATGTTTTATTTAATAAAGGACTTGATAGAGTCAATATTGAAATTGAATAAGAAACGAGAATAATATGACAATTAGAATAGATGTATTCTAATTTATGTTGAGTATGTATTATTGGGGCATAGACCCGTATTTGATGATTTCATTATGTGTTGAGAAAAGGATCCGGATCATAGTTAACCCACACAAGTTGGGGGAGTTAGTGACACCTACTTAGGGAGGTACCACCCTGCGCAAGAGTAGCCTGTCGAGAAATAGTTAACCCGGAAACGGGGGAGTTTTAGTTAACCCGGAAACGGGGGAGTTTTAGTTAACCCGGAAACGGGGGAGTTTCAGTTAACCCGGAAACGGGGGAGTTTACCTAGTTAACCCACATCGGGGGAGTTTGCTACGGAGAGGTCCGTAGCGTATGTGATAAAGATTTAGTAAGCTATGGATAGCTTACAAGTATGTGACTACGTGATGGGTAAGCTTACGGTTAGCTTACTAATAGATACGAATAAGCGGTAAGAACATAAGATAAAAATTAATAAGTGATTAAAGAAAAGAAATGAATATTATGACTTTGATTATATTTGAGAATGGGTCGAAAAACTCATGTATCTCACGAGACTATTTTGTCTCACGTACTACTTTGTTTTTGTGGCTATGTACTCAGGTTCTGGATCGAAGGATTAGAAGGTCCCGTTAGAAGTGGCCTAGTGTTGATCATCTCGGGAGCTTGTATGTAGATCCCGTTTATCCTATGGTTATGATATTGTTTTGTAACACCGGTTTTAATACTCTGATAAACTTTTAAATGGTTTTTGTTAAACCGTATTTTGGGATATTGGACTTTGTAATATTTATTTAAAAATATGTTTTAAATGATGTTTTAAAATTTGAGGTGTTACAACTTGGTATCAGAGCTATAGTTTAAGTGAATTAGGTAGGTTTGACCTCCCTAGTCTTAAGCTATGCTAAGTAGGACCATATGTTTCCATATGATGTCCATGATTAGTTGGTTGAGACCGTAAGTGCGAGTATGATAGGGTCGATCCCTAAGAGAAATGTCATGATCTGATATAAATGTGTTTTATTTGACTGTTAAGTCATCGTTTGAATTGTGATTGTGAGACTATTGGTATAACAAAAGGGTGAACTCGAGGAGAGGACAAGCTCCTATAAGACAAGAAAATGAATCATAATTGAGTTTCGTCATGTTGGGTGATGATGGGAGTGATTTCAAATCGGAAGAAAGGGGACGATGATCGTTCAAGACATTGATGGCGTGTAAGCTGGATGTGAATTTGGGAAGTACCGAACCGGAGGTCGTGATTCGGTGGGTTCGTGAAACTGAGCAAGTGCTAAGGAGTAGCAAGTGTTAGTAGGGAGATGTGGTGACTTCTACGACTCGTCTTCTGATGGGTGATGCGTTGTCACGGTGGAATGCGATGTTCGAAGCATTGAAAAAGAGAGTATGATACAAGATGTCGGGGAAGGAGTTCACGAGTAGACCAACGGTGGAAGTTTTGTTTCGAAGGAGTAGTTGAAAGAGTTGCTAATAGAGTCTCTTGTTAGGAATGTGGAGGAAGTGATTCATCAAAGGATCCAAGAATCATCAGCAAGTGGAGAAAAGAGGAAGCTCGATGGTGGTTGGAGTCAACAAAGAAAGAAAATTCATTTACAGTTCGTCGATTCATGTTGATGTGGAAAGTGCAAAGTGTGGTAAGTGTTCCTCAATTATATAGTTTAATGTTATGTGGTTTGGGGTTTATTCGTTCAGTGGTCATTCGGTTTGGTGCTTAAGTGAAATGGCCTATAGAAATTTGGAAGAATCGTTGATATGGATATGTATTAGGGGGATAATCTCCTCGGTTCGTTATGTAGATAGGAATGTTATATTTTAACGAGTCAGTGTGCAACGACACAAGTAGTAAGGATAGAAAGTATTATGCTATCATGGAATATCAAAAGGTGAATCACGGGAAAGGTGAATGTGTTCAATGAAAGGGTGGAAGTACAAGGAAGTACTAAGAGTTAGCGAGAATTGTATTTTTGGATGGGGAACCATAGAAGGGAAGAGTTCCAAAGTAAAATTGTAGCATTCTGTGAGAATAAGGATAAGTGATGTGGCATTGCCATATGATATCGGTAAAGAAAAGAATGATGTAAAATATAGTGAAGTTTCAAAACCGTAAATGGAAAATATGTGGAAAAGAGTGAGTATTGGGAATGACAAACTTAGATATTGGATATGGTTGAGTAAAAGTTGGAAATCGGTCATAGCAAAAGTTTGTGTCATGGATGATGGATTCGATGCTAAGGGTAAAAGGATAATTAATGGTAAAATGTCCTAGAAATGGTATGTTAAGTCAAGGGTAACAATTAATTATTGGGAAAAGGACATAGAAAAAGTGTGATAGCTTATACTTGGATTATGGATCGGAGTCAATTGGTTGACTTGAGTTAACCGGGCGATTCGGTAAAAATGTGGATAATTGAATGTAATGGTGGTTACCTAAGTAGTGAAAGAAAGATTGGAAATTTTGATAATGGGAAAATGAATCGACTAAAGATGATTGATAAATGAGTAGACTGGTGGAAAGCACTAGAAATGAATATGTGAATACCAGGTGGTATAAAGTGATAAGTGGGAGTAATGGTCTATAAAAAGAATATGATTTGAGGAAGTTAATAATATGTGATATTTGGGGAAATGTAAATTGAATAGAGAATGTGATTAGTTATGAAAGAAAATGATGGCATGATGCTATGTGAATGATGCATACATGAATGGTATGCAAGATAGAATGGTATTGTATGGATCTTGTTAGATCGGAGGCTTTCCGGTTAACGAGATTTGATGAGTCACTATGGATTGGAGGCTTTCCGATCATTGTGACAGTTTGGAATCGTGATGGATTGGAGGCTTTCCGATCATCTCGATAAGATAGTTAGAGTATGATTTGTTATATCAGGGATATGATGTTTATATCTGACATAGGTAGAACCGTATGGTTGATTATTGCTATAATTATATGGTAAGTAAGAACTTGGGTTGAAAGCACGGTTGTGTTTATGTATACGTATGTGTAAGGAATCCCTACAAGTTAGTGGATTATGAAAAAGGATGCTTCTAGGAAGCAAGAATTCACTAGTAGCCGATGAGTAGCGAAAGTTGTATGTTGAGTGGTTACGCCACAATTGGGTGTGATGGAGGCTCTAAAGCCGGTAATCGGGAATTACAAGCATGGTATATGGATGCTTGAAGGAAATTATAAACGGTATAAGTAATAAAATGAAAGTTAAAAAGTAATAGGGTTGGTATTGTTCTAAATGGAAATTGTTAATCGATTATGGAAACTGAAATCGAGGAAAAAGAAACAATTGAGAAAGGTAATGTAGATAGTGAAATCGGGAATGAAAAAAATTGAAAAGTGTTGTCTCACTAGTAAAGAGTGTGTAAATTTTGCTAAGTATGTTTGACTTTATTCGTAAGTCAATGTTGGTCAACTAGTGTATTGTTGACTTTGGTCAAATTGGGTTTTGACTTTCGCTTAGAATGGTTAGACAAGTATATGAACATAATGTACCGTCAACATGTATATGATAATGGTTAATTGATAAATGGAAATAATTATAGTCGGAGGGGTGCGACTTTGACCCGTTGGGTGTTTCGAGTTGAATTTGGAAATCGAGTATATGATTGTTGATGGATCATAAATGCAAGGTCGATTGTAAAGGAAAGTATGATTAATGGAACCTTTAGTAAGTAAGGAAATTGTAAAAGTATAGTTGACTTTGTGGTTAAGTAAAAAAAAAATTTAGACAATGTTGGGATATGGCGACTTGGTCGAAGCTATACATTGACTTTCGTTTTGATTGATTTGCTAATAGTAATGATTGGGTCATATCGTTTGTATGGGGATAAAAGGATTGGTTAAATGGTTGAAAGTGTTATGGTCAAATTGTGCAAATTCTGACCCGTTCGGGTATTATGAACTCAAGATTGATTTTTGACCCGTTTGGGCCTAATGAGGTTAAGTGGATGCTTAAATGTATATTATTATTGGATTGTAACGGAAAAAGTTTGGTTGTGTTAAACGCAAGAAAATGAGAATGGAATGCTCGGTTGAATGTGGATCGGAAATCTTTGAGTAGATTCCGAGGACGGAATCCTTTTAAGGGGTGGATAGTTGTAACGACCCGAAATTTTGTATCGAATAAATTATGGAAAAAAATATTATAAATAAGGATAAATTATTTAAAAGACGTGGGAATTGGTTTCGTGTCATTTGGACATCGTTTGGTATGTGTATTCCCTTGTTAAAGTCGAAACGGGTCAAGATTGGGTAAAAGACCAAGTTGGAAAAGTGCATTTTGTTCCAGCATATTTTAGAGATCTCTAATCCGGGGATTAGCATCGCGAGTATTGATGGCCAAAGGTGAATTTTCAAGCAGCAAAGTTTAGAGATCTCTAATCCTGATTTTAGCATTTGCGAGTTTGGGTACCCGCGAGTTTTAGCAACGCGAATTTTAAGATTAGCATTGCTAATTCGTGCAGGAAGTATAAAAAGAGGGTTTTAGCTAGGGATTTTCAAAACCCACTTGAGCTTGGAGCCGTTTTTGGAGGAGAAAGAGGAGTTTTTGGTGATTTCTTGCTCAAATCTTCACCATATTGAAGGATCTAAACATCAAAGGTAAGGATTCTTGATCCTTGATAGTTGGTAGTTAGTAGTTAGTTTGTAAGCTTTGTATGGGTAAAAATGGTGGTTTGGGGAACCAACCATGTCATCTTTGGGGAAGATGACTAAACATGGGTGTAGAACACTCATTGTAAGTTTGTAATCGATGTGTACAAGTTGGATTTGGGTTTATTGAAGGGAATCTTGAACTAGGGTTTGGGATTCCACCAAGTTGGATGAACTTGGTGGTTAAGGTTGTAGATATGGATTGATTAGTGATTAGTTATGGATTATAACTAGTTATTGTGATGATATTAATGGTAGGTCAAGAAGACCTAAAGTTTGGTGACATTTCACAAGTTGGAAAGCAAGGATTCGTGTTGTTAGACACGATTTGGAGTTAGCTTGGCTAAGGTGAGTACATGAGACTTTTACTGAGTACATAGCAAATGATTTTGAAAACTATGATGTTTTATGAGTCTTTATTAATAAATATTTTTAATAAAGATATGATCAAAAGAATAAGAGAATGCAAGTAATAGATCATTTAAGTATGTCTAAATGACTAATGATTTTTAAAGAGATTATGATAATGAAAAGTGATTGATAATTCTTTATTTATATGATGTTTGACTAAGAGTAATAATTAAGAAAGTATGATATTTGACTTGTTAATAATATGTATTAATAAGGCTAATAACAATGATTTTCAAGTATCAAGTATTGACTTAGTAAATTATACTAATAAGAGTAGTGATTGAATTATTAGAAGAATAAATATAAAGTGACTAGAAGTAGATTTGTATTCTAGTCAAAGAGAAGTTAGAGTAAATGATTTTGATAAATAATAAACATGTTTTATTTAATAAAGGACTTGATAGAGTCAATATTGAAATTGAATAAGAAACGAGAATAATATGACAATTAGAATAGATGTATTCTAATTTATGTTGAGTATGTATTATTGGGGCATAGACCCGTATTTGATGATTTCATTATGTGTTGAGAAAAGGATCCGGATCATAGTTAACCCACACAAGTTGGGGGAGTTAGTGACACCTACTTGGGGAGGTACCACCCTGCGCAAGAGTAGCCTGTCGAGAAATAGTTAACCCGGAAACGGGGGAGAAATAGTTAACCCGGAAACGGGGGAGTTTTAGTTAACCCGGAAACGGGGGAGTTTTAGTTAACCCGGAAACGGGGGAGTTTCAGTTAACCCGGAAACGGGGGAGTTTACCTAGTTAACCCACATCGGGGGAGTTTGCTACGGAGAGGTCCGTAGCGTATGTGATAAAGATTTAGTAAGCTATGGATAGCTTACAAGTATGTGACTACGTGATGGGTAAGCTTACGGTTAGCTTACTAATAGATACGAATAAGCGATAAGAACATAAGATAAAAATTAATAAGTGATTAAAGAAAAGAAATGAATATTATGACTTTTATTATATTTGAGAATGGGTCGAAAAACTCATGTATCTCACGAGACTATTTTGTCTCACGTACTACTTTGTTTTTGTGGATATGTACTCAGGTTCTGGATCGAAGGATTAGAAGGTCCCGTTAGAAGTGGCCTAGTGTTGATCAACTCGGGAGCTTGTAGGTAGATCCCGTTTATCCTATGGTTATGATATTGTTTTGTAACACCGGTTTTAATACTCTGATAAACTTTTAAATGGTTTTTGTTAAACCGTATTTTGGGATATTGGACTTTGTAATATTTATTTAAAAATATGTTTTAAATGATGTTTTAAAATTTGAGGTGTTACACAAATCAACATCACACCTTAGCCTTTCAATCAAAATTCAAAAGTCAAGAAGTGTAATGTTTGGAATTTAATTACGGTTGGTTGATTTCGTTGTGTGAAGCCCATTATTGCACTACTAAATGACACTAAGGTGCTGTTTGTTTTCTCAGAGTAAAAAGATCTGCTGTCTGCGAACCACATCTGCCAACTGCTGCAGCTTCTGAGGTGGACCAAAGGTCTGCAGTCTGCAAAAGAATTGTTGTTTGTTTTTTAACATCTGCAGACTGCTTAAATAAACCGAAATTTAAAAAATTATTTGTCTAACAACATTGATTCAAGCCAAAGTCTCTTAAGTTGCAAATTGAACACAAGAAATTGCTGCAATAAGTTGTGTTTCAGGAATTTTAAGAATCAAACCTCTTTATTATATAATCTCATGTGAAGTAATAACAAAATAATAAAATATTTTGTAAACCTTCATGTATCAAAGCTTAATTAGAATTCTTTGAAACCATTGTGTTCCATTGCAGCAGACCACCACGGCTGCTATTGCTTTTTGTTTCCTCCATGCCCCAACATCAATATATCGGTTAATAGATATCACTAGTATGATATAATTTGAACCAATAATTCGCTGGCATTTCATCGAACAGTTGGGGTGCACGATTGAAGGAGATTGCCAGCCACCTTGAAGCTTCGTCGGCGACTGGAGAATGAGACCGGTGACTCACGAAGGAGAAGGAGACGGAGAAGCTGACTGACCGGAGAAGGCGACTGGTCGTGGAGCTTGGAGCTTCAAATCGCCAGAGAAGGATGAAGGTCGACGGAGGAGGGCGGTGGCCGCGTAAGCTTAAACTTTATAGTCGATCTATTCGCCGGAGAAGATGAAGGACGACGGAGATGGAGATCTTTACTCCAGATCTGGCTCACTTTCTTGGAGCTTCGCCGGAGAAGAAGAGTGGAGAGAGCGACGGCGAGAGAGAAAGAGATGAAGGAGTTCGCCGGAGAAGATGCGGAGGGAGGAGCTCGCCGGAGAAGATGCGAAGGGAGGATTTCGCCGGAGAGGGAGGGGTATAGTTCGCGGAGGTTTACCGGCAGAGAAAGATACGGGAAACGAGAGGCAGAGGTTGAAACCTAGAAATGGGTTTTGTGAATTTTCTTTTTTTGTTTTTGTTGGTTGGAAGCTACAAAAAACAATGTTCCAAGTCTGCACCATGCAGACCTCACGCAGACATTTTAAGATCTTCGGGCTTCAAAAAAACAAACATCTTCAGGAGCACTTTTCTGCCTGTGGTCTGCACGGCGCAGACAAAAGACCTCACGCAGATCTTTTGCCAAAAAACAAACAGCACCTAACACATTAAATTTTGCGAAATGTAAAAAAATGGAAAGATAAATAGTACTCCCTCCGTCCCACAAAAAACTTCTCATTTCACTCTAAATTTTTGTCCCACAAAAAACTTCCCATTTGCCATATTTGATGGGCTCCACACAATAAAAAATTATTATTACCAAAGACCCCATCACTAATATCCACTAACTATCTTTCTCTCTCCAATCCAACCTTATATTTTAATCAAAAGTATTATCAATGACCCCACCACTAACTATCACCTAAAAACTTGTGCAATACTCAAATGGGAAGTTTTTTGTGGGACGGAGGGAGTATTTGTTACTATCAGTCTTTCTAGAGTACAAAATTAAAGGTTCATATGAGTAAAGAATATTAGTAGAATACAAATGTCATCTTGTAATGAGTAAAAAAATGAATTTGGAACAAAAAGTATAAAGCAATATCATTTCTCAAATAGAAATAATAAAATCCAAAATTCTTAAATAATATTAAAGAAATGTTATTGCTTGAACAAATCATTAATATTAGAGAAATATTATTATTTCTTATTATTTTTGACTACTTCATATTGTAACACAAATAATATATTCATTTTTTTTTCTCGTATCATCATTTGAATTATTTTCTTTCCCAAGCAGTGACGTACATGTCTATATAAATAGCCGGGTAATGGTTATTACTCGTACAAAGCATTGCAAAGCAATTTTTTTGGAAACGGTAAATATATATTAAAAAGACCAACTTAGCAAGACACTAAGAAGGACACAAAGTACATAGCTACGCCAAAGCCACAAAAGGCGAAACACACTAATCAAACCAACAACACGTTAAATTAGTTCTATGTTTTAACCACATGTACGCATGGAGATAATAACGCCCGCACACGCCGTGCATGATTTGAATAAATTGTTAAACACCATATCATTTCTCGCCTTCCACAAACACCATATTGTACATTGAATAATCATTGTAAGCGACTTCCTCTTCTTGGGACAATTACCCCAAATTTCCCCAAATTCTATTAATTCCACCACCGAAATGAATGTGGGAATAGGAATTCCACACCACCATAGTGTTTAGCGCCGCTTTCTCCTTATTACTGTAGGGCACTGCCTGATTGGAGAAAATCTCTTTCTTTTCCTGGACGTAGAGGCAAGAGCAATTGGATATCATTTTCAAGATGAACCCCGAGAGCAACGTTAATGGTGTTATTAAGATGACCTCAGTAAGCAACATTCCCGATGCTATGATCCGATATTGGTCGACAACATCAATACGATTGACGTAATTTTTTGTATACATTTGTTAAATTATTGTACACTCGCACAAACAATTTGGATAAAACAAAGGACCCAACTTTTCATTAAAATAAAAGGCACACTGTTCCGTATGTGGGGGAAATTAAGTGGTTAAATCGATAAATAATATCTTGAGGGGTAAAAATGATAATTACGCCAAAATGTGTTGTGCTTTATGAAAGTTGACTACGATCGAGGGAAATGTTGTGAAACTAACTTTTTATATACTGTTTTCTCATTCTCAAACCACATTTCTCATTTTCTATCCCCTTCGAATGTCATTTCCAAAATAAGGTTATAATCATGTGATTAGCAGAAACATAGTGATTAATGAAAAAGTGTAACTTATATCCCTGCAGACGCAAATGGGTTAATCTCATCTTAAACTTACTTTTAATGAACCTCGATATAAAAGGAATCACAAGTTCAACATCTAAAAAACTAAATTTATATAGAGAGCTAATAATTAATAAATAAAAGAGTAAATTACAGTTTTTGTCCCCGTGATTTGCCCGATTCTGCGTTTTTGTCCCTGTACTTTTTTTTTCTTTTTTTTTGTCCCTGAGGTATGCAAAATTCCGTTTTTTTTTATCCTTCCGTCCACCTCCCGTCACTTTTTAGCCGTTAAGCCCCTCACGTGCTGAAAACGTGAGGGCATTTTGGTCTTTTTTCATTTTCTATTTTTTTTCACTTTTTTTTTCTTTCTCTTCATCTTCTTCTTCCAAATTCTCCATCTTCTTCCAAATTCCAAGATGAGGATGATGAACTCAAAAAATCAAAAATCAGTAGAAACCCAAAAATCAAAATCAAACTCAAATCAAAAAGTCAGTAGAAACCCAAAATCAGTAGCTCAAAATCAAACTCAAATCAAAATCGAACTCAAATCAAAAGTTCAAAATCAGTAGGAACCCAAAAATCAAAAAATCCCCCACATCACGAGGATGATGAACGCCACACCATGCCAGAAAACAACCGTTGCCCCAGCTAGTGCCGCCGCCTTCATCTCTGCCTTCCGTCGTCACACCGCTGGTCGCCGACGCTGCTCCGCCCATCGTCTCCGCCGCCGCCTTCATCTTCAACCGATCCACCGATCGTTTCCACAACCCTTCAGCACTTCATCTTCTTTGTTTGGATATGTGATTTGGAGTTTAGGGTTTCAAATGATTTTTATCCAAATGCCATAACCCAAATGAAACGATTGGTCTGTCATTAACTTGTAGAGGGAGGCGATTATCAGGTGGGTTTTTAAGGTGATGCTTGAAAATGGTTTATCCCAAAATTTATGGTGGTTTTCGATTTGCAGGTGGGTTTTCTTTTTTATGATGGGGATGAATGAGTTTGATAGTTATCCAAAACCACCACCAGTTTTCAAAACCACCACCACCAACGTAATGGTTCAGATTTGGGGTTTGCAACTTGGGGGTTTTAATTTGGGGGTTTCTAAATGAAGGCAGATTTGAGTTTTGCAACTTCTGGTTCGGATTTGGGTGTGGAGAAGACAAAGAAGAAGATGAAGAGAAAGAAAAAAAAAAGTGGAAAAAATATAGAAAATGAAAAAAGACCAAAATGCCCTCACGTTTTCAGCACGTGAGGGGCTTAACAGCTAAAAAGAGACGGAAGGTGGACGGAAGGACAAAAAAACGGAATTTTGCATACCTCAGGGACAAAAAAAAAGAAAAAAAAGTATAGGGACAAAAACGCAGAATCGGGCAAACCACCTGTAATTTACTCTAAATAAAACAAGAACTCAAAATTTTATGAAGATTTCTATGAATCTTCAAGACTCCAACATGCCAAGATCTTCTTCACTCATGTGGTAGATAAAATGGCAAATCAATTGAAATAACATTCGATAATTTTGATATGTTCGTATGATTTTAGTTTATCATTAAAGTAAATACTTAGTTACTTACTATGGTTTGATTACTCGATTGCACTAATGGAATTTTTTGTTTACGAGACCTCTTCCTGTTCTTCTGCCTGCACCTCAGTGTCATCAGTCTCATGATCTTTCTGCATGTACGTAAATAGGAGAATAATGAGCACCAAAGAATAAAACAGTAGACAGGAAAAGAAAATAATAAATAATAATACAAACGTAATTCACATTTTTGGCAACGGGCTTTTGTTTCTCGGTTTTCTTCTTCTTACAAGAGAGTGGATTTGGACCCTAAAAAAGGCACACAAATGAGTAATACTCAAACAAGAAAAAATACGAAACAACATGGTGAAGGACCAAAACCTTAGCTCTTTTTCTCTTGAACTGTACGGTATCCTTTACGTCTGTTTTCCTTTTAGCGACACTTTTTTTCAAATCTTCAATAAATTTATTTGGCAAAAGTTCATCTGCTTGAGCAGAATCCTCTGTTTCTGAACTTGTATTTTTATTATTAATTAGCAATTTAATTTCAAACTCATTCATGTGTGATCGCTCTTCTTCAGCAGCTTTAGCAAATTGCTTTTGAGAATCAGATGGAGGCTCGAGAAATAAAGCATTTCTAAGTGCAAATATTACAGGTACAGCTGGTAACTGTTAACAAAAAACATACAAATTCAAAAAAGTAAAATAATAATACTTCGTAATAGTAATAATACTTTAATCCAATATCGAACTGAAGAAATGAAAAAAGTATAAACCTCTTGAAACTTGTTGCGCATCTTGACTAGCAAAAAAGAAATGCTCTTCATTTCGTTCACCAATAACTTCTAGTAAACAATCTGCAGCACTCCTATTCTCGTGATCACACCTAAAAAATTACATATTCGGCATTATTATGGAAAATAAATAAAAACTGAAAAGACGATACTGACCTTGCAAGTGCAAGATCACGAGCCACATTAAGAGAATCAGTGTGATCTTTACCAAGACTTTTTAACTCATCAAGAACACATCTATTGGATAAATTACAAATGCAGTGAATAAACATATAAGCCTAAAAGTTCTTAGTAACTGAAGTTGTAAAAAGTAAAAAAACAGGGTAAAAGTAAATGAATTTAACCTGGTGGTGAACAATTTGACAGGAGAACCAAGAATGTTGGAAATCAGCTGGAGTAATGCGATTAATAAGAAGATGGTGAATAAACGTCCCGTCACACAATATCTTAAAAGGCGGTCTGAAATTATGAATTGTTGTAAAGAATCTAACACTTCTGCGATGACGCTTTTGCTTTTTTAATCTCATCTGTAAGACAAAAGAAACACATTAACAAATAATTAAAATGAGGAAGCACTATTAATCCAATGTTGTCATGATAGAAATTGTGACATTAACAATAATGCAAATACAGAAAACAACTGAAACTGTGCAATGATAGATGTTGACACATATTATATTTGCTTAGAAGAATGTGACTATTAATTTGACATTTGTTATTAAGGTCAATCAGCATTTGTGCACCGTGTTTGCCCTAACTCGTACCGAATTCTCACGTTAATTGGGAAGATTCAAAAACTATTAGACCGCTAATAAGAATTTGAAGAGCTAACCGGCTCAAATTTTGTTTTGGAATAATGAAAATTAACAAGCAACTTCCAAAATTCGATGATAATAAGCATACTAATAACAAAAACAGCAACGAACCGTTTGTACAGTAGTAACTGGCACAAAATTGAAAGGGAAAATACTTTCCGAGTTACAAAACGAGAGGTAGAAGTCGAAAGGGAGGAGGAGCGGAGGGCAAAGAGGCCGGATTTGCCGAGGCCTATGATTTTTGGGTTTTTTTGTGATTAACGAAAGAGTGTATAACATATCCTTGCGGACGCAAATGGGTTAATTTTTTTTAGACTTCTCGTTTTTATTTATTACAAAAATATCATTGTTTGCTTAAGTTGAGTTTTGCTCATAAATGTTAATGTAGGAATAGATCTCGTGAAATATTATTTTAGACACACTTATAGGTATGTTATCAATTTGGGTTAATTTCTTCACAATAAACACAATTGCACTATTTTCGGGGATGATTTTCATACCACATCTTTTAAGCATTGTACCACAATATGTGCTTTATATGCTTGTACAGTTTGCAAGAATATTTATACATTGTGGTAGGGGAATCAAAAATTATGGTATGAAAACTAATTCCCTTACATATATAGTACTTTCAGTTTCACCACTTTACTGAAATACATTTACGTGTCACCTTTTTTTTTTACCTACTTTCAGTTTCACCACTTTACTGAAATACATTTACGTTTCACCTTTTTTTTTACCTCAATATAACGTAATTAGGGATGTGTTCGGTTCCGGAACCGGACTGGAACCGGTAAACCCGGTAACCGAAAAAAGGAAATTTCAAGGACCGAGAACCGGACCGGTTAAACCGGTTCCGGGCCCGGTTCGGTCTTCAAGCGGGTTTAGAACCGGTAAACCCGGTTTTTGTGTTTGCCATCCGATTATACATTTTCGGTGCATATTTCATCTTAAAATATATAACTTAAATATTTTAGCGTACTTTTAATAAAAGTACGATGTTTGCGGGGGTTTACGGGATGTTTCAAGTAAAATATGTTTCTATTAAAAGCGTATATACCTATTATTTCGACATATGTATATGAAAACTCGTAAGAACCGGGAACCGGACCGGTTAAGCCGGTTCCGGTTCGGTTCGGTGCCGGTTCCGGTTCGGTCCCGGTTCGGTTCCGTTTTTTATACACACCCCTAAACGTAATTACATACAAGTGCACGAAAACGTACATAGAATTGCGAAAATCAATAAAACTTATTTGTGTGAAGCTGGCGAAACTATTATTTCAGAATTGCTAAGTGAAAACATCGTAGAAATTTGGGTTTTGAGGGAGAGAATGGTAAGTTTCAGTTGGTTATGGTTGTAAAACTGTTATTCAAAAGTAAAACAAGTTAGTTTGCTTAACCATAGATGTACCATCTGCCAATACCGTTAGCATTTCCTTTATCATTTAAGCATCAATGAAACGATTTTGTTCCAATAACATCACAGAATTTAAATTTGCAAGAAAATAACAAATGTCTAATAATTGCCATTGGATTTATAACTTAACCACTCAATCACAACTCTGAAAATCGAAACAAATACAGATTTTGTTTACTCTATAGAACCCCGAAGAACATCACCTTTTCCATTTGGCGGAGATATGATACCAAGAATAACAAAACCACCCAAGAAAACAATCAAAACTCCCAAAATATTCACCAACATTGCTTCTGAAGAATATCGTGAAATTATATTATTTGTTTGCAGAAATGTAGCTTTTTCTAAAAGCCCAGTAGCACAAGCAGCAACCGCCAGCACATAAATGTAGACACCAAAGAAAACATGCCACGGTAGCAGTGATACCCTACTGTTTCTTGAACCACCTGGGTACCAGAATGTCGTGAATCCAGCTGCCCACTAAATGTTTGAAAAATACGAGGTCAATAGTTGACTTTTTTTGACCAAAAATGTAACAGAAAAATGAGAACCTGAATGGTGAATAAGAGTAAGCAAAGCAAGCCCAGCCATGAGTGCAAGCTGTAAAAATTGTCGATTCCTTTTTCATTGTGAAATTTCCAAGCAGCCCATAATCCGATTATTCCAAAGGAAAATGCAAGGAACTGGAGGGAAAGATGGACTAGTTTTTTGAAACTTTTTGTGCCAGATACTGTTTTGTATGCCAGCATGGCTGAATACAACAAAATTTAGAAATTAGAACATAGATTTTTCAGAAACTGTAGCTTGAGTAAATGGTGATCCTTCCTGACTATAAGGTCTCAAGTGTTCTTGTAAGAAAAATAATTTCTGTGAGTAAATTGTAATTATTTCATGATGAAATACCACTTGATTTATGTTTAAAATACAGTTACCTTCTCCATTCAGCAGAACAAGACCGATTACCATCATCACTGGATGAACCTGCATAGCGTATTCAAAGTTTCTTATCAGTGCTGATCCAGAATTAAATTCAAACATAACTAGTACAATCATGGTAATTTTGCAGAATAAACACTCAAAACCTCCATCTAAACCATTTAGAAGTATGAAAAAGTAACAACGACACCCAATGAAGACTCATAAACCCTAAATATTCGAACAAATCTTATGTTATGATTAAATGTTCATCAAGTTAATTAATCAAAACAAATGGAGTTGAGAATGCATCAATTAGATATCTATAATCTATCAAAATCGAAGCTAAATCAAAGCTAGATCAATTACCCTAATCATCTGCAAGCATCAAAACCTAATAATTAAAAAGGTTTTTTCAGTTTAAACAATATGATGATTCCAAATAAAAAGAGGATTTAGAAAAATTACATTGAAGATGAGATTTTTATCCTCTGCAAAAAGAGCTAATCCTCCTCTATAGCGAAAATTCCAAATGAGAACCAAAGCAGCAACAAGTAAACCTAATACGCGTACGCATACGTATAGTGGGAATTTCACCACCGGAACCGTCATCTTTTTGCTCAAAATACACACAGCAGGCCGGAGTAGAAGAGGTTGAGTAATTAAGGTTCCGGAGAGATTACGGCAGGTGATCGGAGTTTAATTAGTACAAGTTGTGATCACGTATAGTACCGATTAATTATGAAAAGTCGAAATCAAAAGGGGGGCTGAGTTGTGTCGAATTGGGGAAGAAAGATCTTGACTTTCATGTAAAAATAATTCATATTTAATATTTTATCATCTTCAGCAAAAACTGATGCCAAAAGAGTAACAGAAATTACATTTCTTTAAAAAAAATCTACTACTATAATAAATCAAACTTTTTAATGTCATGTGTCACTTTCCTAGCTCTTATAAACAGCCCCTTATTTCGATTTATAATTTAAGAAGAAAATTACTTTTAATTTATTTCCCTGCGATTTCTAAGGATTTAATTTCAATCAATATATAAAATTCCATCCATATATAAAAATTTAATGCAACCCAATAACCAGCTCCTTATTTCGTATTTATTAAAAACTTGGTTTTTAATTTTTTCCAATTTCATCCATATATAAAAATTTAATCCAAATAATTTAGGTAGCCATTTGTTATTAATTTTTTTCCCTAGGAATTAAATAATATACAAATTACCTTGACGGGTCCAGATCCAGTGAGTACTCAAAAACTAGTGAAGACTCCAAAAAAAACTCTAAAAATGATCCAAAATAAACTTTTTTTCAAAAAAATTTCTTTTTTAAACATAAAAATCGCAGCCTATATGATCCAAAAAAAAAATTCAAAAATGATCCAAAAAATAAATAAATATGGACCATAATAATGATCGACAGAAAAAATATGGATCATTGTTAGGATCCACAAAAAAAAAGTGGATCATAATTTTTTTTTTCAAAATTTTTTTTTGATCAAATGTAGTAATATTCATGGGGAGTTATATATTTTTTTTTCGGAATTTTTTGAAATTTTTTTGAGGTGTCCTCACGAGTCCTCACTGTTTTTTAAGTAATCACCGGATCCCACTTCTTACCTTGACTTACTTTTTTGGTAAATGTATATCCGGTTTATTATTTAAAATACATAGCATGTTAAAAAAAATAAATAATAAACACGCTATAATGACTTTATCTCTACCAAAAATAGTTTCAAACTATTATTCCTGATTTTAATCCCATAACAATGTTAACAACAAACAGTTTGTCTATTCCAGAAGTTGTATGGCAAAGTACATGGCAATATTTGTCAGATGGTATTTTGTATCGTCAACAACGTAGATTCAATAATCCATGTATTACAAACTTTCATACGCTTATAATACAACTTTCTAATATCGTATCATATTATTTTATTTTTACGCTAACATATTTTATTTCTGTCATAGATTTATCTTATGGAGAACTCTTTCATCCGCCCACAGGTCCATTGGACAAACTGTTTTAAATGTTGCTTCAAGTGGTATTGCTTCTTTGTTAATATCTGACGGTAGGACTGCTCACTCTCGGTTTCATATACCTTTTTATCTTAATGAAGATTCTATGTGTTCTATAAGGGCAAATAACGATGTAGCAATGTTAATTAGAAAAAACAAGCCTTATAATATGGGATGAAACACCAATGGTTCATAAACATGCTTTTTGAAGCGTTGGATAGAACATTCAACGATATTTTAAAAGATGGTATTAATGTTAACATTGAGCTCCCATTTGGAGGTAAAGCAATTGTGTTTGGAGATGATTTTAGACAGATTCTACCAGTTGTACTAAATGGGACTAGACAAGATATAGTAAATGCATCATTGAGTTCTTCGTATATATGGGAAAATTGCAAAGTGAGGAAATTAACAAAAAACATGAGGTTTACAGTAGGAAGTGGTATAGTACCTGTATCAAAATAAGTGATACATTTGAGATTTCACGATTTTTGTGGCAAAAGATTAAACTGTTAGTTAAAATATATTAAAGTAGATAGTTAGTGGATAATGGATCCCACTTCTTTTGAAAAAAGTGATATTAATGATGTTTAAAAGTAAAAATAAAGGCAAAAATATAATTTCACTTTATTAAAGTAAATTGTTAGTGGAGATTGGGTCCTAATTTTTCACCAAATTAAGGAAACTTTTAGAAGTATATCATTTATTTTGTTCCACCCCTAAATGGAAAGTATTTCACTTATTTTGATACGGAGGTAGTAGGTGATATTGAAGAAACCACATCATTTGCAAATTCACTTTTGGATATTAGAGAAGGCAAAATTGGTGGACCAAACGATGGAAATGCAATTATTGATATTCATCATGATCTTCTAATTTCTAAATCAGCAGACCCATTGAGTTCGTTGATTGATTTTTTTCATCCTTCCTTGCTCAAAAACATAAATACTCTTGGCTATTTTCAAGAAAGATCAATACTTATACCTAAAAATGAAGTGGTTAGAGATATTAATGATCGATTTTTATCAATTTTCCCTGGAGAAGCCAAGGAATATTTAAGTTCAAATACCATTAGTCCTGAGGAGTTTTTGAATGAAGAATTTGATGAAAATTTATACTCACCAAATGTGCTTAATGGTATTAAAGTATGTGGATTGCCAAATCATCACTTAGTTTTGAAAGTTGGTGTTCTTGTCATGTTATTAAGAAACACTAGCAGGGTACCCGCACAATGCGGCGGCGGGTACCCAAAAACTATATTTCGTGGCGAGCAAGTGTTTTTCGTTTACACGGTTTTTCCAACAATAATTGCGCAAATGAATGATTTTTTCCGTCTTTAAAAATTGCAATTAGTAATCATTATCATCTAGAACATAATAATACATTCAAGTTAACCAACAAACTTATGGATTATAATTAAAGAATATGTGAGCACACAAACAGAATATGTTTTCTATTTAAAGTTGGTTGTTTATTTGTTCTAAAACAAATTGTTATTTAGAGCAATTGGTTAACACACAGTCAGATTTCACAAGAGGTCTTGTGTTCGAATCCTGGAAGCAACACTTTTTTATTTTTGTGGTGTTGAAGAAGTTACTAAAAGTGGAAATGTTTTTAAGTTTAAGTTTAAGGAGTTTCTATGTTTAGTAGTCCTAAATGCTTTATAGATAGTATAGATATAGATAGAAATAGATATAGATATAGATAAATTTGTTAAATTTGAATATTTATTACGTCTTTAAATACAAAATTCAACGTTGCTAAAGATACGAATACTTCCTTATTTCAACGTTACATAATTAACGTGTACAATTAGTAGTTACTTACAAATCTGTCAAGCAAAAACAAATATAGTTTGTTTTGTTTGTGGTCAAACCAAATATATTCAACGCGGACACATCTGCATTTGTACCAGTACTGAGGTTTCCAGAGGTCTTGAAAGTTTTCAACTGTCTCGTATGGTCCAAAAGCCTTGCAAAAATAGAATGAAAAAATTCCATTAGAATAAAATACCCCCAGGCGTAATACACACCTATTGATCACAATGTGACATAATAGTATTTCAAAATTTGTTATGAAAGTTGTACCTCTTGAACCTCAAAAGTTGAATCCCCTGCATGTGGATGTGGTGGTGCAGTGAGTATTGAAGTACCAATATGTGTGGTTGAAGACATTTTAGTTGCTTACACCTAGACAGTTGAAATATGCAAAGTTAAAGAAAATTAGTATGAGAAGATAACAATCGATTGTTAATATATATATATGATCTTAAACGGACAACAAACCTTAACACTGGAGCATATGTCATGGGTAAAATTATTTCCGGAAATCGCAAGCGGGTATAACGTCGCCTGATTTGTAGCATCGTGTTTATGTGTAGGTTGTGTTTATGTGTAGGTTGTGGTCGAGGCGTTTTGGTCGAGGCGTTATGAACAAAAGCTTTCTATATTGTTAAGATATGCGTGGAGAAGATTTAGTATAGTCAAAAGGTCAATTAATTTGGTGGTAAGACAATTAATAGTTTCCAGAAATATAAACCGAAACGGAAATAAAAGATGGTAAGACAATTTAGTATAGTCAATAGTTTCCGGAAATATAAAATGAAACGGAAATAAAATGGCTGGTCAAATGCGATGATGTACAGCCTCTTATAATTTGTTTTGGTGGTTTGAAATAAAGTGTAATTTATAGCAATTGGTTAACACATAGTGATTACTTAGAAGAGGTCTTGTGTTCGAATCCTGTAAGCAACACTTTTTTATTTTATTTTAGTTGAAAAACTTACTAAAAGTGGAAATCTCCTTAAACTTAAAATTAAGGAGCTCCTTAAAATTCCTTAAAATGTTAGTCCTAAATGCATTAGTAAGTAGTAAGATAAGATAAGATTTACTAGAAAAATGGTTTATGCAATGGTACTAGACTTTAGATTCTTGCTATGGGTACCCGTGTTATAGAAGCATTTGTTATATCTGGAAATAATGTTGGATATCGTACTTTTATATCTAGATTATCTTTGACGCCTTCTGACACCAATACTCCGTTTAAGTTTAAAAGACGGCAATTTCCACTTTCTATTTATTTTGCTATGACAATAAATAAAATTCAAGGAGAATCATAGTCAAAAGTTGGCATGTATTTAATAGAACCCGTTTTTTCACACGGTCAACTATATGTAGCCTTATCCAGAGTAAGAAGCAGACAAGGACTAAAGATTTTAATAGAAGATAAAGATGGATATCTAACAAATAAAACATTAAACGTTGTATTTAAAGAAGTGTTTAGAATTTTAACTTGATGCTTTAAATATTAATGGGATTGGCTAACTCATGCCCTAAAGGCATGAGATTAGACCTAATTAATGAACATCAAAAATCAATCATAACCACAAGCAATGCGTTGTAAGCTTTGTAGGTGTTTTGGCCACAAAATTAGTACATGTTCAGAAAGAAAGACATTTGACGCTAACAATACATCTACACAAGTTTTTAGTAAGACAAAGAAAATTACTTCGGAGAATGAAGATTTAAATCCTATTTTTTACATGAAATCACAGGATTAATAATATCATTGTTTACTTTATTGTGTACGGTTAATTTTAAAATAAAAACTTTATGTTGAATGTTTGGTATGCATCCTTTATCAGTTTGCTTATTCTTTAGAATGAAATTGAAATAATATCTAAATTATGTTTAATTTAGTTAGTTTATATTTTCATATTTGTTTCGGAGTCGAAAAAAAAAGTAAACCAAATATTTGATTCAAGTTTTCTCCTTTATTTTTCAATGTAAATTAATTTACTAAGTTATTAAAGAAAGGGTAAATTAGGAAGAAAGAAACAAGAAAAAGTAATTAATGTTTAATTGTAGTTACAATTGAGTTTTTAAATACATTAATTAAGTCTAATCTCATGCCCTTAGGGCATGAGTTAGAAAATCCCAATATTAAATACTTTCTTGAAATTTGTTGTTTGATTCTTTGTTTCCTTTTAGTTGTTATAAATTTTTTTTTTATCTAATATTAAATACGTCAGCCCGTGAATTTCACGGGTCAGAACCTAGTTCTAACAATAAATTAACGTTTGATGAAAAATAAAGTTTTACTTTTTATATACTTCCTTCGATTTAAAATAAGTGACACACTTTCTATATTTGGGTGTATCAAAATAAGTGATACACTTTGAAAACTTACCTTATTTGGAAAAAAAAAATAGTGGGACCCATACTCAATAACTATCTACTTTAATAAAGTGAAATGACATATTTACCCTTATTTTTACTTTTAAACATCATTAACATCACTTTATTCAAAATTTGTGGGACTCAGTCCCCACTAACCATCCAATTAATCTAATTTAATTATCATTATCAAATTTTGCCTCAAAATCGTGAAACCAGCAATGTATCACTTATTTTAAATCGGAGGAAGTATAAACTAGTAGATTTTATAATTTTCTTACGATACCTTAAATTCTATTTACTATATTAATATAATTGGCCGAGTTATATAGAGAACTCATATTTCATGGTAGCACAGAAACCGCGGCTAACCCAATCAGAATTTAGTAAATACCAATGTAACACCGCAAAAATTAACGCCGGTTTTTTTTTTTAAAAAAAAAAACTATATAACGGAAGCGTATAAACAACCATCATAAAAACAGTTAATATATAACAGGCCTTTTACAATTTAACCCAAAATATTGTAAGTAGTTAACATTGTTAAAACATCCGGCGGTCCATTTACTTCAATATCAAAAATCAGAGTGTTGGTCAACCATTCCTAAAACACCCCTTGACCCGCCCAAAAGATAAACCTGCAAAAGAGTCAACGAGGTGGGGATTAGCTAACAGCTAAGTGAATGAACTTAAACCAATAAAATAATCAAACAACCGATGATAAATTTCATTATCCCAATAAGTTAATTTTGAAGAGTAACGGTGGTTCTGCCGAAGCCTTAAATCATTGTTGGCCGAACAATGATAACCGATGGCCCTTTACTCAAAGACAGTGTGTACCCCCTTAGAACAACCAGTGCTTCTAAGGGCGGTACACCTTGTCAATAGTAAACTTATGCCCAGTAGAATGTTCCAATTACTGACCTCTTCCCCAAAAGTGCACTTAATTAATTACCGAATTATTTATACCGAAGGGTGGACTTGCAATAACAATTGCAGCCAAGAAAACTGCCCCCAAGAAAGTTCACGTTCGCGAACTCAAGTTCGCGTCATGAACTTGAGTTCACGATCCGTGAACTTTCTCACGACCCAAACCCCAAATCTCTGCCTCGAGTTCGCGATCGCGACCCCAAGTTCGCGTCGCGAACTTCCCCAGATACCAGATCCTGCACCTTTTTACCAAATTGACCAATTTCTAACCAAATTGCCCATCTAAGGTTTGAAGGCTAAATCCACTCACCTGAGTACCGCAATTGTCAAACTCAGTGATCTTATATTACTGAGTTTCCTTCCCTTTGCCTGTATTAACAATATAAACCAAGTTAGTAACCCGAAATCGTCAAATGATAACAGATACCAATTTAAATTCAAAGCCAATATCCCATTCTAATATCTCTACTATTACTTGCATTCTATCAATAATTTATTACCACTCATCTAAGACTTCTACAAGTCAAAGTCAACCAACAAATTAGCAAGTAAACCTATTTTGACATAATGTAACCAAACGGGTCAAAAGTGCATATTCAAGTCAAGACTACAATTTATCATTTCCAACATGTCAAAGTGCACACAATCAATCATTTACATGATTACTAGTCATTCTACAAGCATACCAAACAATTACCAAGTCAAAAGTCATATAAATTACCAATTTGACACATAATACACAAACGGGTCAAAACTCATAAACTAACTTTGAAACTACCTAATTCATGCCTTGTAATTCTAAAATTTCCCAACTCATCATAATTAGACTTCTAAGGTCAAGAATACACCAAACAATGCATTTTTAATCCAAATTTAGCATATAGGCCCAAACGGGTCAAAACCGAACAATTTATCATAATACTCCCACAATCCGTAACCGTTACATCAATTAACATCTACACATCATTTTATAAACATATATGAACCATTTTGATTAGCTAATTATCCAATGTAAGTGTTAACCTTTTACTTTGACCAAAGTTAACAATTCTTAATATAACTAGTTATTCTAGAAAACGGGCCAAAACCATTATATTAACTTCTTATATTTACAAACACATAATTATCATTTCATCAAGTATAAAATTACCATTTTATGACAAACCTCATGTTTACATATAATACATCGAAACATACAAAGTTTTCAATACATGTTTGACCGAAAAAGAAACATCCGACCTCTTGTACTAACTCAGAAATCTGGTCACTTTTATGACCACATTAGTTCATGAAAATATGATATAAATAAAGTAGACTCTTAGACCCTCGAAACGACTGGTCGCACGCCCAAAACGGAGTTACGGTTGATTTTATATGATTTTTACAAAGTCGCCAAAATTCTGACAAAAAGCTGTTAAAAATTGTACTAACGGACTTTTTCACCAAAATTCATCCAAACACTAATTTAATCATGCTAAATACTTCCAACTTAAATCACCATCAACATAAACATTAATTATCACTTCCAATATGTTATTTAATCCAAATAAACATATAAAACACCAAAACTTCATAAATTCAAGAACTAGATAAAAAAATCCTTCTTCTTCAATGTTACCAACAATGGTGGATTATGAAACTTCAAACAAATCTATGATTTCTCTTCTAATTAATCATGCAATACTTAAACAATCATCAACAAACACTATAAGGTTAATCAATTTCGGATTTAAAGCAAGAATTCACAAAACCCACCAAAAGCTCAAGAACCCTAACTTTTTCTTCACTAGCAATTCAAGAACACAACAAGAAGATGATAAATTACCTATTGTTTGCCCTAGAATCTGAAAATCAGAGAAGGAGGAGGAAAGATTCAAGCTAATCTTCAAATTTCTACCAAGAACACACACACACTAAGTGTGTGTGTTTGGTTTTAGACGTGACAGAGAAAGAGAGATGGAAAGGAGGTGTAAACCTCCTAACAACACACAACACACGTGCACACACACACACACAACACTTGTCAATTTCATTTAATTAACAGATTCGTACTGGACATCTAATTTTTACGATTATTAACTTAAAGACATAAACGAACTCTGATTTGGGTAACGGAGATATATTCGGAACTGTAATTCAAAAGTTAATTCAAAAATGTAATTATCATTTTCATGCTCAATTATAACAGTTAATACTAATTTTAACCCCTTGGTTAAAATATGCTAAAATCTAAATAAATCACATAAATTATGCAAAATAATAAACAATTAGAATTACTTACCGAAAGTAATTTAAAATTCTAGGCCGGATCTCGGGATGTTACAAATCTATCTCCCTTAAAAAGATTCCGTCCCCGGAATCTCTACATGCTCAAACTAACAAGGTAACAATTCATCAAAACAACAATAATTTAACATAAACAAACTTATCATATTTATTCATGTTAGTTTTGTTTAAAAAACCAACATTTATTTATTTATATTTTTGAACGAGTAATAAATTCAAATTTGAAAACTCCCAAGTAGCGACATCAATGCGATTGTTTAATATCTAATCATTTTGTCATAATCTCAATGTATCTACAATCTCAAAACTATTTCAACTTGCACCAAAATAATTATTGTTCATGGCCCTTTTTTTTTTAAATCATAAGCTGATACATAATTCTTCTTGCAAACAGTCATAACAATTATTTTAATGTCTAAAATATTACGCCTTGTCCTTTATTCCATCGAAATTTTGTATTCTATTATCGTTTAACTTGTTAAAGATCTCGTAATTTTAGAATTATTAATAATAAATCCACAGTCATAATTCACTACTTCTCAGAATTACACCTTTCGAAATCTAAATTCTAATCAATCTTCACATAAAACAGCATTAATTCTCATTATTTCAAAATTTATCTCTAATAAATTTCACAACCTTATTGAATTTTATATTCACTCTAAAATTCACCCATTAATATAATCGGAAATCAATTCAATATGGTCAATAACCTTGATTCTTTATGTCAATTTTTCAATTTTCACATCCGGCATAGGGAACAAATCGTATATTTAACATTAAATTATTTTGTTATTCTCTTTATATTTCTCTAAGATATTTATGTCTATATGTCATTCATTTATAACATCCATAACAAGGCAAGAAACAATTCATTCATATTAGTAAAATAATTCCAACATATACTTTACGAGTTACTACATGTGACTCGACAGGTCACGATTAATAAATTTCTTTCTAATTAAATGTCAGTCCTTCCCAAGACTACTCAGTTTATACCTAATATTACATCAATCTACTAAAGGCACTATATAAACAGAAGTTCATAGCAAACACTTTTCAGAATCAAATTGATATATCAATATATCATTAACTACCGTTACTTTTAATGGGTTAAACACAAGCAAATAATTTCAGTTCATCACCTAGTTCATAATCATATATGAGCAATTTGCTCCAATTTCAAATAATATATGTGTAAGCAAGTAGTTTATCAGAAACATACCAGTAACGACATCATCTGTTGTAATAGCATCCTCCACAGTCATTCGAAACGCTCTACCCTCAGGTGGAGGGTAAGTCTTCCTTTTATGGCTTGTTGTTGATAACGATTCCCCACCCGATCCAGAACCCACTCCCGTCTTTCTAGCTGAAGGGCATTCCCCCGCCCGATGATCCTCTTTATGGCAATTCCAACACACGTTTCTCGGAAAACGACAATCTTTGGCATCATGCTTAAACTGACCACATCGTGTACACCTCAAAGTCTGAATTGTACATGATCCTGAATGTGATGACTTACACCTAAAACACCAAGGAGTTCTCTGATCTGAACCAAAACTCATTTCTTCGTGACTTGAGTTACCTTGTCTTTGATCACCTTGCCCCTTTCGGTTTTGTTGAAAGCCGGATTGTGTTGAACTCGACTTGTGGAACCCCGTCTTTTCTCTATTCATTCGTTCACTTGCCTTGTAGTCACTTTCTGCTGACTTAGCCAAAGCGAAAGCTTGTGTTAGAGTATTTACATATCTAACGAATCCTCGGTATTGTGGTAGTAGTGCATCGATAAAGTGTTGTAACTGAGCTTGTTCATCTGGCACCCATTGTTTCACAAAACGTAATTTCCCATTGAATTGTCTTATAAGTTCATCCACACTCATCCTTTCATCCATTTTTAATCCCATAAATTCTCTCCTTATCTTGTTCATCTCGAATGAATTACAATACTGAGCACATACTTGTTCATAAAATTGGTTCCATGTAATTGAAGCTAATTGAGTTGGTGTGAAATTTGCGGTAATGGTACCCCACCATTGCATTGCATCACCTATCAATCTTCGAGAGGCATACATTACTCGCCGATCATCATCACAACTACATGCGTCAAGGGCCCTAGACATCTCCATTAGCCAATTTAAGGTAACACTGGGGTCGGTACTTCCACCATATTCTGAGGGCTTACAATCAAGGAACTGTTTATATGTGCAAGGTTGTTTCTGAGGTGGTGGCGGCGAATAACCAGGATAAGGATAAAATCCTTGCGGTGGATATTGATAATTAAACGTTGGGGGTGGCATGTTGGTAGGAGGTTGTGTGGTGGTATTCGCGGGTGGAGTTGGTATTGAGTAGGTATGATTTTGTTCGTATTCTCTAACAATATTTCTGAGATCTTGAAGTTGACCTTCCAACGATTGGACATACTCCTCACTATATACCGGATTACTTCCCGAAGGTTGATCATTCCCGACGTTGTTATTCGGTGGGTTCGGGTGGTTTGTATTATCGTTATCTTCCATACCTGTAACAATCACAACATCTCACGAACAATTAGTGTAATTCGTTAGTACCTACATACTAACTACTAACACCCCAAAAGTTCACTCACTAACCCAAACCTGAATCTAGGAACGTTTGACCAAACTCGAGCCAAGATTTGGGAATGTTACACCTAAATGTGCACACATTGCCAAACCAAGGCTCTGATACCAAATTGTAACACCGCAAAAATTAACGCCGGTTTTTTTTTTTTAAAAAAAAAAACTATATAACGGAAGCGTATAAACAACCATCATAAAAACAGTTAATATATAACATGCCTTTTACAATTTAACCCAAAATATTATAAGTAGTTAACATTGTTAAAACATCCGGCGGTCCATTTACTTCAATATCAAAAATCAGAGTGTTGGTCAACCATTCCTAAAACACCCCTTGACCCGCCCAAAAGATAAACCTGCAAAAGAGTCAACGAGGTGGGGATTAGCTAACAGCTAAGTGAATGAACTTAAACCAATAAAATAATCAAACAACCGATGATAAATTTCATTATCCCAATCAGTTAATTTTGAAGAGTAACGGTGGTTCTGCCGAAGCCTTAAATCATTGTTGGCCGAACAATGATAACCGATGGCCCTTTACTCAAAGACAGTGTGTACCCCCTTAGAACAACCAGTGCTTCTAAGGGCGGTACACCTTGTCAATAGTAAACTTATGCCCAGTAGAATGTTCCAATTACTGACATCTTCCCCAAAAGTGCACTTAATTAATTACCGAATTATTTATACCGAAGGGTGGACTTGCAATAACAATTGCAGCCAAGAAAACTGCCCCCAAGAAAGTTCACGTTCGCGAACTCAAGTTCGCGTCGTGAACTTGAGTTCACGATCCGTGAACTTTCTCACGACCCAAACCCCAAATCTCTGCCTCGAGTTCGCGATCGCGACCCCAAGTTCGCGTCGCGAACTTCCCCAGATACCAGATCCTGCACCTTTTTACCAAATTGACCAATTTCTAACCAAATTGCCCATCTAAGGTTTGAAGGCTAAATCCACTCACCTGAGTACCGCAATTGTCAAACTCAGTGATCTTATATTACTGAGTTTCCTTCCCTTTGCCTGTATTAACAATATAAACCAAATTAGTAACCCAAAATGGTCAAATGATAACAGATACCAATTTAAATTCAAAGCCAATATCCCATTCTAATATCTCTACTATTACTTGCATTCTATCAATAATTTATTACCACTCATCTAAGACTTCTACAAGTCAAAGTCAACCAACAAATTAGCAAGTAAACCTATTTTGACATAATGTAACCAAACGGGTCAAAAGTGCATATTCAAGTCAAGACTACAATTTATCATTTCCAACATGTCAAAGTGCACACAATCAATCATTTACATGATTACTAGTCATTCTACAAGCATACCAAATAATTACCAAGTCAAAAGTCATATAAATTACCAATTTGACACATAATACACAAACGGGTCAAAACTCATAAACTAACTTTGAAACTACCTAATTCATGCCTTGTAATTCTAAAATTTCCCAACTCATCATAATTAGACTTCTAAGGTCAAGAATACACCAAACAATGCATTTTTAATCCAAATTTAGCATATAGGCCCAAACGGGTCAAAACCGAACAATTTATCATAATACTCCCACAATCCGTAACCGGTACATCAATTAACATCTACACATCATTTTATAAACATATATGAACCATTTTGATTAGCTAATTATCCAATGTAAGTGTTAACCTTTTACTTTGACCAAAGTTAACAATTCTTAATATAACTAGTTATTCTAGAAAACGGGCCAAAACCATTATATTAACTTCTTATATTTACAAACACATAATTATCATTTCATCAAGTATACAATTACCATTTTATGACAAACCTCATGTTTACATATAATACATCGAAACACACAAAGTTTTCAATACATGTTTGACCGAAAAAGAAACATCCGACCTCTTGTACTAACTCAGAAATCTGGTCACTTTTATGACCACATTAGTTCATGAAAATATGATATAAATAAAGTAGACTCTTAGACCTTCGAAACGACTGGTCGCACGCCCAAAACGGAGTTACGGTTGATTTTATATGATTTTTACAAAGTCGCTAAAATTCTGACAAAAAGCTGTTAAAAATTGTACTAACGGACTTTTTCACCAAAATTCATCCAAACACTAATTTAATCATGCTAAATACTTCCAATTTAAATCACCATCAACATAAACATTAATTATCACTTCCAATATGTTATTTAATCCAAATAAACATATAAAACACCAAAACTTCATAAATTCAAGAACTAGATAAAAAAATCCTTCTTCTTCAAGGTTACCAACAATGGTGGATTATGAAACTTCAAACAAATCTATGATTTCTCTTCTAATTAATCATGCAATACTTAAACAATCATCAACAAACACTATAAGGTTAATCAATTTCGGATTTAAAGCAAGAATTCACAAAACCCACCAAAAGCTCAAGAACCCTAACTTTTTCTTCACTAGCAATTCAAGAACACAACAAGAAGATGATAAATTACCTATTGTTTGCCCTAGAATCTGAAAATCAGAGAAGGAGGAGGAAAGATTCAAGCTAATCTTCAAATTTCTACCAAGAACACACACACTAAGTGTGCGTGTTTGGTTTTAGACGTGACAGAGAAAGAGAGATGGAAAGGAGGTGTAAACCTCCTAACAACACACAACACACGTGCACACACACACAACACTTGTCAATTTCATTTAATTAACAGATTCGTACTGGACATCTAATTTTTACGATTATTAATTTAAAGACATAAACGAACTCTGATTTGGGTAACGGAGATATATTCGGAACTGTAATTCAAAAGTTAATTCAAAAATGTAATTATCATTTTCATGTTCAATTATAACAGTTAATACTAATTTTAACCCCTTGGTTAAAATATGCTAAAATCTAAATAAATCGCATAAATTATGCAAAATAATAAACAATTAGAATTACTTACCGAAAGTAATTTAAAATTCTAGGCCGGGTCTCGGGATGTTACAAATCTACCTCCCTTAAAAAGATTCCGTCCCCGGAATCTCTACATGCTCAAACTAACAAGGTAACAATTCATCAAAACAACAATAATTTAACATAAACAAACTTATCATATTTATTCATGTTAGTTTTGTTTAAAAAACCAACATTTATTTATTTATATTTTTGAACGAGTAATAAATTCAAACTTGAAAACTCCCAAGTAGCGACATCAATGCGATTGTTTAATATCTAATCATTTTGTCATAATCTCAATGTATCTACAATCTCAAAACTATTTCAACTTGCACCAAAATAATTATTGTTCATGGCCCTTTTTTTTTAAATCATAAGCTGATACATAATTCTTCTTGCAAACAGTCATAACAATTATTTTAATGTCTAAAATATTACGCCTTGTCCTTTATTCCATCGAAATTTTGTATTCTATTATGGTTTAACTTGTTAAAGATCTCGTAATTTTAGAATTATTAATAATAAATCCACAGTCATAATTCACTACTTCTCAGAATTACACCTTTCGAAATCTAAATTCTAATCAATCTTCACATAAAACAGCATTAATTCTCATTATTTCAAAATTTATCTCTAATAAATTTCACAACCTTATTGAATTTTATATTCACTCTAAAATTCACCCATTAATATAATCGGAAATCAATTCAATATGGTCAATAACCTTGATTCTTTATGTCAATTTTTCAATTTTCACATCCGGCATAGGGAACAAATCGTATATTTAACATTAAATTATTTTGTTATTCTCTTTATATTTCTCTAAGATATTTATGTCTATATGTCATTCATTTATAACATCCATAACAAGGCAAGAAACAATTCATTCATATTAGTAAAATAATTCCAACATATACTTTACGAGTTACTACATGTGACTCGACAGGTCACGATTAATAAATTTCTTTCTAATTAAATGTCAGTCCTTCCCAAGACTACTCAGTTTATACCTAATATTACATCAATCTACTAAAGGCACTATATAAACAGAAGTTCATAGCAAACACTTTTCAGAATCAAATTGATATATCAATATATCATTAACTACCGTTACTTTTAATGGGTTAAACACAAGCAAATAATTTCAGTTCATCACCTAGTTCATAATCATATATGAGCAATTTGCTCCAATTTCAAATAATATATGTGTAAGCAAGTAGTTTATCAGAAAAATACCAGTAACGACATCATCTGTTGTAATAGCATCCTCCACAGTCATTCGAAACGCTCTACCCTCAGGTGGAGGGTAAGTCTTCCTTTTATGGCTTGTTGTTGATAACGATTCCCCACCCGATCCAGAACCCACTCCCGTCTTTCTAGCTGAAGGGCATTCCCCCGCCCGATGATCCTCTTTATGGCAATTCCAACACACGTTTCTCGGAAAACGACAATCTTTGGCATCATGCTTAAACTGACCACATCGTGTACACCTCAAAGTCTGAATTGTACATGATCCTGAATGTGATGACTTACACCTAAAACACCAAGGAGTTCTCTGATCTGAACCAAAACTCATTTCTTCGTGACTTGAGTTACCTTGTCTTTGATCACCTCGCCCCTTTCGGTTTTGTTGAAAGCCGGATTGTGTTGAACTCGACTTGTGGAACCCCGTCTTTTCTCTATTCATTCGTTCACTTGCCTTGTAGTCACTTTCTGCTGACTTAGCCAAAGCGAAAGCTTGTGTTAGAGTATTTGCATATCTAACGGATCCTCGGTATTGTGGTAGTAGTGCATCGATAAAGTGTTGTAACTGAGCTTGTTCATCTGGCACCCATTGTTTCACAAAACGTAATTTCCCATTGAATTGTCTTATAAGTTCATCCACACTCATCCTTTCATCCATTTTTAATCCCATAAATTCTCTCCTTATCTTGTTCATCTCGAATGAATTACAATACTGAGCACATACTTGTTCATAAAATTGGTTCCATGTAATTGAAGCTAATTGAGTTGGTGTGAAATTTGCGGTAATGGTACCCCACCATTGCATTGCATCACCTATCAATCTTCGAGAGGCATACATTACTCGCCGATCATCATCACAACTACATGCGTCAAGGGCCCTAGACATCTCCATTAGCCAATTTAAGGTAACACTGGGGTCGGTACTTCCACCATATTCTGAGGGCTTACAATCAAGGAACTGTTTATATGTGCAAGGTTGTTTCTGAGGTGGTGGCGGCGAATAACCAGGATAAGGATAAAATCCTTGCGGTGGATATTGATAATTAAACGTTGGGGGTGGCATGTTGGTAGGAGGTTGTGTGGTGGTATTCGCGGGTGGAGTTGGTATTGAGTAGGTATGATTTTGTTCGTATTCTCTAACAATATTTATGAGATCTTGAAGTTGACCTTCCAACGATTGGACATACTCCTCACTATATACCGGATTACTTCCCGAAGGTTGATCATTCCCGACGTTGTTATTCAGTGGGTTCGGGTGGTTTGTATTATCGTTATCTGCCATACCTGTAACAATCACAACATCTCACGAACAATTAGTGTAATTCGTTAGTACCTACATACTAACTACTAACACCCCAAAAGTTCACTCACTAACCCAAACCTGAATCTAGGAACGTTTGACCAAACTCGAGCCAAGATTTGGGAATGTTACACCTAAATGTGCACACATTGCCAAACCAAGGCTCTGATACCAAATTGTAACACCGCAAAAATTTGCCGCCTTAAGTCACGCTTTGGAAAACGCCATGGCCCGCCATTGCTCGCCTTGGCTGAGGCTTGATGGTGCCGCCACGCCACGCCTTACGCTTTCTAGAACCTTGGTAAATACATATGCAAACCAATAACATTTAACCCAAATCAAACATATACTTAAGAAAAACATCAAAAATACTGAAAAACATACATGCACAAATAACACTTATACATACATGAATAACATACATGTGTGATAACATATATGTATACATGCATAATTACCTACATGCAAACCAATATTTGAGGGTCCCTTATTAAATCTATTTATGTATCTTTCATGATCCGTTGATTTCAAAAACCAATTGTTTAGGGATTGGGTTATACACAAAATATAGAGTTCTCTATATAACTCTCCACTTAATATAATACCCAAAAATTTATTAAAATGCAAAATATATTTTCAAAAGATTTCAAATGACAGAAGTCTCAAACAAAATGGATCTTAATTTTTTTTTTGAACGGCAATCTTAAGCTACTCCTAAATCCACCTATGTCCATTATGAGACTTGAACCCTCAATCTTAAGGTTGGGGGCAAACATCTTTATGGATTTACCGCTAGTCCAATGGTCATTTGGTAAAATGGATCTTAAGTGATCAATGCAAATAGTACTATTAATCTGTAACACCACAATCTTAGAGCCATTTTTTTATTTTTTATTTTTTAAATATGCATACGGAAGCGATTTAATAAATACCATAACTCCTATTTATTACATATCATAAAAACCATTTACATATTAACCAAATATATAAAGCATTTAAGGTGTTACTGAAAACGGGCTCGACTTGGTTTACAAAATCAGAGTACGGTCAGACTTCCAAAACCCGACTCTAGTCAAGCTAAATCCACAACCTGAAAAGAGTCAACAAATGAGGGATTAACACAAAGCTAAGTGAATAGAAATAACTATCAATTTGCATAACCACAACAAATTAGAAACAAGAGAAATCAATCTGGAAACCCGTCCAAACTTCCACAAGAAATTGGACGTTATGAGAGTATCGGCGGACTTGCGCAGAACCTACAACTGTTGTTGGCCGAACAACAGTTTACCGATGGCTACTTTACTATTGGCACGGTAGTCCCCCCTGACGGAACACATCCGTAGGAGTCCGAGTACCCCATCCAATAGTAACGAAGCCTAGCCAAAACCCACTCATAGCTAAACTCTAGAAAACATGTGAACATACTACCATTAACAATCCCAAAATTAATGTCACCACTGGAAAATCAATAAAAACCAAGAAAAATGAATTTTCCCAAAACCAGCCAAGATAGCGCCGTTATCCGAGATAGCGCCGCTATCTTCCCAGAAGATAGCGCCGCTATCTGCCAAAAGTTAGCGTCCGCTATCTCAATACCAAACGCTATTTCGAGCTGCTGTTTCAATTTTCCAAAAAACAAGCAAAGATAGCGCCGCTATCTTAAAGATAGCGCCGCTATCTCCTCTAGACCAGCCAAAATGATGCATTTTCTCTTAAAACTCTACCATACCATAACCTTTGTACATCACACAAGAAGAAGGTTAAATCCACTCACCTTAGCTTCCCTTGTGAAGAACTCAGTAGTCTTATATCACTGAGTTTCTTTTCCTTTTCCTGTAACAAAACGAATACCGAATTAATTACCCGAAATCACCAATTTTGCACAAGTACAAACTATAAGTCAAACCATTATTTGTGTACAACCAATTGACAACTTAACACTTTCATTTCAACACATATCAATCATTAAAGCATAGAACTTGATCTAGTTAATTCCTTATGCATCTTAACCAAATTACACCTTTGGCCCAAACGGGTCAAAAACGAGAATAACGAATCGGGGATATACACAACATCATCCAATGAGTAATTCTACTTATTCATCATCAAAATTATCCAACTAAATGCTACTTGTATCCAAATACAAGTATAACCAACTTTGACTTTATTTAAGTCAAATTGCACAATTTAACAACCAAACGGGTCAAGACCTGAAACCGACACAATCAAACTTACAATTCATACAACTAACACCTTGCTAACATGGAATTGGTAATTAAAGTTGCAAGCTATACAAGACTAAAGTCAACTTCCAGGTTTGACCAAAGTCAACAATTAATGAATTAAGCTAGTTCACTACCAAATTCCATTCTAGCCAAACACTACCATCATTTGTGCATTTTCATAGCAAGTAACTAGCAATCTTTATAACCAACAATTATCATTCTAACATGCATATTTAACTTAACCCAACATCAAGAACAACAACATACACAATTCATCAAATTGGGGAAAAATCCATCTTCTTTCCAAGAACCCCATTGATGAAGCTTTTATGGAAGCTTCACCAAGTGAGCTACAACTATCAATTCAACACATATAACTTGCAAGAACTCAAATAAACACCAAATCATGCATCAATTTCGGATTTCAAACAAGATTTGACAAGAACTTCATAAAACCCAACTAGCACATGAACCCTAGTTCATCCAAGCTCAAGACATGAAACCCTAGCTTAAGAAGGAAGAAGACTTACTTAATCTATCTTCTAATTTCTGAAAATCACAAAGAGGGGGCAAGATCTTCAAGCAATGACCTTCAATTTAGGGAGGAAAGTTCAAGAGAAGTATGTGTGTGTGTGTTGTGTCATGTACTGGCAAGAGAAAGGAGGAGAAAACCCTTTTTGACATCTGCCCCCTAACATAACACGTACCCCCTCCCACTCAACACAGGTAATTTTCATTTAAACACAGTACAGGTTATAAGGTTCGCAGATAATTAATTTAGGTCTAACTAACTCCAATTTTAACAACGAAGATATTTTTAGAACCCCGGTTCAGAAATGAACCCAAATATGTAAAAATCATTATAATATTTAAATATATCAGTTTTACTAATTTTAACTCCTTGGTTAAAATACAATTAAATATAATTAAATCAAATAAATTATATAAAACAATAAACAAATAAATTACTTACCGAAAGTAATTAAAAATTCTAGGCCGGGTCTCAGGATGTTACAGAATCACTTTCATATGCTAAAATTGATTATCCAAAATTTTAAAGTAAAATATTATCAATTACTTGTTAATAATGAATTGCATCTACTACTAATATCTGTAGGATTCCAATAATCTAGAAATTATTATAAATAAAAGAGCTTTAGAAAATATAGACATACGAATTATTTACATATGTTTGCATTAAATTAAATATAATTTATATTGAAAATAGCCAGAAGAAGGTCATATATATTGACATTTATGATTTTGTGTATACCTATATAAGCTTCTATAGTTCAACGCATCTGATGCTGATGTATTTTGTTTGAAATATATATATATATATATATATATATATATATATATATATATATATATATATATATATATATATATATATATAAAGTAAGCAATATTTAAAAGTGAAGGACTATTTTATAAACTTTCAAAAAATAGAGGAGGTGTTTTAAAACTTTATAGAAAGTAGAGGGGATGTTTTAAAAAAAGAGAGGAAATATAATTTGTTTTCATTAAGGGTAAAAGTGTAGTTGTACTTCTAAATGTAGTATATATAATTGTTGGTGTTTAAAGGTGTAAATTGTGACAAAAATTGATGCTAAAAGAGTAACATGAATTACTCCTTATACGCAATGCACATGATATGATAAAATTCAATGAGGAATTTAACGGACATTTGTTTTAGGGACAAAAAGTGTGATCATCCCCTACATTAAATGTATCATTTGTTTAATTTCTAAGGCTTATATAGACTAAATCCAAAACATTTGGCAAAGGGTGGTGATATTGTTATCACATATTTGAATGCACGTGCTACAACTTTTTTATTTTGACTATTATACCCTTACCATTATAATAATTTGCCTTTTCTTTTATTTAATAGGTGGGACCGATAACAATGTTACAATACTACCCACAATTATATGTAGTACTCCCTCCGCCGTAAATAAAGTTCTCATTTCTCCTTCAATTTTTGCCCCTAAATAAAGTTTCTATTTCACAAGTTGATTGGGTTCACTTAATAAAATAATATAATTACCAAGGACTCCATTACTAACTATCAACTAACTATCTTTCTCTCTATATTTTAATTAACTTTATTACCAATGACCTCACTACTAACTTTCTCTCTAAAACTTGTGCCCAAGAGAAATGAGAACTTTATTTAGGGACGGAGGGAGTATTTTTTAGCAATAAACAACTAAAACTGATTTTATAAATGCTAAAAAAATATTTTATTTTTTATAAAGCAATATAATGAAACCTAAAAAAATCACAGTGAAACCCAAATTAGAAATCAAAACCACCATACACAAATATTAAAGCATGAAAAATTCATCAAAGTTTCCAATGATGTTACAAAATAAAGGCTATGTAGTTTATGTTTCTACTTTCACAACAACTAAATCAAAAAATTGTAGTCATCACTAGAAGTGCGACTAACAACTAAATCAAAAAATTAAATGCTAAAATTCTTCTTTTTGTTTACAGTATTCATAAAGCCATAAAAACGTAAAATTATTCGTGTTTTTTTAATCTTTTAATGATTTAAGATACAAAAGTAACAAAACCCATGAAGAATAAATAAATTAAACCCTAAACTATTATCAAGCTTAAATATAGATTTGAGTGGTGATAAATAAAACGATTATACATGGGTATCCATGTATCAAAGTGTGACGGCGGAAGATATTAAGATATCACTTATTAGAGTGTGATGGGGAAGATAGCACCCCTGTAGAATTGAGCGGGAAGGGGATGGGTAGGAGGAAGGGGAAGAAGGGTTGGAGGAAATGGAAAATGAGTTCTTATCTAAATAATAAATATCTAATATTAAGGGTAAAATAGTCAAATTAAAAAAAAAATTGTGGTACATGAATTAAAAAGTGTGGTTCAGAAATCAGCTCCCTTTGGCAAACTATATGACATAGGTGTAATTTACTCGACTTTTAAAATAATGTGCCACACTGGCAAATAATATGCCGCCACCGGTAAATAATACAATGATATTATATTTTTAAAATAACATGCCATACTGGCAAATAATATGCTGCCACCGGTAAATAATACGATATAAATCATAAACGAAACTGACTATGATTCCCCGAAAGGTTTACAAAATCTACGAGTTACTATGCAGAACCTAGGTCCATAACCAAACACACCTTAGTTTAATAATCACTCGTCTCATACGTCTCACATGGTGAATATAATTCTCCGTTTCGGATCATGTCGACAGTTATAGCTAATAACCGCTAGTGGAAGAGAATGGAAGCACTAATAGTACTATCATATATTCAATGTCTAGCCTCAACAAATGTGTGTTAGCTTATAATTGTTACAAAATATATCTGATTTTTGAGGATTGTCATAGTTTTATTCAGTCTCACATTCAAATTTTCACTGTGAACCAACAATCACATCACCTTTTTTTAATTTACTCTATGTAACACATCGTCATCTCCACTTCTCTTATACGAACACCTCCATCCATTATCAGCCACCTTCAACCACATCAGGTAAGCTCAGTGGACATGTTGGTCGTATAATTACTATGTATAATATTTTTTCTTGTAGACTCATAGAATAATTTTTTTAAACAGTAAATACGGAAACTAGACCTTGAGCTTAGGCATAGCCATCACCCAAAGCAAGCAACTCAAAGAAAAATTAAATAAAAACTAATAAGACGCTAGAAAGAGTAGAACAGCTCAAAATAATAAAAGAGAATTACATCTCCATAACGAATCTAAAACATTAGAATTTCACTTGCCCCTATATTTAATTTAAAGTAAGACACGACGCCTAAAAATCTTCAATCACCCGAAAGGAAGAGAAATCGATATTGTTTAAAACCTAATTATTTATACCCAACTAAATAAACCAAAGAATACCACCCATAACAACCTTTAAAAAAAATCTTTGTGCCATTGCTACCATGCACAATCCATATAATAAATTAGTAATGCAATTGTAAATTAACATTCTCTTCACGACTAGACAAAGAGATACTCAATGTATGTCATAACTCACACCTTAAAAACAAAATTATTTGTCTTTACTTATAGTTGTTTCTCTTTGACCACGAATATTCCACCATGTTCGTTCAAAAATTACAGATTTACTATATAGTTAAAAAACAGTATTATTTTTATTATATATATGAAGGCTACTTTACAGCTTATTTCCAAAAGTTCTGGTAAATATAAAAATAAGAATACTCAATACTGTATAAAATAAAAATTGAATACATTCGATAAAGACCCATATAGATTATAGACACACATACATTTGTTATTAATCAAAAAAAAAAATATTTCTTTGAACAACAAACACGATATTGTCCATAAATATATAGTATATTGTTTATAAATTATAATAGCACTTAAACCCATAACCACGAATCCAAATCAATGAATAACATCTTTTAATATCATATAGCACTAATCTACAAACCATTTGATATAAAACATTACATTCTGAACTACTAGAAGTTCAGACAATTAAATGCCTTATTTATTGTCAAACAAAAAGAGTATATATTGGTAATTTGGAATAGTTATTATCCCAACTCCTGAAAATAAATACTCCATCAATATTGAAAAAGTATGCGATACATATTTAGTTCAGAACTTATTATTTGTTAAGACAAATTTTAAGTAATTTAGACTGAACTGGTTATACGAGGATATGCTTAACTAGTATTTTTATACTTTATTAGCAATTACTACAAATCATTAACCACCTCATGCTTAAGATCAAAGTCTTAAATAACGTGAGGCGTGACGTGATGACATGGTCAAGTTTCAACCCCTAAAAGCGATGACCACGACGTTCCTTAAGACATGATGTAATACGATAATTTTGTATATATGAATTGTAATTATATGTAATTTTGTATACAATTATACAAACTAAGATGAAAAACACATAATTATAAATTTGTAACATAGTTTATCAATATTTTTTCTTAATTTTTAGCATATCCAACAATTCTTATAATTAATTAATTATATCTTTGGCTCATATAGTTCAACTGTTTAAATACATCTAAAAAACACAACTTATTATGGGTAAATGTAAACTAAGTCTGAACTCACATGTACATGTCTTATGTCAAAACTTCGGACCATGACGTGATGACATGATAAACCTCAAGGGTTAGCGAATTATGGCGGAAATCAAAGCGAGCTATTTGAAACCATGACACAACTTTGGTCTATTTAATAATTTTCCTTTAAAAATATTGAGGATGACTTATTTTGACTTAATATAATTTTGTTACAATTTTTACTCGTAAAGAAAAGAAAAAAGGAGAAGAAGAAGAAAATATGACTGTTGGAATTAACCTTATCCACTACACATCACACTTGCTTCGCATGGGAGATGAAGAATATGCTTGTTTATATACTTTTACAGATCAGCGTACAACATTATAAAAACAAGGTACAACTATTTATAGCCACATGTGCCCTTTTCTGAAATAGTTTATCAAAGTGTCCTGCACTTTTATTCCCCATTTACGAGGACACTATCGTCATTTCGCGTACACTTTCGAACACCCACGTTCTTTCTCCAAAGGCGGCCTGCCAAAATTCCAAAAAGGACCCTGCTGTAACGGAAATAATTTCACAAAAGAAAACGTAATCAATACTGAACAATAATCATATTTAAGTACAAGATTTATAATTTATTATTAAAATTCCAAATTCCAAAAAGAAGCCTGCTGTAACGAAACATGAGTCCACGATAAGAAAACGTAATCAACAGTTCAACACTGAACAATAATCGTATTTAAGTACGACATTTATAATTTATGGGGTGTTTGGGAAAGCTTATTTAGGGGAGCTTATGACTTATAAGCTTATATAAATCTTAATAATATATTTTTAAAGGGATTATTTAAGCTTATATAAGCTTATAAGCCATAAGCCCCTTTAAATAAGTTTTCCCAAACACCCCCTAATACTATTAAAATCAGTTACTCCATTTTTTTAAACTTATATTTATGTGAGTTTCTTGGAGACTAGGACCATTCTGTACGCATAAATAAATGTAGTCCTAATAATATATTTTTGTTATTGTTAAGTTACATGCTTAAATAAATAAAGAAAAGTAAAGTAATAATATATTGTATTTTTTCTCTTTCGAAAAGCTGAGGGTAATAAAGTAATTTCAAAAAGTCGTAATGCTGTCATACCAAATAAAAATTATGAAGAACGTGAGTGATTCTGGCTAACCCACCAGCCGTGGCTTCTTGGCACATTTTGGAGAGAGAAAAAGTTAGTTTGGAGACGTTACCGGATTCGAACTGGTTTTATTCGCCGGAATTTGGGATTTTTCTCACGTCCGGTTAGGTTTAATTTCGTTTATCCTTCCTCTATTCACTCTTGGGATTAGTAACAACTGATTTGCGGGTGCTTTTTGTGGGGAAAAGTTCGATTTTTGTCACTCTTTATGACTGTGTATTTAGGATCTGCAATTTTGAGAGAATTATGATGTATACGCCTCAGAAGAAGTTATTTTCGGGTTGGCTTTCGCCTAGAGATGAGAAAAATGGGCCAGTCTCTGGCAATTCGGGCCCTAATTCAAACCCTAAAGATAAGGGTTTTGCGATTGGCGAGTCTACACCCAAGGGTTTGGTTTCAACCGTTGGGATTACGGATCAAGATGTTGTAATTAATCAGATTACTAAGCTCGAAAAGGAGGTTAGTAAGAATTAATATATTTTCTTTTTTGGAATTTATTTATTTTGTGATCTTGATTATAGTCTTTATTATGTTCTTTGTTTCTTAATTAGTTTGAGAAACTGTTAATACTTTTATTTAGTCAATAAAGTGGGTCTAACTAGATACTTGTACCATGGTTAATTGGGCTTTTTTGGTGGGGATAAACATAAAAATAACTGATCCTGGGATATTTTTGAAATTCTATAATTGATCATCTGATAATTTATTTACATACAATTACAGCTCTATGAATACCAATATAACATGGGCCTTTTACTGATCGAGAAAAAAGAATGGATTTCTAAAAATGAACAATTTGAGGAAGCATTATCCGAATCCAAAGAGCTCCTTAAACGAGAGCAAGCCGCACATTTAATTGCAATTACAGAAGTCGAAAAACGAGAAGAAAAATTAAGGAAAGCATTAGGAGTCGAAAAACAATGTGTTAACGAGGTAAACGTCTTATCTTAACTAAATTATATATTTATATTAACTAATAATATTTAATCATTGGTTAACTGCAGTTAGAAAAAGCTTTACGGGAAATGCGTTCAGAACATGCAGAAATAAAATTCACAGCTGATTCAAAATTAGAAGAAGCACAAGCTTTATCTACTAGTGTTGAAGGAAGATCATTAGAAGTGGAAGCAAAATTACGTGCTGCTGATGCAAAACTTGCTGAGGTCAGCAGAAAAACTTCAGAAATTCAGAGAAAATCAGTTGAAATTGAAGCAAAAGAAAGCTCACTCATGAGAGAACGCATGTCATTTAATAACGAGTATGCTTCACATTTTGTTTAGTCTTATAAAAATTATAATTTTTTAGGATATTATTTTCGGCTTACTTAATATAATTTTTAAATTATTGAAGGAGAGATGCACATGAGCGGAATTTATCTCATCAACGGGAGGATTTGAGAGAATGGGAAAAGAAGTTACAAGAGGGAGAAGAGAAACTGGCTGAACTTAGAAGATTACTTAATCAAAGAGAAGAATTAGCAAATGACAGTGATCGAATATTTAAACAGAAACAATTTGATCTTGAAGAAACACAAAAGAGAATCGAAGTTGCTAATTTGGAACTGAAAAATAATGAAGAAGAAATTAGAAAAAGTAGTGAAAATTTAGCTTTAAAAGAAAAGGTAAGTGGTCGTTTAGTTGTAGAAAAGTGAGGCGTTTTTTTAGAAATTTATATAAAAAAGTAAAAATGTAAAGTTAGAGAAAAATGTGTTAACTTCATTTGTATGATTCATATGCAGGAAGCTGCTGCTACAAGAAAGAAGTTAGAGGTAAAAGAAAAGGATTTACTAGAGCTAGAAGAGAAGCTTATTGCTAGAGAAAAAGTACGGTTCATATTTATTATTATTATAATTTCATACATGTGATAAGGATCGTCTTTTTGCAGGTAGAGATTCAAAAGCTTTTGGATGAACACAAGGTGATGCTCGATGCAAAAACACATGATTTCGAATTAGAAATGGAACAAAAAAGAAAATCATTAGATGAAGAATTCAAAATTAGGGTTGTTGAAGTAGAGAAAAAGCAAGTGGAAGTCAACCACTTAGAAGGAAAAATTGAAAAACGAGAACAAGCCCTAGAAAAGAAACTCGAGAAATTGAAGGAAAAAGAGAATGATTTTGACTTAAAGTCAAAGGCTTTAAAAGAAAAGGAAAAAGCCGTTAAAGCTGAAGAGAAAAATTTGGAAAAAGAACGGAAAGAAATAAGCGGTGAAATGGAAAATCTGTTAAATCTTAAATCTGAGCTTGAAAAAATAAATCATGAAATTGAAGAACAAAGATCAAAAGTGAAGGAAGAACGTGAAAGACTTCAAGTAACGGAAGAAGAACGATGTGAATTTGTTCGTTTGCAGTCCGAATTAAAACAAGAAATTGAAAAAACCCAGCAAGAAAGAGAATTGGTTTTGATAGAAAAAGAGAATCTGAAGCAAGAAAGAATAAAATTTGAAAAAGAATGGGAAGATCTTGATGAAAAACGAGCCGAAATCAAGAAAGAATTAGAAAACGTTGCTTTAGAAAAAGAAAAATTGGAAAAATCAAACCGTTTAGAAGAAGAAAAACTGAATAATCTACGGTTAGAAACCGAAAGTTATGTAGAACGAGAATTAGAAGCTTTAAAAATGTCAAAAGAGTCATTTGCTGCACACATGGAACACGAGAAATCCGTTTTAGCAGAAAAATATGATATCAAAGAATCACAAATGATTCACGAATTCGAAATCAAGAAACAAGAACTCGAAACCGAATTCCGAAACAAGGAAACCGAAATCGAAAACCGTATTCATGAACGTGAAAAATCATTTGAAGAAGAACGAGATAAAGAGTTGGCAAATGTGAAATATTTAAGAGATGTTGCAAGTAGAGAAATGGAAGAAATGAAATTAGAAAGAATTCGGTTAGAAAAAGAAAAATTAGAAATTTCCACAAATCAGAAACATTTAGAAAATCAACAAATTGAAATGAAAAAAGATATCGATGAACTCGTGAATCTCAGTATGAAATTAAAAGACCAACGGGAACAGTTTCTTAAAGAACGGGAACGGTTTATCGCGTTTGTTGAAAAGCAAAAAGGGTGTAACGATTGTGGGGAACGTGTTTCTGAATTTGTTCTTTCTGATTTACAATCGTTAGCAGAAATTAAGGATGGCGATGATTTTAAATTACCGAAATTAGCCGATAATTATCTGTCAGAAGCTGTTCGCGTTAGTAATGAGAAACAGAGTGTCGGGACATCGACAGGTGTCGCGAATACAGGGTCTCCTGCTTCCGGTAGTAAAACATTGACATGGTTAAAAAAATGCACATCGAAAGTGTTCATATTTTCAGCAGGAAAGAAGAAAGAAAATGAAAATGATGAAACACAAGCACAAGAGAAAACTGTTGATGTTGGAGAAATACCCGAATATATATTAAGTTCAGAAGATGAACAACAGCCGGAAGCTTCCGCTAGGGTTGTGGCGGATTCGTTTGATGTTGGTCGCCAGGTGGACCAATCGGATGTTGACAGCCGGGCGAATGAAATTGAGGAGGTTTCTCAGCAGGGTGATGGGAATGAAGGTCAAAGTAAGTCAACCACGAGGCGGAAAACTAGGGTTACCAGCAAGGCGGTTAGTGGAAATAACGGTGTTGCTGAACATTCGGTTACACAAAGTGGGAGAACGGGAAGCCGTAAACGGGCTAGCGAACATGGGCCTGAGCTTAGTGGGAATTGTGGAAGTGTGACAACTGGGGCCCGCAGGAATACGAGACAAAAAGTTGTTACAAATGTGGAAGGAAGGCGATACAACTTACGCCGAAATACGTAAGTAATACTTGTTTTTATTTTATAGATTGTATGTATATTAGCATCACTATTGTTATGTGTTAATTTCAGAGGGGCTGATGGTGTGGGGAATAAAGAAAAAAGTGTGGGGAGAAAGAGAAGAGTTTGTGGGTCAAAAGTTGAGGAAGCAGCTTCAACAAGTGTTGCTAATGGAGATGACTCACAAGCCCATGTATTGTTATTTTATTAACTTATTTGAAAACTGTTGTATATAATTGATAAATGGTTGCAGATGAAAGAAGGGGAGGTGGGAAACAAGTGTACAAGTGAAGAAGTGAACGGGACACCTCAGCACCGTCACGATGAGGAGATTGGGACACCGCCAGCTGGCGATGAAGAAGATTCTGATGGTGAAGTTTCAGTTGGAAGAAAGTTATGGACTTTTCTCTCCACATAAGCCCATACAACTCTTTCCTTTTTGGTGTTGAGAGTTGTTTATTGTGTGTTTGGTAGCTAGTTTTAGATTGTTAGATGTTTTTATTGTTACCAGAATTGGATTGTCTGTATGGGAATTTGAAACTATTAATGTAAGTGTGTATGTTTTCAAACTACAAGCTCTTTGGTAAACAAGTCTTGTTTTGAAAATTCATTTATACAAAGGTGATACAAGTTTTGGGCAAAATCATCCAATTTTCTACAACCTGTTGTTTGTTATCTTCAACTACTCTAACCCCTATAATTCACATATTACTCTACCAAACCAAACCATCTCTCTCTCTCTCTATTCAAGTTGAAGTTAGTTATCCAAAACTCTTCATTATATTTCCTTTACATCCCGCCATCATTTCCCTTCCTTGTACTTCTTTATATCCCTGGAAATAAATAATTTAAATTAAAATAATATTATTTTTGTGACATTGTGCATCAACAACTTACATGCAACGAGGTATTTTGCAGTCAGAATCTGTACAAATTTGTGAATGCTCCTTTAAAATCGTCCATACTTTGATACAAAATTTGCAGCCACCAGGAGCTCTAATATGACATCTAGCAGCATGATAAAAAAGTCTTCTCATTGTCACACATTCTTCATTAGGGCATGGAATCTTCATACATCCACATGCATGCATTAAAACATCCATAATCGCCTTCAACTGCATCATATAACAGTTTTAACTTTATTTTTAATTTGTGTTAATTGGATTAAAGTATAAATAAATACGTACGGTTATATCTCTTTGTGTTTGACTTTGTTCTTTTTCGGATCCAAAAATAACGATTTCGTTTGAAGGTGGAATTAATCTATGAGGATGATAAGCACAACGTCTCATTTTATAACATGATTCACAAATATAATATTTAGGACAGATGTCACACTGCCAGCATCTTTCAACTGTCACATCTCTATGGCAGGTAGTGCAGGTCGGTGGTTTAATAACCGCTTTGTGGATTAAATGGTACAAGATCATCATAGATGAATATTTTGCACGAGAAAGTGTGTCAAATTGAAAATGAGATTTTTGACATTTGTTTAAGAAAGCATCCCGACTTTCTAAATATATGTTTATCAGCGTATCGTCTGTATCTTTTGTATCAAGATTCACATCGTTCACCACAACCTGTAATAAATAAATAAATAAATAACAAATTTTTTTTAATAAAAAATGCAAAAAGGAAGGACTTTTTAAAGTTTAACTAACCTCAGAGAGTAGTTTTTTTTCACCCGAATGACATGTGTGCATTTTATTCTCAGAATAATTCTTATCAGCATTATAGCATCTGTAACGATTATGATGAATTTAGAATTATATTTATTTATAAATAAAATAAAAAAGAAAAGGAGATGATTTACCTTGAACAAAGTTGATTTTTTTTGCATTGACTACAAAAGAATCTGCTTCCAGATAAGATGACTTCATGGCAATGTGTGCAAATATATTGCAAATGAACAATCATAAAGTTTTCCTTCACAGGTAAAATGGTTTGACCTAACTGTAAAACCAGAAAAACAAGATTAAAAAAATATTAACTTTTGTTATAAATAATAAAGTTTAAAAATTAAAGAATTCACCTTTTGCATGACTAAAACATCTTTCATTGCAATATCGACTTTATCCTGTCCCATTGCTTTTAAGATTCTTTTATTGGGTAACTTGCTTTGCAAGCCACCTGCACTGGTTTCTTCTAATTCAAGTTTCCTAACTATATTTTCAGCAGCCCCTGACCAATAATCACCATCAAAATAGGGTAAACGGGCTGCTGTAATTTTAGTATTATTACCACCCTCTCCATTAGAAACAAAAAATTTATTGTATAGATTAGTATGGTCCACAACAACATTATCCTCCGTTGCTTTCTTTAACATCAATTTGTACCTGTACATTTAACAAACCAGATTTTAAATTTTAAAATTTATAAAAATAAATAAAATTTTAAAAAATTTATATAAGGATTACCATTGGCGTAATTTATCTTGTTTTGGTGTTCTTTGACTTTCTGGATGGCAGTAAAAAATGTAATCTTCTCCTTTTATAAGAGGACATGCCCATATGTAACAAGTTGCAAAACCTCGTTTTTTGCAATATTCGAGGTATCCAATCTGATGATTATAAATGCAACTATTTATAATTAAAAAAAAGCCCAAAAAAGTATTAAAAAAATATTAAAAAATAAGAAGTTAAATTACCACTATTTCATGATAAACAAAGGTCCGAAGAGATTCACCAGTGACACATTTTCTCTCGGGCCTAAAATACTTAACAGAATCAAGATACGAGATATACACACACCGTTGATTCGGGCCACCACATTCTGACCCGAACTCCTGAACGCACATTCCAAAAAGGCACACATCCACCCCTTCTATTTTCTGGAATAAAAATATTAACTGTTTTCCAAAAACAATATGTTACTGTTAGAATTTAGATACCCTTTTAATTAACCACATAATTACAGACATAAATATTTAATTTTTACCTTTGATCTGTATGTAAACCCGGATGGATAATTTTCTCCATCAAGTATATCTATAAATTTCTGTCTCACTTCCAACTGTTTTTCAAAAGATACCACCACTCTCACAATGAGACCTTCAGCTCCAGGTACCTAAAAATAAATAAAAAAATTGTTCAAGAAATTTGAAAGCAAAATGTAATATTAGCCTATTAGGGGTATTTTCATAATTTTACCTCGTTTGGTTCAATTCCAGAAACTTTTGCCATTTCTTCTCTCTCTTGATTAAGACGTGCAGCTAATCTTTGTTCAATGTGATCACTAAGATTAGTTCTTGGTAAATCTTTTGCTCCAGAAGTATTTTGTGGTAACGGGACCCGTTTTCCATTTTCTATTTCTTCTAAATAACATTTTGGACAAATATATTCCGATTTCCCTTCAACGTCTTTTTCATCATTATACAAACCACATATCCTATGTTGCCAGCATTGACATTTATCACAAAAAACCCACTGCAAAAAAAAAAAAAAAAAAAAAAAAAACAGTTTCTATCAACACCAGGGACTAAATTCGTACAAAACAAAACCACAAGGGTCGTCAAAACTTACTGAATCTTCTTTTTCCTCATCGTTTTTGGCTTTCTGTAAGTTTTGTTTTGGGACTGGAAAACCTCGCACTATTATATTAGTTCCATGTGATCCCCTGTAGCAAGACATACAGAAACAATGGCGCACCCTCGTTTCATTGACGGATCGATAATATCCAACATTTCGTTTTATTCGAGTTTCACAAGAGGAACAGTATATTGGTGCAGGTGCAAATACTAGTTTATCCTTTGTGCATAACTGACATGTGTTGTGACCAATTGTCGGTTGTATGTTTACTGTTACATCCTGCATTTTACCATAATTAAAATCCATTAATTAAATAAAAAAATTAAAAAAATGAAATGAAAATTGTACAAACCTTTTGAGAGGTAAAACTCGATAAATGTTGTTTGATTTGTTCTGCAGTAAAATAATTAGCTAAAGATACACTTTGTATCTTCATCTTTTCTGGCTCTAAATTCGAGTCATTATCAGTTAAAGATGCAATTTTTATATCGGTTTTTTCTAATTCCATAACCGAATCTAAATTGACCTGCTCAGATAACTCTTTTTCATCGATTTTTTCATTTAAAGAACGATCTTCAGAGCATAATCCGGTTAAATTCTTCATATCATCGTTTGTAATAACATTATTTTGATCGATTGAAGCAACATTTTCTTGTAAAAACCGATTTCCAACTTCTGAACTCTCCAATTTCGGATAATTTGTAGAAATTGCATCTAAAATAGTTTGAGTGCCACTGGGGCCCACAGGCTCTGATTGGTCAATTTTTCTTCTTTTAGCAGGACCACATAAAGCCCTCACAGGACCACAAATATCGCAATTTGGAACATGACACTTGTCATAATGGGATGACAGCTCAGCGTACAGCTGGCACTTACATACGTTGTTGCCACTGCATTCTGCTGCATGCATATAATTTTGAAAAGGAACTTCATTTCTTAATTGTTCTGGCATTTGCTTATACATGACATATGCACTTAAAACTTGCAAATTGAATATATCACTTGTATTTTCAATTCCAACATGTTGATGAATCTGCAGAGATTTCCCAGAATTTTTCTCTGAATTTTTCTCAAATAATATATCATTTTGTTGGATATTTAACGAATTTTGATATGGAGATTGTACATCATCTACCATTATTAATGGAATATCTATCTTGTATGCACTTCTTTTCTTCCCAGTAAAGCTTCTGTATACACCTATTTGTAAAAATCTTCAATGTCAGATACATAAAAAATGTTTTTTTTAAAAACATTTATGATTTATTTTTTAAAAAATAAAAAAACTTACTGTTATGAAAAGGTGGTTGTTGTTGATAACTACTATCAAAAGCTTCAGTATCCGATATCACATCACCATAAGAACATGCAGTAATTGATGAAACTTGTTCAGGTGAAGTAATTAGGTCTAAATCAGTCTGTTTTACTCCTAATTGACACGAAACATTTTGGTTATAATTGCTATATGTAGATCCTGCATATTTTTAATTAATCATGGGTATTAGTATATTAAATATTAATCAAACATAATTCAAGATATTTAAATTGATAAAAGAGAATTTTTAGTAACAACTAACAAACCTTCATATAATGCAGGGTTGTTATAGTTGTTTACAGAAGCATAATCATATCCTAAATTCATGAAATTTTCATATTCATGGAAAACAGATGAATGTGAGGGTGTTATTTGATGAAGATTAGCATCTTGCAATCCCTGCACGAATAATTTCTGGTAATTATAATTCTATTACAGTTATATAATTCAACCGAAATACAACAATGAAAAGCAGCATTATAAAATTTATAATCAAGTTCAATACATGGAAAAAGCACAAAAATTTCCCAATTATGACTCTACAAAATACAATTTATAACAATCATAATGAATAAATCTAGCATAAATTATATAGCAAACAAAGTTACAAAATACAAACTGATTTTGAGATTTTTTCCCCCCAAATGAATCGGATCCCAAAATTTTGTTTTGATTGATCTTTATGGTATTAAGTATAGACAGATGTAATTCAAATAACTACCCAAACATCCGAATCACAATAATCAATTCTACTTAACTAAAAAACAATCAGATTCACCTTTGAAGCATATAGATTAATCATAAAACACAAAAAACTATCACAAATCATAAAACACACAACCGATTTTAAGATATTTTTCTCAGATCGGCGCATCGGAAGTTCGGAACCCTAAATCGTGTTCCGAATTCCCGATGCGAATAAACTAGCACAAATCATATAACATACATTAGATATAAGTGAAACAAACAATCCGATTATCAACATTTTTGTACAAATTCTAGTTATAAAAACGAACAAACGAGCTCACCTTTGGTGTGTCGATAAAAGTCGGAAATCGGCTATTCAAGTGATTGATTAGGTTTGATGCCCAATTTCCTCCCTCAGTTGTCTCCATATAATCTTTGGCACTACACATAAAGATACTCATTAATTACAGCAATTAATGCATCTTATAATTACATTTACTACAATCACTGATCCCTTTAGTATGCATATTGTGTTCCCATTTAAGCATAAAGGTTAAAATTTAAAAGTTAATTAATATCCAATCAACACTAAAAACTGTATCATTATGCAACACATACTTACTCCAAAACAGCAATTACAGATATGAAATTCAAAATTTAAATGCACAAAAGCAAGATTAAGGAACTTACATGTTGCCAATAAACTTATTAACATTATTAGTCCCGCAACGCCGTCGTTTTTTGTGCAAATTACTCGCGAAATTTCCTCCTTTCTGAAGATCGTCAACACAAATGTTCGTGTTCTTAAATTGGTCGCTTACGTGACCTGATTCGTAAACCATCCTCTCATAATTTCAAATTGCAAGAAGGAAGAGTGAACCGCAAATGAAATAATTTCAATAGGATTGGGCGCTAAACGCAATGGGCTGCAATTCAATGATGGGAATGGAACCCTAATTTGGGGTAAACGAAAGAGGGAAAGTTTTTTTTTCTTCTTATCTGGAGATGTTCGAAGAATCGTTGGTTTCTAACTTGAAATTGTAAGTTTGAATCGAATGTTGTAGGGTAAAATTGTTCTAATTTTTGATTTGATTTATAGGTTATGATTTCTATTTGTGCTGATTTTGTGGGGTCATATCGAGTGATGACTTACTAGGTTTCTTGTGTTCTATGACGAATCTTTCTCCTAATAAAATTATCAGATTAATTAAGGGATAATGGCGCCAAAGTTTGGTGGAATTAATTTTATTTAAGGATTTTGCTAAAAATTGCCCTAAGGGCAATGGTTAAGAGAAAAAAGAAAGCTTAAATGTTTTGTACATAAATCATGGAAAAAACCACCCATGCATTTCACTAACCACCTCTAAGTAGTTATGTTTTTAAACTTGTACATTATTAGTCTTAACCATTGCCCTCTAGGGCAATGGTTAGCAAAACCCTTTATTTAATTGTTTAGTTGGAGAACTAATTATTCTTTTAAATAATGCATGTGCCGAAACAGATAAACTCGTATTTGAGCGATTTATTATGTCTATATCTCTATTCCTGACGAGAATTAATATTTTATAGTTTTTGCCCTTGCTCTTAGAGCAATAATTAAAGATATTAATATTCGGAAGTCTTGAAACATAACTATATTAAAGTAGTTATTGATATGGAGGCATCTTTTTTTATGGTTAACGTATCATAAATAAAATCTTCAATTTTTCCCTTAACCATTACAGTGGTTAGCAAAATCCATATTTTATTTATGAGAGATGTTAAAAAATGAAATGGTTAAGAATGTTTAAATAGTCAAAGTACAATTATTTAAAAGATAACCACCCCAAAGTTGTTGATAATTTTTAGTTAGTGGTTTCTTTTATGCAAATGAACTAGACATAATTTTATTTCTTACCCATAGTCCTAAAAAGTAATGATTAGTAAAAATAAGCATATATAAAGATTTATATATTTTAGCCATTCTTGATAAGCATATTTGAAATAATTTTATAGAGGTTATAAATTCGTATTCTTCTCTAATAGACATTTAACATATGATCCGTGGATAATTTAAAAACAATTATGAAAATAGTTATATCATGAGTCATTTCATATACATTTAAACTATGATTTAATCAACTAACATAACGCAAAAGCATCACTAAAATTCAAGAAACACAACATAAAACCTTTTACAAACACAATTACATACTGCTACCAACATCCTTCGTTACAGCAATCGACCTCTTTCGCAAACTAGTCCCAACAATCTGCATATTATCATCATCATCATCATCATCATCATCATCATCATCCCCTTCATCAACAATCTTCAGAACTCCCTGTTCTTCCACAATCGCCACATCATCATCACTCGAGTTCTCTGTCACCATTACAGTTTTCCCCTTCAATTCCATCATATCAACTTCTTGATTACTATTACCATCATCGGAAGATGTGTCACTAATTGTATGAAAAACCGTTACACTTTCTTTTTGCCCACTTTTAAAAGAAAAACTTTTAGTTTTCTTATCAGAAAGTGGGATTAATGATTTCGGTTGTGTGAATGCTGCATCACGTCCTAAACTATATGTCGTTGAAAGCTTTCGTTCTACATTTTCTCTTTCTATTACCAAATCACCCAGTTTTTCCACCATTTCGTTGCTTGATGATCCTTCTGCTACTTTTTTCTCCAGTTCGGTTATTGATCTATCAAATATTTTCTTTTGAACCTGAAGAGAACTCTGCAAATTTAAAATCAAAATCAAAATTAATATTAAAAACTAATTTGTTAATGACATTATAAAATATGTGATTTAGCTTACTCTTTTTTCAAGAAAGTTTCCAAGATTTTGATTTTGAAGCTTTTTCTTCTTCCAAAATACACAACAGAATCGTACTAAGATTGATACGACTATCAATATAATTGTCTCGATTAACAGAAATCGTTCGATTGCTTCCTCGTTACCTGGGAATTAGCAAGTTATTATTGTTAACTGCAAAAAAAGGCACTAAACTTTCTGAAAATTTCCATTTGAGCTACTGATATTTTTCCACAAACAAATGTATTATAAGTTTTTCCATAACCAAAATGACGAGTTTTTTACTACTACCTCCATCCCAAAATTATTGTCCGCAAACAAAAATCACATAATTTAAGAAAAGTGCATTTATTACACTATGACACCAATAAAATTTTGTATTTACCATGTAACTGTTTTTTGATTGGTGATATTTCAAATTGACAATAATTTTGGGACATACCAAAAAGGAATTATGGACAATAAAACTGGGATGGAGGGAGTCCTAAAATGTAACTAAAAACTTTCTAAAATGGTAAATAATTCCTCGTATGGTCGCCAAAAAAACCTCTGATACCTCTAATTGACAGAAGAAAAGTTTAGTACCTCAAATGGAAAATTATAAAAGCTTGATTAAGTTTTTACCTGTGTAGATGCTAGCTTTTTTTAGATCCATTTTGGAACAGCTTGATTCAAGTTTCTGACCTGTTGAAATAAAAAAACCAAAATTTATTATGATAACATCGAGATTGATTGAGCAAATTGTAACAAAAGATATGAGGTTGTTACGTGTGCTAGAACATGAAAGTGGGTTTCCAGTATCTGCATCAAATAGCAATAAAAATGAATTTGTAAGCTCAATGATTTACTAAGTTGACCAGTAACAAAAAGTCAAAACACTTACTTGAAATAGAAAGAAAAGCAAGAAGTACCCTTCCATCTATAACAAAACTTCTTAAATCAGTCCCATTGAACAAGCTTGATAACAAACCTATTTCAATTTCAAATAATACAAGGTCAAATTATGTCATTGGAAACAAAAAGTCAAACTTCTGATGATTGTGAAGAAATTAGATCACCAGGATAGCTTTCAGACCAATAAACAGACCCACTTGCAGGATTCAGCAATGTGGCAATGGTTTTTAGCGGTTTTGATGCTGAAATATACGTGTAATCACCAACAATTCGGTTAATTTTTCTCTCCATTTTGGTTTGGGATATATAAACTGCATAACCAGAACAATCGAGAACCGGGTTGACTTGAATAACTGTATCATTTATCTCTTTTCTGGGGAATTTTGAAATAACACCAGATGGTGAAATCGAGTAAAGAGATCCATCTAATGAACCAATAGAAATCCGACCTATAAATCAACCAAATTAAAATAAAAAGAAAACTAAAAAAACCATTAAAAATGTTGTCAAATAGTCAAAAAGTCAAACTACCATTAGCATCAGCAACTGGTGCAGAGTCTAGTGCACTTAACGGCCCGATAGTTTGCTGCCATAAAGTATTTCCATTCAAAACATCAAGAGCAAGAATAACTGATTTTTCTGGTACAGTTACATACAGTTGACCATTATTTCCAGCAGTAACAGTGAAATTCTTTCCCAGTGAACTTAAATCCTGAATCCACTTAAAATGACGATTAAGAATCGATATTGAATACAATTCTCCTTGATTATTCACCATCTGAAATTATATTATAATTAATTATTAAAAAAAAAAAAAAAAAAACTTACTAACAAAACAAAATATGATAAATTTGTAAAACAACTTACATAAACATTAGCATCACAACAATCGATTACAGGAACTGATACAAAATAACAGCCTGTGATATTCTGCCTACAACCTTGAGTGTATCCCTTTTCATGAAGTACAGGTTCAGGATGGAATTCCATTTGAACAGTTGCGGGTCCCGTACTCCATTTCATTTTTCCATCATATTTGTAAGCAAAAAGTCCTCTTTTGTTCAGAGTAATAAGAACACAAGAACTCAACATGCTTACTGCTAGCCCGATAACCTCATTCATGTTTTCTACACCTGTTTCGGGACCCACAAACACTTCCCCACTAGATTCGGTGTTGTACATAGTGTTGATTTTAAGTACTCGGTTTTCTGCGACCAAATATACCTGCCAATAAAGAGATAATCATGTTTTATACCAAAATTCAGGAGTTTTGTTACAGTTTTAGGGGTAGATTACCGTTTTTGAAGCTCCGAGAACTGGTGTTATACCAATATTGCATGTGAAATTGAGAGGTATTGACCTAGAAATTGAGCCATTGCTTTGGAAAACCAGCAAGTTTTTTTCGTGACACACATACATCCTGACATCATCACCGATCAAAGGATTCGAGAGTGCAGGTGATGGTTTGTGACGTGGCTTTTGATCTAAATAAAACAATATAATCCGTAATATAAGAACAGCATCTTTAATCAACTTCAAATTTCATCATAAATGTAAAGTTTTTTTTATTAGCAGAAATTCAATGATTAGCAGTAATAGAATACAGGAAGAATTAGAAATAAACCTGCAACGAAGTGTTGATATGAAGCGAGATTAGGGAGATTCGAAGCAGCAGAAAGTAATCGGAAGATGCACAGTGTAAGAATCCAACTTAAAATTTTAAGATTCAGGGACATTGTTGAGTGGTTTTGATCGGAAAATGAATATCATTTCACAGTCGACGTTTTTAAAAAAGTTAGGGTGTTGAGAATCGGAATGAAAGAGATTTGGGAAAATCAGTTCATGTGTTTGCCTGTTGGCTTGAAATTGGAAGGGGAATCAGAACTGGAATGAAGCGGTGGTGGAGAGACAGTTTGGAGGAGACGAAGAACAAACTACGTTGATTTAGGGTTTCATCGGAAAATGAATATCATTTCACAGGGGACGTTTTTCAAAAAGACGAGCAGTTATTAAACTGCAGCAAGATGGCGGGAAAATAATAAAGATACTACAGTACTAATTAATTACACATAAAAGTTAAGCATAAAAGTTAAAAGTTGTTAATTAATACTCCCACCATCTCGCAACAAATTTCTCATTTCACTTTAAATTTTTGTCCCACAAAAGACTTCTCATTTCTCATATTTGATGGGCTCCACACAATAAAAAATTATTATCACTAAAAACTTCACCACTAATATCCACCAACTATCTTTCTCTCTCCAACCCAACCTTATATTTTAATCAAAAGTATTATCAATGACCACATCACTAACTATCACCTAAAAACTTGTGCAAAATCCAAATGAGAAGTTTTTTGTGGGACGGAGGAAGTACGTCATTAACAGTAAAAACTGTTATACTATATTACGCATGACATACTTACTCCAAAACAATAATTATAGATATCAAATTCAAAATTTAAATGCACAAAACCAAGAATAAGGAACTTACATTGACTAGTTTAAAAGTGTTAACCATCTTAGTTTTTTTGTTACACAAATGACTATCTAAAATAACATTACATTTTTACAAAAACACTTAACTTGGGACAAAAACCATTTTTATAATGTTTTTTTGTTGGACCCAAAAATGCTGAAATGATATTTCTTGAGATCAAACCCAAAACTTTGGTTAATAACCAAATTATCGATTATCATTAACTAATCAAAGTTTAAATCCCTCATGTTGCGCACACATTTAGATTTAAATATACACACATTCTTTGCTTTCAAAGTCAAACCACGAGCAATATTCTAAAAAGTCAAAGTAACAATTTACCATCCACTAGTCAAACAAATAGATCCAAATCACAAAATCAAGGCCAAAATACCCATAAAAAACTATCCGGGTTAGGTTATATTAGCAAAATTTAGATAAAACATCGTGAGTTAATTATTCTCCTTCTTCTGCTTCTTCTTCTTCAAAGTTTGCTATTATTATTATTAGGATTTTGCTAACCAATGCCCTAAGGGCAATGGTTAAGGAGAAGTTAAAAGCTTAAAATTTTTGTACATTAATTACATAAAAAACTACCCCTAAAGATCACAAACCACCTAGTAGTGGTTATGCATAAATACTTGTACATAAACCACTTAATTAGCTCTTAACCATTGCCTTAAGGGCAATGTTTAGCATAACCCTTATTATTATCATTGTCTGAACCACCATTTTTGTATTGCAGAAATCGGACCATTTAAAAATGGAGCATATTTATGGATGAGAGGGTTAACTGTCATCCCAATTTTAACCCACACATTTTGATGGTATCCAGCAGTAACATGTGCATGATACATCAATTTCAACAGCTGCAAGAAAACAATTAGGGTGTTTGGGATTGCTTATTGAAAATAGATTATGCGTTTTCAAAATGGATAATCAGATAATCAGCGGTTACAAAACGTGATTATGAAAAATAGTGTTTGGATTTGATTATGCTGTTTGAAATCGCAATAATCAGATAATCAGCTTTTTTAGTGTTTGGCAAACTTGATTATTTGCTTAGTTAATATGTAAAATGCAAATAAGTCGTTTTCAAAACGCAATAAGCACCTCCCAACCTACTTTTTCAAAACTCCATTTTGAAGACCCCAAAACGCGGATTATTGATTATTTCAGACTTTTTGCCAAACACTCATTTTAGATTATTTGTGTTTTCAAAACGCAATAAGCAAATAATCTATCTCAAAACGCAATCCCAAACACCCTCTTACAAACATTAAACTATTAATACAAACATAAACCTATGTTTACTATCACGAAATATACTAACCTGCCAGTACATGAAAGTTTGTACAATGTTACGCTGCCACCTGTGCAAAATCAAATATTTCAGTAAAAAAAAAAAAGTTGGATATAAAATAATGGAAATTTAGTATAGATACTAACGATAAAAGAGAGATAATTAAAAGAAATCCAATTCCGATCTCAGCTTGTGAAGTCAATATGCTAAGTGTTGTTGTGTTGGATTCCACCCAGACACAAAGCTCTTCCAAGTATTTCCTATTATAAAAATGACCGATTTAATTAAATCACCATTTAATAATGATTAATTAAATTGGTGATAATAAAAGGAAAGGAGGGCAAGTGTTTACTTGTACAAGGATGACTGGCTGAAATGACGTCTAGAGAATTTTGCGGAATGTTCTACGGCTCGACATAAAATGGGAAGTAAAGCAACTGAAAAATCATTAAACATTAGGATAAAATTTTCAGCATAAATGAACAAAAAATGAAGTAACTAACATTTGAGTTGAAGATTTGAAGAGACAAAAGTGAGACAATAAATGAAGTAGATAAAATCCTTTGTTGCAAATATTGATTGAAGCCACACTTGTAGTGCCTGCAAATTCCATGCCCTAGGTTTCTGCAAACAATTAATATTTATTAAAAATTAAGAAAAATAATATTAAATGAGAAAGAAAGTATTACTATTACCCACCCCATATAGAGAATAGAGGGAATATAATGAAGAACATAAAGTCCCCATAAATGACAGCCGGTAGGCCCGATTAGAAAGACTTTTAGGTATGACAGGAAACATAGCCAGAACAACCACAACAACAACCTGCAACAAGAAAAATTCTTTTTAAAATGATAGTTTTGAAATTTCCACAACTTAAAATATAATTATACATACCCAAGCATTGACAGAAAATTGTATTGTTTGTCGATCCCAACGTAAAGGAGTTGATGATCCCGTTGCTCTTGTAGTGGACCCTACAAAGTTAAATTGCATTAAATCACAAGGGATCAAAACCTGATTGTTTTTGTTTTGTTTTGTTATGTTTATAATAAGAAAAGTATGCAAATGACATTGTAAGGATATAAATGAAAGAGAAAATAATAATGTACCTGAGTTTTCAGATGGCCTACGGTCAGTTGTAGATGATGGTGGTGGTGTTGATGACCTGGCAGACTGAGTCGTAGTCATTGGTTCCACTACAAAATCAGGGTCCTGACAAGCAATACATCTGAATAAGGAAAAGACATAAAAGGACTACATTTTATGTACATTATTTTCATGTACATATTGAGAAAATCCAACCACCAAAAATTATATTTGTACGCCACATGTGACTTATAGCCAATTATTGACAACAAGGAATATCTGAATTTATTGAATATTGATGAGATTCATTTGAACATGTATACTGTTATAAATAATGTGCTTGTTTGATTCATATTTACTTTGTAATCCAAATTTTCTCTTTTTTCTCAACACTTTGCTTTACAATTACCAACTTTTTAGTCTACACAATACTGCGTTTATATAGTGTGCAGAAGAATGTGTTTGATTACTTCAAGTATCAGAGCAGTATCAGTTATAAACCCTAATTTCAGAGGATGCAACCATATAGACCACATTATAGTCTGCAAGGAGCAAGCAAACCCCAAGGCATCTCCAAATTTCAATTCAATAACATAGATTTATTAAAAAAAAAACAAACAAGGCTATAAAATAGTGAGCTAAATTTTACACTCCAATCATCAAAACAAACAATCAAATCAAATCAAAACACAAACTAGTTGATAGACAGTAGGGAATTAGGAGCGAAAGAGTACGAACAATGTAACGGTGGTAGAATTTGCGTTTGTAGTGGTTGATTACATCGGATCGAGAAGCCATTTGAGGAGGAATGAGAATATTGGAGCAGTAATCAGGCCATCTAGGGTCGTTATCGTATTCATATGCAGCCGCAGATACCTTCTTCATCTTCTGTGGATCCTCTTCTCCCCCCATCGGAATTCAGCAACAGTCGTTATCGGAGTCGTGATAGATAGCCGCCTCACACCTATGGTTGTTTGTTGATCACGTTTATTTATGAAAGAATACTTTGTCAAAAAATTCCTATGTTTTAGCCTTCAATTTTACAGTCTCAAATTTGCTTTCATTAATATAATAGTTTTATGGAAAATAATAACGATAACAATTTCTACTTATCTTTATATTTATACGAGACAACATCGCACGAGCTTTGTTCATGATGAAGAGTTATTTTGAACGTAAATTATATATATTGCATTGGTGTTACGGTACCTAAGTATGATCATTAACATATTTGGCTTTAATATTGAGTACTCTACTAAAAAAGTAAAGTGTGTCGGATTACAATGAGTTTCCGATGTGGCCAACCATCATCTTAAGGGTGTCATCTAATTTCCCCCATAAAGTAACCATCAACTTTTCGGTGTGAACTTATTTTTTAAAGATAAATAGATTAGTAATATTTAGTTAGGTATATTAATTTGGTGTCGCAGCTTCATGTGCTATGTTAAATCCACCTATTATTAAAAAAATAGACATAATAAATTAATTAATATATAATCTTGAAAATAAATAAACTTGATTTAATTGTAAAAATAAATTAAATGTAACATACCAGGGTACACTTATTTCCCACAATCCTTGAATTACCGAATGATATATTTTTTTACTATTTAAAGAAAAAATGAATAATAATAAATGCATTGGCAATGCAAGAAAATTGAGTAAATAATGGGAATATGAAGGGAAAGTAACTCCACGATACTGAGAGCTTCTAGAACGTGGATCACATAGGCTTTTTTTGAGGGATTGAGGAACCTCGGTGACATCTCCGACAACCGGTGGATTGTAGTCATAGGATGAGTTGTCGGTCATATAGATACCCAAATCTCTGATCAGGTGACCCATTTAGATCCCATATTGTTTCAAGTGGACAAAAATATCAACAAATAAATTGAAAGACTCTATCATTTCATGAGAAATTATATTGAACAAATCAATTGCTAAATAAGAGACAATAAACTTCCAAATTGCTAAATAAAGGAACGTGCACATAGTGGACATATGGAGGCAGTATAAATAAACTTTTATGCTCCACTATGTTGATTTACTCTAGAATCCAAAGACGATGATAATTCTACCGAACCGAATCAACAAATTCTACCGAATCGAATCCACAAATTCTACCGAACCGAATCGTAAAATATATTTCTCTAGTCTATATATAATAAAAAAAAGCCCAGCAATAAAGCTAGTATGTGTGTATGTTAGACACCAACATATTGGAACTCGCTGGCTTTCTGGAAAACTTCCTTTGTAAAACCTTAATGCAATCCTATAAAAGTTCCATCATGATTAATAAAAATATAAAAAACATACAGACATATACATATAAATATTACTTAAGATAAGAGGATGATACCTTTGCAACTTCAAAAGATTGGCTGTAAACATGTATAATCGAAAGGGTTGGAAATATAATTACAGAGGTGGTTTTTTTGGTACTGAAAGGGCTAGAATTAAGGCTCTTTGTGCAGTTTTTTTTAGTTTAATTAAATGCACATTATGCATGGTTGTGGTAATAACAAATGATACGGTTGTGGTAATAATAATCTATATATATATTCTATATCTATATCCATATCTATATATATATATATATAAAAATTGAGTTTCAAATTTGAAGTAGCATTAATTACTAGATATTAAATGTAGTGCTAAATTATTATGTAAATTCTATGTTAAATAATAATAGTAAATTTAATTAATTAATAACATCTATAATAGTAGTAAATTAAATAATATAGTCAATTTAATTAAATAATAACATAAATTATAGTAGTGAATTTAATTAAAAATATTAAAAAATAATATAAGAAATAAATAACCTAATAAAAAAATATAGTAAAAAATTAAAATAAATAACCTAATAAAAAAATATAGTAAAAATCTATATATATCTTACTAATATATAAAGCATTTAGGCCTACCCCATTAGGCAAGTTTAAGGAGCTCCTTAAACTTGATTTTAAGGACCTTTCCACTTTTGTTAGTTAGTTCTCTACCTTAAAAAAAAAATCGCGGCTAATAAAATTCGAACCCAAGACCTCTCCTAACTTATCACTATGTGTTAACCACTTGCTATACATTACACTTTGGTAACACCACCCACACTTAATAACAAAAGTCTGTTACTCGAAAACCATTTTACCCAATAACATTAAATATACGACGCTGTAAATCATCAACTCTTACCAAAATCCACATTTCCGTTTAATTATTTATTTCTAGCAACAATTATTACCGTGTAAATGAACAACACTTGCTCGCCACGAAATATGGTTTCTGGGTACCCGTCGCCGCATTGCGCGGGTACCCTGCTAGTATATAAAAATTGAGTTTCAAATTTGAAGTAGCATTAATTACTAGATATTAAATGTAGTGCTAAATTGTTATGTAAATTCTATGTTAAATAATAATAGTAAATTTAATTAATTAATAACATCTATAATAGTAGTAAATTAAATAATATAGTCAAATTAATTAAATAATAACATAAATTATAGTAGTGAATTTAATTAAAAAGATTAAAAAATAATATAAGAAATAAATAACCTAATAAAAAAATATAGTAAAAAATTAAAATAAATAACCTAATAAAAAAATATAGTAAAAAATTAAAATTGAGTTCCAAGTTCGAAGTACCATTAATTACATATATATCAAATATAGTGCTAATTTTTTTTTATAGTAAATTCAATTAAATAATAGTATTAAATTCAATTAAGTAATATAGTAAATTCAATTAAAAAATAGTAGTAAATTCAACTAATCTATATATCTATATCTATATCTATTTATATCTATATAACATAAAAAATTGAGTTCCATGTTTGATGTTGCATTAATTATCATGATTTAATTACCATATATTAAAGTTTTCGTACTAAAAGTTTTTTTAATTAAAACTAACATTACTTGATGAATATATTAAAAGCAAAACAAAAAAAACCCCCAAAAAATATAAAAAGCCAAACCCCCCCCCCCCCCCCCCCCCAAAAAATTATTAAGTCTTATAAATGGTAGAAGTTCAAACAATTTGATGTTACATTTTAAGTTTACTATATAAACATATGTTTCAAAGTTCACACTCACAACTTCACTAACAAACTAACAATATACTTATTGATTTGTCTTCAATATAAACAAGTTGTGAACACTCCTTACAATATGGATCAAGGTTTGAATGAACAAGTTATCAACGGTTTTCTCAAGTCGCCAAAGGCATGAATGTAACATTTAGTAATTACTTTTTTGATTACTAATATGAACGGTTTGTTTTGATTTAGTTATTTTTCTTATGATTTGTTAAAGTTTATAATTCATTTGTGTTCTTATGTTATTGTTTCTACATGAATGTAGCATTTAGTAATTATTTTTTTAATTACTAATATGAATGATTTGTTTTGATTTAGTTATTGTTCTTATGATTTGTTAAAGTTTATGATCCATTTGTGTTCTTATGTTATTGTTTCTAGAGTTTAGTTTTATGAAGTTGATTATGATTTTTATTAGTGGGTTTATGTTTTTAAATTTTTTATTAATTATGTATGTTAATAATAAAAACTAATAAACACATATTAAAACTTTAAAAATAATTATTAGTAAATAATTATGAGCAATAAACTCATGTATGGTTTTTAATAAATATGATTAATAAGTTAATATAATGAAAAATATAATAAAAACCAAATTCACCAAATTGTTATATCAAAGGATTCCTAATGTAACAAATTGTTATATATAAAAAGAAAAAAAAACTCAAAATAATTAAGTCAAATTAAGTCAAATAAATGGTAGAAGTTCAAAAACATTTGACGTTACCTTTTAACTTTACTATATAAACATATGTTTCGAAGTTCAAACTCACAACTCCACTAACAATATACTTACTGATTTGTCTTCAATATAAACAAGTTGTCAACACTTCTTACAATATGGATCATGGTTTCAATGAACAAGTTATCAACGATTTTCTCAAGTCGCCAAAAGTATGAATATAACATTTAGTAATTACTTTTTTAATTACTAATATGAATTATTTGTTTTGATTTAGTTATTGTTCTTATGATTTGTTAAAATGTATGATTCATTTGTGTTCTTATGTTGTTGTTTCTAGAGTTTAGTATTATGAAGTTGATTATGATTTTTATTAGTGGTTTTATGTTTTTGAATTTTTCATTTATTATGTATGTTTATAATAAAAACTAATAAATACATATTAAGGCTTTTAAAATAATTATTAGTAAATGATTATGATAAAGCGATTTTATCATTAAAATATATCGTTAAATGTTATATTCAGAAAATTTCATTGTGTGTCATTTATAATTGTATATGCCAATGAATAAAGGTGTTAAATTATGAGGGTCTAACTTATATTTTATGAATAACGTATTTTGTGTTACGTTAATAAAAACGATGATGTTTTGTTACTTTGACATTTTCTCCTACACAATTTTCTTATTTATTAGCGTACCCACAATCAAGCCAAATATTTTAGCGATCATGTTTTAGGTACTTTGTCCGTAACACCAATACGATGTGTAATGTTACGTTAAAAAAAACTATTTATCATGAACAAAGCCCGTGCATCGCACGGGCCATGTTGCCTCGTATATATAAAAAATGAGTTCCAACTTTGAAGTTGCAATAAATATCATGTATATAATATTAATAATTTTTTTTATTTAATATTAATAATAATATTATATAAATCCAATTATAAAAATAACTCATTAAATTGTAAGACCAAGAGTTTTGAAATAAATATAAATAATTATGATAATAAAATGTTCAATTAAATAAGAGACTTTTCAAGTTTTATGAATTTTACACATTAACATCTATAAATACTCATTCTCATATTGCAAAAATTTTAACACTTTAAAGGTGCATCCAAAAGAAATACCTAACAAGTGAAGTCAACAACAAAGATCTATAGGACTTTTGGTATTTTATCGTCACTATTAATTGGTAATCCAACATAATCTTTATTATTTGTATTTTTTGAAGAAAAAAAGGTCATGGAGATGAACTCTTTATGATTTTGTTTTAGAGATAGTATGTTAGTTGTTTTTGTTTAAAATTTAGAGAGAGTATGTTAGTTGTTTTTGTTTAAAATTTCACAACCTCTTTTGTATATATGTATAAAAATTTTATTCATTGTTTATGTACATTTTGTATAAATGATCTAATAATTATCATTATAGTATATGAGATTATGTTAGTTGTTTTTGTTTAAAATTTAGAGAGAGTATGTTAGTTGTTTTTGTTTAAAATTTCACAACCTCTTTTGTATATATGTATAAAAATTTTATTCATTGTTTATGTACATTTTGTATAAATGATCTAATAATTATCATTATAGTATATGAGATTATGTATGATATTATCACAATTAGTTTAAAATGGATATCTTATCATGTTAATGGCCACAAATTGTTGTTCATTTGATTTGTTCCTTCGATCGTCATTTTTCACAACTTCCGATTCTCTAATTAGTAGGAAAATATTAATTAAATATATTGATGGTTGTTGAATGTATGTTTATATTTTGTATATGTATAAAATATATAAAAAAAGTTTCATGTTGATGTTGCATTTATTATAATATTAAATAAATCATGTTAATAAGGATTGAGAAGCTCAATAGTTGTAAAATCAAGAGTTTTAACATAAACTTGCGATTCGCTAATTAGTAGGAAAATATTAATTAAATATATTGATGGTTGTTAAATTTATGCTAACTTCTTTTGTATATGTATATAAAATATAAAAATTGAATTCCATTTTGATGTTGCATTTATTATAATACTAAATAAATCATGTTAATAAAGATTGAGAAGCTCAACACTTATAAAATCAAGAGTTTCAACATAAACTATAGTAATGAATTCATTTTAATAACAATTTGGCAAACTCATTAAATTGTAAGACCAAGAGTTTTGTAATAAATATAAATATATAATAATAAAAAGTTCAATAAAATATGAGACTTTTCAAGTTTTATGAATCTTACACATTAAGATCTATAAATACTTATTTTCATGATGCAAACTTTTAACAGTCTAAAGGTGCATCTAAAAGAAACATCTAACAAGTGGAGTAAATAACCAAGACCTTTACCAATTTTGTTCTTTCTCCTCGCTATTAATTTCTTTCATTGATTTGTATCAAGTATATAACTTACTAAAATCGTAACATCTATATCTATATTCTATATCTATATCTATATCTATATATATAGATTCTAAAAAAATTGAGTTTCATAGTTTAAGTTATATTGAATTCTATGCTAAAAAATTAAGTTTTTGTTATAAATGATGCTCGTGAATAAATGTAATAGAGTATACAAAGAGTTTAACATAAATAATAGTAGTAAATTCAATTAAATAATAATCTTTTCATTTAACTAGAAGTTACATATTAATTAAATAAGACAAAGAATTTAACAGAAAAATAATAGTAGTAAATTAAATAAAATAATAGTCTTTTCATATAACTTGAAGTTACATATTATAAACTACAAATACCACACTATCTTGATGCAAATGATATTGTGTTTTCAAATGATATTATCTTTTACCCTAACAGAATATCCATCAACTTTGAAGTTGCATTAACACCATGCATTTAATATTAATAATAATATTATATAGATCCATTTATAAAAAATAATAAATTAATCAATTGTTAGATCAAAATTTTTACCATATATAATATTTAATAAACAAAACAAAATAATGTCCATGCATTTATGAATCACAAAAATAGTTGAATATCTAGATTATGGTTAAATATTAATTACATAGCAACAAACTTTATAGGTTTATTAAAATCAGTCAATATAAAAAATGCACGATGACAGATATTTATTAAAAAAAAAACCAAACCGAACGAAGAAATGGTTTTGGATGGACCGAGGACCGAACACATGATGATCAAAACTGAACCGTACTGTAACGACCCGAAATTTTGAATCGAATAAATTATTAAAAAATATGATAAATAAGGATAAATCATTTAAAACACGTGGAAATTGGTTTCGTGTCATTTGGACATCGTATGAGAAAGTTACGGACGAAATCGGGTCAAGACTTGGTTGAAAACATGTTTGAAAATCAAAATGGTATTTCTGGGAATTCTCGTGAACACGAAAATTGGTGTAACACCACAATATTAGAGCCATTTTTTTTTTAATATGCATACGGAAGCGATTTTAGAAAAACTATAAACCCTATTTATTACATATTATAAAGGCCACTTACATATTAACCAAAATATATAAAACATTTAAAGGTGTTACTAAAAACAGGCTCGACCCGGTTTACAAAATCAGAGTACAGTCAGACTTCCAAAACCCGACTCTAATCAAGCCTAAACCACAACCTGAAAAGAGTCAACAAATGAGGGATTAGCACAAAGCTAAGTGAATAGAAATAAACATCAATTTGCATAACCACAACAAATTAGAAATCAAGAGAAATCAATAGGGAAAACCCGTCCAAACTTCCACAAGCAATTGGACGTTATAAGAGGATCGGCGGTCGGGCGAGGACCTTCAACTGTTGTCGGCCAACAACAGTCAACCGATGGCTTCTTTACTAGAGGCATGGTGATCCCTCCTTACGTAACGAATACGAAGGAGTCCGATCGCCCCCACCAAGAGTAACGAAGCGTAGCCGAAAACCACCATAGCTAACCTCTGAAAAACATGTGCACATACTACCATTAACAATCCCACAATTAATGGTACAACTGGAAATCGAAAAGTATAAAAAAATACACTTTTGCCAAAAACAGCAAGATCGCTAAGCGATCTGAGATCGCTAAGCTATCATATCGCTAAGCGATCTGAGATCGCTACGCTATCAGATCGCTACGCTATTTCTGACTCCTTAGCTATTTCGGTTTTCTGTTTTCATAAAAATTCAGCAAGATAGCTAAGCTATCTAGAGATCGCTTAGCTATTTCTGGACCCTTAGCTATTTCTCTTATGAACTCCACCATTTCAACTTTTTGTACATTACACAAGAAAGGAGGTTAAATCCACTCACCTTAGCTTCCTTTTCGTGCCGAGCTCAATGATCTTATATCACTGAGGCTCCTTCCCTTTTCCTGTACAAAATGAATACCGAATTAGTCACCCAAAATCATCAATTGTTTAACAAGTAATACAAGCTTAAGGCCACATCTTGCAACAACATCTTACAACCAATTACTTGCAATTGTACATATAACCAATACTAAAGTCCAACACTTCATCAAGTCAATTCATCATGCATTTATATCCAAGTTGCATATAATCGGCCCAAACGGGTCGGGACACTTAATCAAGTCAAACTTGCAATTTACTAATACCACATTGTCAAGTTATCCATTTATCACTAATTTAAGTTATTGACATACTACTTGCATCCATATACAAGCTTAACCAACTTTGACTTTATTTAAGTCAAATTGCACAACTTAACAACCAAACGGGTCAAGACCCGAAACTACCTCAAACATACTTCCAATTAATCAAGTAAAACATTTATGACATGAAATTGATAGTCCCAAGTTTACAAGTCATCCAAGACTAAAGTCAACTTCCAGGTTTGACCAAAGTCAACAATTCATGAATTTAACTAGCAATTCTAGAAAACGGGTCAAAACCACAAACTACCAATTAAGACATGTTAATATACTTTATAAAGCTCTTATATGATCAATTTATTGAACTACAACAATGGCTAACAATTTCCAAGTTAAAGTCATATATTACCAATTTGACTAGTTTTATGTCTTTTACCTAAAAACATCCAAACACTACCATGTAAAGATCAATTCATCACTTAACACTTTCATAAACATACTAATGCTATTTTACTTCCAACTAAACATTTAAAGTATAAGTCCAATGTTAAAAATATGCATTTAGTCAAGTTTCATCATATAAGGCCCAAACGGGTCAAAATCATTTTATTAACTTCCAATGTTTACAAACTCTTAATTATCATTTTATCAAGTATACAATTACCATATATTAACCAACTTCATGTTAATTAGTTATACTTTGAAACACCCAAAATAATCAATACAAGTTTAACCTTAAAAAATACATTTGACCACCTGCTATTAACTCAGAATTATAACTACTGTTCTGACCTTATCAGTTCATGAAATTATGATATTAATAAAGTAGACTCTTAGACCTTCGAATCGACTGTCGCACGCCCAAAACGGAGTTACGGTTGATTTTATATGATTTTTGCAAAATGGTCAAAATCTGCCTTTTTTTTTGTGCTTACGGGATTTTTACCAAATTTCACCCAAACACCTATTTAGTCTAAGCTAAATTCATCCAATTTAAATCACATCAAACATAAACACAATTTATCACTTCTAATATGTTATTAAACCTAAACATACATCTTTTAGGCATAAAACACAATTTCAAGCAATTTAGGTTTTAACCCTTCTTCCCCAAAATCACCTTCAATGGTGATTTATGGAACTACACCAAATCTATAATTATATCCTACAAATTCACATGAAATAGGTTTCATTACAACATAAGAACACAAAAGATTCACCAATTTAACATTTAACAAGAAACCCACCAAGAATCAAAAACCCTAAATCATGGTTCACTAAGACATCAAGAAACTAGCAAGAAATAAAGATTACTTACTTTATGAGATACTCAAAAACGAGATTAATGGCTGATTTGCATAAAGATTCAGACCTTTTTCTTCAATTTACACCAAGGTTGGTTTCTTAGCTATAATACGTGTGTGTGAGAGAGAGAGAGAGAGAGAGAGAGAGAGAGAGTCAAGGACTTGCAACACATTTTTAACACACACACAAACATTACACGTGCACACATATGGGGAGGAGAAAATCTCATTTAATTTCAGTATAATATACAGGATATTTGGTCCGCAGATAAATAAGTTAGACCTAACTAACTCCAAATTTAATAACGAAGATATTTTTGGGACATTGGTTCAAAAGTGAACCCAAATATATAAAAATCATTTTTATATTTAAATATCTCAGTTTTACTAATTTTAACCTCATGGTTAAAATACAATTAAATATAATTAAATCAAATAAATTATATAAAACAATAAACAATTAAATTACTTACCGAAATTAATTAAAAATTCTAGGCCGGGTCTCAGGATGTTACAATTGGACTCGTGTCACGAAGACCCATCTCGTGAACACGAGAATGGACTCGCGAACACGAGTAAGCGAAACAGCGACTGGGACTCGCGGACACGAGTTGGGACTAGCGGACACGAGTTCGACACGAGAATGGCCGGAGCGTGTGAACTCGCGAACGCGAGGTGTGGATCACGAACACGAGTTCTGTCAGATTCATATAAAAACGAGATTTTAGGGTTTTTGCTCCATTCTTCACCCCACAAACTTGTGCAGCCGAGATTGGAGGGTTCTTGGGTGATTTTTGGTGGCTTGGAGCATAAATCTTCATTGTTCTTGGAGATCTGCACCCTATTGCAAAGATCTAAGGTATTTCTTGTCTCCTATCTAGTTTGTGAACTTGATTTGGGGGAAAATGGTGGAGAAGAAGACCCACCATGGATGGTGTCTTGAGGTATGGGTCTTGAGAGTGTAGAACACTCATAGTTACCATGAATGCCATTAATCCATGGTTTGTTTATGTTTAGAAACCCAAATTTAAGATCTAGGGTTTTGAGATTTCCACCAAGTTTGGGGAACTTGGTGGTCAAGGGTATTATGATGGTTTAAATGGTGTCTAGTTGTAGATGATAACTAGAAATATGTTGATTTTGTTGATAGGTTGCAAGAACCTAAAAGTTGGAGATATTCCACAAGTTGGGAAGCAAGGATTCGTGTTGATAAACATGATTTGGAGTTAGTTTGGCTAAGGTGAGTACATGAGACTTTTAAACTGGGTACATAGCAAATGACTTTGAAAACCATGATGTTTTATGAGTCTTTATTAATAAATGTTTTTAATAAAGATATGATTGAAAAGATAAGAAAATATGAATAATAGACTATTTAAATATGTCTAAAATGATTGATGATTTCAAAAGAGTTTATGATAAAGAAAATTGACTAATGATTCTTTATTAATAAGATGTATAAATAAGGATAATGGTTAAGAAAGTATGATATTTGGTTTATTAATAATATGTATTAGGAAGACTAATAACAATGATTTTAAGTATCGAGTATTGTTAGTAAATTATACTAGTAAAGGTAATGATTAAATTGTTAAGAGGATAAGTATGAAGTGACTAGTATTATATATATACTCTAGTCAATGTAGAGATAAAATATTTATGATTATGAATAATAAGAAGTGAATCTTATTAGTGAATTAAATGGTAAAGTCTATGATGATAATGATGAGAAAAGACAACTGAAATATGATTATGTTAAATGAGAATAGTATGATAATTAGAATAGATGTATTCTGATATTATGTTTGAGTATGGATGATTGGGGCATAGGCCCGTATTTGTTGTATTCAATATGTGTAAAAGGTGTCCGGACAATGATAACCCATTTATGGGGGAGTGAGATTGCAACTTGGGGTGGTACCTCCCTGCGCAAGAGTAGTATATCTACGTGAACGATAATCCGACAAAAGGGGGACTATGATAACCCGATAAAAAGGGGGATTACGATAACCCGCGAGGCGGTGGAGTTGGAGATCTAGGTAAGTTTGGGAGAACCCCAATTACCATGTGATCTTGTGATGATAACCCACATCGGGGGAGTTTGCTTCGGGATGACCCGTTGCGTATGTGATAAAAGGAGTAAGCTTATGGATAGCTTACATGTTTGTGATTATGTGATGGGTAAGCTTATAGTTAACTTACTAATAGATATGAATAAACAATAAGAATATAAGTTGATAATTAATAAGTGAATAAAGAAAAGAAATGAGTTTGACTTTTATTATATTTGAGAATGGGTCGAAAACTCATGTATCTCACGAGACTATTTTGTCTCACGTACTACTTGTTTTTGTGGCTATGTACTCAGGTTCAGGATCGATGGATTAGAAGGTCCCGTTAGAAGTGGCCTAGTGTTGATCAGCTCGGGAGCTCGTAGGTAGATCCCGTTTATCCTATGGTTATGATATTGTTTTGTAACACCGGTTTTTAAACTCTGATAAACTTTTATATGGTTTTTGTTAAACCGTATTTTTGGAATATTGGACTTTGTAATATTTTTATTTGAAAACATGATTTAAAAGGTGTTTTAAAAATTGAGGTGTTACACGTACCGAGAACCAGTCGGAACCGAACAGAACCGAGGCAATTTCTTCGACTATTTTTAGTTTTTTCTCAGTTTTGGACCGAATCGGCCCACTCGGAACCGAACCAGTTGGAACCAAGAACTGAATTTTCATAAAAATTAGAACCGATCGTGAACCGAACCGATGGAGCTCGGTTCCGTCCAGTCCGGTTATGCGATCCCGGACAGTTCCCGGTCCAATTTTCACAGGCCTACTCATGCATACGAAATCTATTTCAAGCTAAAAAAATAATTGCAATTAACATACACAATCCATATGACTCAATAAAGAACAACAAACCCTAAACATCAATACACATAAATATTAACTTTTCTCATTTAGTAGAATACCCGTAATCAAAGTTAAACATGTAACGGATCACACTTTTCATACTTTGCAGGTGATACCAATAAATTGTACACGATATGCACTCAAAATAACTCATTATTGTGAACGAAGCCCGTGCATCGCACGGGCCATGCTGCCTCGTAAAGAACAAATGAAACGGTTGTGGTAATAATAATAATAATAATAAAGAACACATGAAACAGTTGTGGGGGTTGAGTTAATAATAAAAAACATTTTAGGAATTTAAGTCTATTTAAAACATGGAATTTAATGCAATATCAATTCAATAAATTCATATAATTAGTTAGTCCAAAGTTGTTAACAATGTGTTAATTAGTTAGTATCTTCTCTCTTTCGTGTACATATGTAACTCAAAATCATTTGATGGTTAGTGAAAGAAATCTTTTCATCAAATCCTCTGTATTCACAAATCATGACAATCAACATAATTGCCTAAATCAAATAATGCAATTAGAAAAAAGAATTAATTGAGTTCATATGTTTTATAGGTAGCTGAATGAATGAAGTAAAAAGATTAGTAAAACAATAAAAAAAATCTAACGCCAACCGTAAGATATGTATCAATGTCAATAAGCAACTCTGCATTTTAAAATCACCCCTCCATTATTAATTAAAGCATATATGATATTTAAATTATTTAATGAACATAGAACATCTCGGATCATGTTAATATGGGAAGAGATACATAACAGTCACATTTACATATAACTAAAGATCACAAATGCAAATGAAAAGATTGTTACATCGTTAGAACATTGACAGCAAAATTTACATGGAAAACTTAGGTACAAAATTTCCCATAAAGAAACGTCAATTTTCTGTACACTGACAGTGTCACACAAACAGCATGGAAATTGGAAATTAATGTGGTTAAATTCTCCAACTGGTGTGAGAATTATTGTAATATTCAGAACTGAAATCTTGACTACCGAACGCCATTCTCTGAAACAATCTAATTTGTGCAGATTGTTCTCTCGAGTCAAATATTTCACTTTGTCCCGGTTTCATCCCATTTGACTGATCTGTAGTGAACTCAACAATCGAGTCTAGAGCTCTCACCACCTGCACCAAATGTAAATGTTTTTCTCATTTATTTTCGGCTAAATTATTATTTTATTGTAAGTTATAAAATATTACCTGACTCATTCGCGGGCGTTTTGGTGCCAGGTGGCGTATGCAGGCTGCAGCTGCTTCAATCATTCTAAACATTTCTACTTGCACGTAGTTCTTTCCCAACCTCGGGTCTACCAGTTCTTCAAAGTCCTCGTGTTCAAGTGCCTTATTCAGCAGAGGTCGAGCCTGAAAATAAATGATGAATAAATTAAAATATAAAATGAAAAAAAAAATGATAATTCAGTTTTCAACATACCCATTCGACCAAGCTTTCGTCACCCAGGGGTTGAGATGCATCAACGGGTTTACGACCAGTGATGAGTTCCAATACAACCACCCCAAACGAGAAAACATCTGATTTTTCAGTCAATTTTCCACTTGAAGCATACTCTGGAGCCATATACCTAACCCACCATATTACAAAAATCATTTTGTTGTATAATATAACATTCCAGACAGTTATAGTAAGATCTAGATCTTTAGATAGAGACAAAAAGAAACTAGAAAGTGGTTATTTACCCAAACGTTCCCATGACACGAGTTGTGACGTGTGTATTTGTATCCATTGCTAACTTTGCAAGCCCAAAATCTGCCACCTGGGCATCAAAGTTCTCATCCAGTAGAATGTTAGATGACTTAATGTCCCTGTGAATGATCCGTGGGTGACCTAAAAACATCAAAACTTGTAAAATAAAAATATACAAAATAAAAAATAAATATTAACAAGGTCAACTTACAATCTTCATGTAAGTATGCTAAACCACAAGCTGCACCAGCAGCAACTTTAATTCGGGTACCCCAGTCCATAACCGGCCTGCCCGCACCTACAAACGAATAATAATTAAAGATTATAAAAAAGTAATGAAGTTATAAACAAATTATAATGGAAAACTTACCATGAAGATGGTAATGAAGTGTATCATTAGAAACAAATTGATAAACAAGTAATCTCTGATGATCAGAAATACAATAACCAACAAGAGAAACCAAATGTCGATGATGAACACATCTCAACTTCTGCCCTAAATTCCCGTTCTCCTTGCCCACCACCAATTTTCAACTGTTTAACTGCCACTTGTCTACCATCTGCTAACATCCCTTTGTAAACGCACCCGAAACCACCTTCACCTAACAAATTACTTCCCGAAAAACCGTTAGTTGCGTCAGATAATTCTTCATAAGTAAACCATGCTCTTGAGGTCCCTACACCACCGTGTTCTGGTGAGTATATGGAGTTAGTTACTGATGGGCTTCCGGTTAATGATTGTTGGGCCCGCAAAAATTGTGAGTCTGTAGAGTAGATGAAGTGATGTAACTGTATTGTTGTAAAGCTAACTACCTGTATTAAGTGTAGTTGTGAAGTAATATAATAATGTACCTGATTTTTGGGAGGAAGCAGATGGTGAGGGCAAAATGTAGACATTAGGGCGTCTGGTTCGTCTTTTTGTGAACCAGACAGCAAATATGAAGAGAGTGAGTGTGACAAATCCGGCAACAATGCCGATTGCTATTGTACCACCATTTCTTGATCCACCACGGGATCTACCGGTTTCTGTAGCGGTTGTGGTGGTATCGGTGGCTCGTGCGGTTGGTTTCTCAGTGGGTACTGGCGGCAGTTGTAAGTCAGGTGGTGTTCCGTGGAATTGGTCGGAGGTGGGGATGATGTTGTAGTAGGTGGTGCGGATGGAGGGGGTGTTAGTTGCTTGTGGTGGTGGTGGGGAGGGGGAGTCCGGCGGTGATGGGACGGTTTCTGGTGGGGAAGCGGTTGGGACTGGTGGTGGTGGAGACAAAATTGGAGCAGGTGGGGAGGTTTCAGGTGGAGGAGGGGCGGTGACAGGCGGCAATGGTGGAAGAGTCGCAGGTGATGCTGGTGGTGGTGCTGTAGGTGGAGATGGGGGAGGAGAATCTGGTACTGCTGGTGGTGGTGGTGGTGGTGAATTGGCACCTGGTAGTGTTGGTAATGGAAGAGGTGGAGCTGAGGTGGCAGGGGTGGCTGGAGGTGGGGGTGTTGGGTTTGAAGATACCGGAGGAACAGATGAGGGAGAAGAACCAGGAGAAGGTGATGTTGAAGCCATTTGAATCGGATTAACTTCTCTTGTTAAAAAGATGATTAATTTAAATCTAAATTCCCATTATTAATGTCAAAATGTAGCATAAAGCTTCGATCTTTAAATCTCAAGAACTAGAAATCTTCCAAGATATATACACCACCTGCTCCTTAAATTCAAAATCTTCCAACTCGAGCTTATTGATGATACAGTAATCAGTACAAAAATCCCACCGAAATCTCAAAATTCAAGATCTCGTCAGGAACAGCTCCAAACCAATAACTCAGTAGTCAAACCAAAATTCCTAGCATTTCAACAAACACCTGGTGCGCAATCTATTATGTAACCAAATCTCAAAATTCAAGATTTTGGCAATAAAATTAAGAAAACTTGTACAGAACAAGAATAACGAAATCCAGATTCAGATGCAAATGCAACAAAATCAAGCAAGACCTAGAGTGGACTAACAGAAACCGTAAAAGCAAAATTCTGCAATAAAACAAAAATCTTAACTTTTGCTATGATTACCCTAAACAGTCACAGACTAGAAGCTTGATTGTGAAAAGATGGAGAAAATGGTAGGGTTGGTTGTAGGGCTAAAGTAACGTGGGGGCGACTTTGAATAGGTCTTGACATTGTTGTTGATAGAGAGATCGATCGTAGAAGGGAAGTCAAAGCAGACATCATGAAGAGCATGTTATGCTAGAATTTATGGTCTGTCATGTGGTGGTTGTTTGATTGCAACCACGATTTTGATCTCATATATGTCCGACACAAATATAGATATAACATTTTTATCATTTAATTCTATACATCACGTTATTCAAATCTTTCAATTTTGTTGTTAAGACAAAGTGAATGTTGAACTTCTAGAAAGAAATTATTATAATTTAGTTTTATTTTGTAATTAATAAAAAGAAAATTTGATATTGTTGATTTTCTTATTTAAGATTAATATTTTTTTTATCAGAGTATTTGTGATAGGTCGTAATTGATACGTGATGCTTATAGAATGCACTTTATTTTTGAATTAAAATTAAATTCATTTCAAACAAAAATTTTCTTGTATCATGACAAGTTACGCTTTTATATAAATAAAAGATCTTTTACATAGAGACAGAAGACAAACAAATACTGTTAGTTTTTTATGAATTACAAAACTAGCCCTTTTGCACTTAATCATTATAGTTTTAACGTAAGGGACATGAAAAAAACTATAGCACCTAGAAAGTGTGTTATTAAGACAAAAATACGCCAAGATGGTTTCACGATTTTGTCATGATGTTGTTAAGAATTAAGATAATATCACGATACTCTCACCATGGCATCTCAATGTTGTGACGATATCATGGTGATAGAATTTGTGCGTCTGATTAATAATCTACGTTAAAAGACCCTTTATAACACATACTAAATTCTGGTTTAAAATTTAATGAAGTTTCTGCTAAGACAAATTTTAAATAAGTTCTTAAATTTCAGTAGCTACTAATACTAATGAGTTACAAAGGTTTATTCTATGAAATTTTTTCACGCGTTTGCTTAACTAATCATAAATTCATAATAAATAATTCGAAAAATGAACAACTTGACATTAAATTATACACGTTATTTAAGCATGATGTTGAGATTGAATAAATCGGCATGTTAGTTGAGATCTCCAACTAAAAAATTTGCCTCTTTACACTCTTTTTTTGTTATATATATTAATAAAAAAATCTCTTTCTGTAATGGTTGAATTTTGTCCGTGATGTACGCGACTTAATCTAGTCATCTAATAAATGTTTATTTAGAAAAAAGATTCCATCATAAATTTATGAGATCATTTTAAATGTCGTTATCGTCGTACCATGTTTTTACACTCTTTCCTTACCTTCAAAGTTCAAACTATGTTCTCCAGAATTCACTGACCAAATGAGACTGCAGATCATCAAAGCATGTGAGCTATTATTCATTTAACATCATAAATCCAAATCCATTAAAATTTATTTCATACAATCTAATTAACTACCCATTCAAAACCTCAAATGAGAACAGATTCTATTTAAGTCTCTGTATATTGCAAACAACAATAATAACCGAATCAATAACCATTACACCCGAACAACCATAACAAAAACGACCAACAGAATCATCCAAACAACATTTTTTACAAACTGTAACAAAAAACATAACATAAAAACAAACGACGGTTAATGACAATAATGACCAAACCAACAATGACCACCGTTTTCTTCACAATCATCTCTACTAAAAATCCACCATAACAAGTTAGTTAACGTATTTCCATCATCATGTCCCGTTAAACTCCTAATTTTCTCAAGAGCAATTTCATTCTCATAAACGCCTTGTAACGCATACACAAATCCTTTCCACCCTTCACCAACACCCTCCCGATTTAAAACCGGTAAAGTCCAGTTCACGAGCTGTTTCACATACGCCACGTCAGCAAACAAAACCTCAGTAATTGGCAACAATGGCAGCACATTTATCCCTAATCTACATTCTCTCCATTCAGCTGGAGCAAACCATAATCCACTGTCTCTTTTATTAGTCCAGAGAACACCCATTACTCTGTTCTCACGTGTGAAATCAGCAGCATAAAGTGTGTCATCTTCTTTAATATGCCACCATGTTTGTGAAGCATGGATCTCCATTGCTGTTAGCAACGACCCAACTGCCACTAAATGTGTGTCACCATAAGCTAACCCCATTAAAGCAGCAGAGTAATACGCGTTTACTGCTTCACTTGTGCTTTCTTGATTCCTTCCGTCTGCAAATTCGGTTAATCCTGAAGCCCATGAATGTAACTTCCATAAATCAAAGCATCTCAAACGGGTATACTTCGAATTCAAATTTGAATTTCCATTTTTACTCAATGTCATGAAATCCGCCATTAATGAGTATGCTTGAGGTTTATACTTTCTTCCCCAAATTGGGTCTATTTTAGCAAGAACAGCGATCCCGTAAAGAAAGTAACCGATATGAAAATGGTGATCGTTGTAAACACCGAAACCAAAATCTGCACCTGAATCAGTAGACCCTTGTTTGGTTATAATTCCACCCCAAGTTTTATCATAAAGAAATCCGTTACTACCGAAAGTTCCATCTAACCATGGTTCGATTGTTTCTTTCAAATACTTTTTAATTTTTGGGATTACATCAAGATAACAAATTTCTTCAGCTATCAATGCTAATCTAGCTGCCCTTGCTACCAATTTCCCAAAAAAGTATGAAGATGTTGTGGAAATGTTGGTTGAATCCAAACCATTGACATCTTGTATAAGAGCGTCAATGATTTGAGGGTATGATTGTTGTTTAACTCCTTTGATCGAATGCCAAGTTATAGAAACCGGGTCGGTTTTCAAAACCCATGAATCACCAACAACACCCACAAGCTCACCATCAATACTATTGTATTTAAATTCGTCAACAACTTTGATTTCACAATCGTTAAGTAGACGAAGATGAAGTGGGTTTGCTAACATTAACAAATCCCCCCAACCTTTTTTCTCCCATTTGTATTCAACACAAAATGGTTCGGTAAACACAGCATGACCCGAAACCGGATAACAAGAGCTAAACCTATCGAGAACCGATTCGAATTGACAATCGGAATTCGGCAAAATAGCAATTCGAATTATCCCACAAAAGTCGCGTGATGTAATATTGGATACATCATGGGTCAAATTGATGGGTGAAGATGAATACAAAACCCATGTTTGACCATTATTGAGATTGAATTTGAATTTGGTTTTGGAAGAATTGGGAACAAAATCGAGAATTGCGTGAATTGTTGAAATGGAAAGTGGGACACTTTGTAATACTTGGCATGTTAAAAAGGGGCTTCCTCTGACGAGAAAAAATCTCAAATTGGGCGTAACGTCTAGAGTAACACTGAGATCACTGAAGGAAGATATGATATGGGTTTGATTCGGATTCGGGTTGTTCAAAACGGATATGGTGAGATCCGCGGTGAAGACTTGATATGTGAAAGCAGTGTTGGAGAACAGAGACGGGTAAGAGAGAGAAAGTGATGAGAGAGAGGATTTGATGAGATATGGGTGGATGTATTCGGGTTGATCGCCATTTTTTAGGACGAAATTTTGGAAAAATGAGTTTGTGGGGAGAGGGGATGATAGGAGGTTAGGTGAGAAGAAAGATGATGGGTCGGGTAGGACGGTGGATACGGTCTCCGGGAAGGTGAACGGGTGGAATGGACGGCGGTTCATGGTGGTGGTTCAGGTGGTAGAGATGTTTGTTTGTCGTCAGTTTTTATTCTTCTTTCCTTGAACTTTCTTAACGTCGAATTTGAGAGTGCTAAGTTTTCTTTAACTAAAAAAAATTAAATAAATAATTCTTTTAAATGCTTATTTACAATGTAAAAATCAATGTTTTTAATTTTAATGACCGGATCGAAACAGCCTGTCCTAAAGGGTCTGACCAAAATATGAGTGTGGTGCTGGCTATATGGTCAATATGTAAAATGTGGGTCGAGTTGAATCACATGGTTTTATATTTAACGGAACCTAGGTTATATGATTCGACTGAGTTTTTTTCTTTTAATTTTAATATTATTTGATGATTTGTGATTTTGCATGATCACTCCCAATAGTATGTCAACTGATACTTCAGTTTTTGCTAAATCAGTGTCACGTCAGCAGACACTCCAACCAACATTCAACTGACATACTTATGTTTATCAATATATATTTTCTTCAGTTTCTGGGTTCCACCATCTATTTATAGAGATAAAGGATTGGGGAAAAATTATAATTTTTGAAAATTAACGGTAATATTACCGTTTAAAATTAAAAAAAAAGAAAAAAAAAATTGTTTTTAATTGCTTGGCCCCACCCTTTTAGCCTTCCCCGCTCCTCAGTATACCGCCAAGTTTTGCCAACATCCATCAACGGCGGGCCGTGCCTATGTGCGATGGCGTCGGTAAGCAAACCGATGCTCTCGTTGGCACTGGTCTCATCTACTACAGACACTTTATCATCTTCGTACTTTCATTATGACTTCATAATTTCTGACTGTTAAATTTCTACAATCTTCATTAGTCTTTATTTCTTAATGTTTCTTCGTAAGTCTTTATTTCTAAATCATTTTCAAGATTTATCATATTCAAATTCATACTTTTTCCATTTAATCATCAATTTATAAGTCTGTATTGCTTTATCTCAAGAACAAAAACTTGCATGACCAGAAATAATTGAACTCCATGATACACGTCTCGTTTCAGTATGCTATGTTAATAAAGATATTTTCCGTCTCAATTATATTCCCTTTGAATAAGCAGAAAGAATGTTGTCCCATGAAAAAAATAACTTCTTGAGGAATTTGATCGAATAGTTTGCGTGCATAATGGAGGAAAAATTAAATAACTTACTAACAAGATGTATTTGAATTTCCTTTTACACTTCTAGTGCGTTCTCCTTTTAATCTAGTGGCTACTTTTTTTTGGAAACGGCAAATGAAATAACGGTAGCTTACTCGCAATTTTTCAGCGAGCACCCCGAGTTCGAGCTCCGCATAAGCGGGCAAACCCAGCCCCCAAAGGGATTTCCAAGGAAAATTCCCCATATGTGCCCGTGTGAGGTATGAGTTAAATTACGCTAATGCAACGCTCCCAAAGGGATTCAAACTCACGACCTGCAGCCCGCATGGGTATAAACTCAGTGCCTCAGACCAGCTAGGCTGGCCATCATTGGCTAATCTAGTGGCTACTTACCGAATAATTTATTAGAGGTTATGAATTCGATTATTCCATTTATAAATATTATCAAATGCTTAAGGAAAAAAAATTAGAAATGATCATTGTAAAGATTAGATCGTATACATGACGTGCAACGAACTAAGATCAATTCTCCACACCCTGAGAGAAACTATTAAATAAAATGATAAAAGTTCATATTCTTTTTGTATGCTTAAAATAAATTAGGATATAAAAACTTCGTATATGGACAATGACGTGTTCATATTTATTTTGAAAGTTATAACATGTGTACTGATTACGACCCATTAGCAACTAGGTGCACACCAACATTAAATGAAAAAAATGATTTACTTTTCAAACTATTATATCAAAAGCCATCATTTTAGATATTATAATGATTTCCCAATAGAATTATAAATGTATATTTTTTCGTGTTATATACGTCACTTGCTATTTCTTTTACATAGTTTTGAAGGTAAGATAATCAAGCAACAAACTAAGATCAATTGTAATAATTACATAAGCCATTAAGGTTTTCTTTGTTAAGAAAACCTATGTTGTAACCGGTTGACTATCATTTTAAGGGTCTTAATAATGATATACAATTTGATTAAAAAAATATTATATTTTTTTATATCATCCCTTAATTTTGATTCTTGTTATAATCAAATGGGTATGAATACACATCACACACCAATTTTATTTTTTTTAACACCACCTCATTACTAGGGCGATGAAAATGACGCCAGTGGGAACGCCTCGTTTAGCCTTCTACGCACTGATGACCCCAATACTACGCCACTCGAGGTGGATCACCAATTTTCTGATCAAGATATAAAGTCATTGAACATTTCAACCATTCATAAAGTCGGTTGAAAGTACAACATGTTAAGTCAACATTCATTAAAGTAAACGTCTACGGTACGATCGCTGGCGGCCCAAACGGTTATTGCTTATTAAAACCCTTTTTTATATTCGTTCTAATCAATAAAAATTGATTATTTAGCTTTGGTTTCATGATCAAAAGCTATACACCCTCCTCATTATCTTCGCACTTTGTAATTAGTAAAATGTTACTTTTTTGGTCCTTTTTAGGCCTTCTTGCACTGGGATGCATCTCACCTGTCCTCTGTGTAGTTCCAACCACCACCGATCGCCGCCCTTTCAGCTTCCCGGAGGCCCGGTCCACCGTCCTACCCGACCCGTTTTCTTTCTTCTCGCCTAGACTCCTATCATCTCCTCTCCCAACAAACTCATTTTTCCAAAATTTCGTCCGGCGATCAACCCGAATACATCCACCCCTACATCATCAAATCCTCTCTCTCATCACTTTCTCTCTCTTACCCAACTATATTTTCCAACGGTTCTTTCACAAATCAAATCTTTATCCCGGATCTCACCATATTCGTTGTGAATAACCCGAATCTGAAAACGAATCGAACCCATATCATTTCTTCGTTCAATGATCTAAGTAGACATTAAACCCTATTTAAGATTCTTTCTAGCTCGAGGCAGTCCCTTTTTGACATGCCAAATCTTGAAAAAGGCCAAACTTTCCATTTCAACTAATGATACAATTCGTTATTTTGTTCCCAATCCATCTAATACCAAATTCAAGATCAATCTCAAAAATGGGTTTTGTATTCATCCTCACCAATCAAATTGACCCATGGTGTATCCGACATTTCATCTCAAGACTTTAGTGGGGTAATTAGAATCGCTGTAGTTCCAAATTCGGATTCAAAAGGTTCTTGATAGGTTCAGTTCTTGTTATCCGGTTTCGGGTCATGCTTTGTTTAACAACCCATTATCCATTGATTACAAATGTTAGCGAATCCTCTTCATCTCCGTCTTCTTCAAGATCGTGAATTTAAAATCCTTAAAGAATTTAAATACAATAGTATTGATGGTGGGTGTTGTTATGGGTCTTGAAAACCGACCCGGTTCCTATAACTTGGCATTCAATCAAAGGAGTTAAAGAACAATCATACCCTGAAATCATCAAAGCTCTTGTACAAGATGTCAAAGGTTTGGATTCAACCAACATCATCGTACTTTTTTGGAAAATTGGTCGCAAGGGCAGCTAGATTAGCATTAATAGCTGAAGAAATTCATCATCTTGATGTAATCCCGAAGATTAAAAAGTATTTGAAAGAAACAATGGAAGCATGGTTAGATGTGAAAGAAGATAACACGCGCGGATTTCACACGTGAGTAATGGGGATTCTGTGGGCTAATAAAAGAGATAGTGTGCTGAGTGGAGAGAATGTCGGCTGCTGCCATTGTTGCGAGGTTTTGTTTGCTGACGTGAAACAGCTCGTTGACTGGACTTTGCCTGCTTTGGAAAGGGAGGGTGAGGTTGGTGAAGGGTGGAAAGGATTTTTGTATGCGTTGGAAGGTGTTTATGACAAGGAAAATGCTCTTAAGAAAATTGAGTGGACATGAATTCGTTAACTAATTTGTTATGGTGGATTTTTAGTAGGGATGGATGATCTTAACCTTTTATTGTCACTGAAATTTCATTCATATGAAATATTGGTAGGGATGGCTGTTATTTTTGTTTTGTTTTGTTTTGATGTATGTGTTTCTAATTTATTTTGGTCGGGTCAGGTTAGGTGGTTATGTTGAGGGTCGAACTACTAAGTAGCATGTTTACTGATTTTGTATCTTACGTGGTGTTTATATTCATGTTTTATTTATAAATTGTTACCGTTTTGTTTTAGTACTGTTAACCTTTTCTGTAACACACACAATATGGCATATTGAGTTAGAGCATTCCCAACATTAATCGGACGCTTCAATTGATACAAACTCACATACGAATTCGGATAAATCTACTTTCACTTAATATTTTTTAGTCATCGAATTGACATTAAGAGCACACGGTACAGTCACCCGACCCCAACCTCACTAGATTGCCACCTCGGCGCCACCACACCGCTCGCCACATTGACCCCCACCCCTCGCCAGCTAGCCAACGACCCAATCAGATCGTGCCACGTGGCACTAGCCGTTGGCAACGGCTCTTTTGCCGAATTTAAAGTTTTTTTTTTTTTTTTTTTTTTTATAAAACCTAACCAATTATAAATACCCCTTTCAAATACAACATTTTTTCTACACTTTCTACACTTTATCTTCAAACTCTCTCATATTTTCTACACTTTCACTTCCAAAAAACCACTAATAATGTCTCAACAACCAAACGATTGGGTTTCCGGTATGTTGGGAATGGGGGGTATCGGCTCCGGTTCGTCCAACCCGTCTACACCATCGTCCCAACAATCCGTTTCTTCCACTTAAAATTGGGAAATGCCGGTCTATGGTACCCATATCCAATCCTAACCCCCGTACAAGACGAAGATCTTGACGTCGAAGATAACGTGTAGTTTGGTATTTTATTATTCGGTATTTTATTTTATTTTTTCGGTATTTTTTTTTCTTTTTTTCTTTTTTTCGGTAATTTTTTATTTTTTTTGGATTTTTTTTTATTCTTTAGGTATTTTTATTTGTATTATGTAATTTTTATTTTAATGAAGTATTATGTTTTTTAAAAAAAAAGAAAAAGAAAAAAAAGGGGGTGATGCTCATATGACTTAAGTGATAGTAGAAGGGATATTTGAGGGTTTTGAATGTGAAATGTGAAATAATGATGTGGCACATAGGTGGTGTAAGGTGTCAATCTCACATAAATATGTGACCATGCTCTAAAGAGAAGAAAGAGTGTGAACAAGCAATATTGTATACGTGGAAATCTCAACTAACTGTTCCTACACACTTCTTTTTATGCTTTACATTTGGAAACTTCTTCCATTTTTTTCTCTCCTAAACCCATTTTGCCGTCTTCTTTCTATATTTGACATTTGAAAACTTCTTCCGTCTTTTTTATAGTAGCTAAAATTTGGTTGCTAATAATACTCTGTAATTGTTATTTGTTAGTAAGAGCTAATGTTAACAAAACACTAAAGTGATTATAGCAATTATACCAAATTAAACCGGTTTCAAAACCATTTTGGAACCGGATCGTAACCGGTTTGGACGTCGCTGGATCAGATCGAGTCACATACCCTTGGACCAGGATTGGATCGAGCAGGTAGAGCCGGTTTTACCGTCAAACTACCCATTAGAACCGTTTTAAAAACCGCATTTCGTCGCAAAACCGGTTTGGATCGGTCCAAAACGGTTTCAAGCGGATACACACTTCACTCCTCAAAACCGGGTAAAAATCAAACCTGTTTCACCCAAAATGGATTTGACCAAGGTTGACCGAACAGGTGGGTTTGAAGATAAAATTGGTTTGTACTCTTCTAAGTTGCAAGTATAACTAATATCCATATTGGGCTGAGAAAGAAATCGGGTTTATTTGGGCTTAAATTTTAAAGTTTATCCACGGACCGAAGCCCAACTCGCTAAACCGGGATGCCAATGGGAGTACGTATCTTCGCTAACCTGCATCTGCAAGCAACGTAGACCCAACGCTGCTCGGTGATCGATGTTTACCGGAAAATCGAAGCAATTGAACGCTCACTCTTGTTATCAGCTAAAAAAGGTATTCTATGCTTTTCTGAACCATGATCTTGCACTTAGTTATCAGAACTAGAGCTAGCGTTGAAGCAATTTTTAATCTGAATTTCAATTATCAAACACACTCAACTGCACTCTGGTTATAAAATTAGCTTTAAAACCATGGATAGAATTAGGGCTTACAATTATTCAATCCTTTCAAACAATATCTAAATTTTAAATTGAAAATTAAATTTCATACCTGATACGTCACAATGTCGAATTTTATTTAGGGCATTTTGATTATAATCCGTCAAATCGTACTATCGTTTAGTGTTTTTGGGTAACACGACACGACATGAATTCGTTCAACACGAAAACAACACGACACAAAGTCGTGTTTTATTTTGCTAACACGAACACGACACGATTAAAAAACGACAAACACGACAACACGAGATAAATAACAAATATATCAAATTTCTTACTTACTACATGCTAAAAACACGACAAACACTACAAAAATATAACTATCGTGTCAATTTCGTGTTAATCTCTGAACACGACACGACTTCGTGTTTGTTTTACACGACACGAATTCAAATTTCGATTTCGTTTCGTGTATTTTTATCCTGTCGTGTCAGGTTTTGACAGCCCTATAATCATCCCTAATCGACACACTGTTTCTTCATTTATCCTTTTCCTGTTTAATATTTCATGAAGAATAATTGTCATAATGGTAGGCCCCATCCCTGGCCTCTAGATCACAGCTCACACAATCATGATTGAACTTAAATTTCTGTTACAAATTATAAGCTATACATTCTGTACAAGTATAATTGTATTATAGTCATTATCCTTTAGTACATTATGAGTTAATGACAATCATATAATTGCTCTTAAAATATATCAGCTACATACTATAATTACATCTTTGATTATACAAAATTCATCTGGAGTTCAATTTCGTGATATTCCTCATAGGCGTTTTCTCAATAAAACCATCTCCTTCCATTTTCAACATTTCAAGCAGAAACTCATTCCACGTGTCAACTGGGCCAGGCATACACCAATGAACACAATCTGCAAAACTTTTATTATCACTAACCGGATGCCCGAAATGATTCGGGTGTCCATCTGGCCTCATTATCATTGTATCACTAGTATCCAATAACCTAAGTTTTAACCCCTTTTTTTCACCTTCTTTTTGTGCTGCTTTAAACTCGTTCACTTGAGTTAAATACATTTGTAACTGATACCCGTCTAACCGCATTTCTCGTGTCGTGTAAGGTCTCGTTCTAACACAATTCCCTCCATTATTATAATCTCCATTTTCAAAATGTTGTGGTGAATATGACCTTAAAAATGCTAATCCTGTGTAGTTTTGGAGGTTTAAGAGGGTGGTAAACACGGTTTTGAATGCCGTTTGGTATGCATAATAAAACGTGAGATCTTCTTGGTTGCAGAAACGACAACCAACGATTTCATCATTTTGATAGTAAATATATGGTCTGTAAAACCATTGTCCAGCTGAAAAAATGACAATATCTAAGTCTTGTAGTTGAGATGTCCACATGTCATCTGGTTCGTCTAAATAAAGGTTCATTATGTTGTTTCGGGTGAAGTTATTAGGGTTTGGATCTCGGGTTTTGACCCCAAATTGCTATTAGGGTAAAATTGTATGTAGGAAACAACCATCGCCTGAATCTTGTATCGGTTGTATTGGAAACATCGATCGGATATGCTTCCTGGTAATCACAAAAGTTAAGATAGTGTAAGATTTTAGGGAGTTTTGGTAAACTTATTTGAACAAATTATTAGGTCATTGCATGTTGGGACTGATATTATGTCGTTCTGTTTGGAATTTTACTCGAAAGAAGAAACTTATATGCCGTACTTTAACAAAGACTTCTCACCTTTTCTTGTCATTTTCTTTTTGCATGATTACCTTTTCTTGTGTTTTTTCCTCTCGGGCTTTATTACATTAAAGCATCCAACTTTAATACAGTATAAAATTTTAGGTTAATATACAAAACCTACTCTGCCCCCATCTATTATTTGGGCTAAAGACCCATTCAAACATTAAAACGGATATTCAAGACCCATCCAACTTCATCTTTCCAGCTATTGGAACCTACATTAAGTTTGACCTTTTTTGTATAATTACAAATTGTTTTATCAAAATAATAATTGACATTAACACTATTGATAATGCCGTTTGTTGTCATTGTCTTTTCTTTTCTGTGTTTGTGTGTGCTAATTTTGATTTGGTACGTCTCTCTTACATGTGGTGGGACTCCAAATACTTTATATTCATCTACCAAAAAGTACTCACAAAATAAATAGTATTTAGGATTATAAGAAATATATCTTCTCTGTAAAAGCCCGTTAGATGGGTTACATACCCTAATAGACGGGCTTTCTGAATATGAAAAAAAATAGTGACTTAGAACTATTTGTTGAGTTATCTCGAGTACTAATTCGATAATATTTATCTTTGTTGTGGAACCTATAAAGGATGGGGGTATGTTCTTGATACTTCTTTCAAATAGACAAAAATGCTAGATAACAAGAATATAACTTATCAGTGTGTACCACCACTAGCTTTTGCTATCAAAGTAAAATAATATACCCCACCATTACAACTGTATAAAGCAAGCCTATTTGTCATTTTATATCCATATGTACACATGTATATGTATTTATCTTTTAATAATATCGCATATTATATCATAAAGCCACCATCTTTGAATGATAAACTAGTTATTCAATCCAATATGCATGCTATGCTATGAATTAGAGGTTTATTTTGAAAACTTACACTAGCTAACATGCAGACCAATGATTGCATTTGGTTTCTTCCAACCGAATCACCGATAAATGCCAATGTTTTCCCTCTAACAATCTCCAAGAACTCAATCGAATCAAAATCGGGTAAATCACATTCATTCGGTTGCCATCTCCACTTCATGAATTCAGTATCTGGTCTTCCATACTTCATACAATTCTGTCGATCGTCGATAATACATTTTGTTTCATTTGTGTAATATGTTTCTTTCTCATTATCAAGTACCCAAGTGCCTTGAAATATATTACACTTGTTATCATTGTTTCCGGCCACCGGATTAATCCATCGGAGGTCAGAAAAGTTTCCGGTGTAGAGATGGATTGTGATTAAGAGAGCTAGGGTTGTGATTGGTAGGATGAAGTGTTTGGTGGCGATTGGTGGTTTGTGGAGGTTATAACCATTGGGGGTGGGAAGCTCTATTGGATTGGCCTTCATTGGTTGAAATAGGTTGGGTTGAGTTTGAATGGTTTTATATATACACACTCAAAGTGTTGATAGTGACAAGTATCAACAAATTACTTCCTCCGATTCAAAATAAGTGTAACACTTTGGTTTCACGGTTTTTGACGTAAAAGATTATAATGATGGTTAAATTAGATTAATTGAATAGTTAGTGGATAATGGGTCCCACACCTTTTGAATAAAGTGGGGTTAATGATGTTTAAAAGTAAAAAGTAAGGACAAATGAGTCATTTCACTTTATTAAAGTATATAGTTAGTGGGTGTGGGTCCTACTATTTTTTGCCAAACAAGGTAATTTTTCAAAGTGTAGCACTTATTTTGAATCACTCATATAAGGAAAGTGTAGCACTTATTTTGAATCGAAGGAAGTATTACACTTTAATTTTGCATATTTAATTAGATAAAAAATAATGCATATCAAATTGCAGTGATGGTTATCTGCAACATATATTACTATTAAAAGTTTGAAGATATAAAAAATACTTTTTTATTTTTTACGTTGCTACATAAAACATTCTTTTATTATAAATGAAAAAAAGATTCAAAAAAAAAGAAAACGAAAAAATCAACTTAAGGTGTCTTATAGAAAAGGAGGTCATCTGTCTCACAGTAGCAGACTTAAAACCTCTAGGCAATATTTTAGGATGACTAGAGAAAATATCTAGAAATGGTCACGAGAATTCTAGTTAGGCTCAATACATTAAAGCCGAAGAAACAAGAATCCTTTCCATTTACTCGAAGAGAGCTCTTATAAGTTATAATATGAGCTAGCTAGCAAATCATTAGCCTTTTAAGGACAAACCTGGAGAATAATCTTGGTTTCATCTTTTCCCCACCGTTAATAGATGGAGCAGGGGTAATATGGTAATTTTACATAAGATTTAATTTTAAAATATGTATTGGACGACACAAGTCGTAGCAGACATAGCATCTGTAAGACCAACTTCTGTATGATTACCAACTACTAACCCTCACATGGTGAAGATAGTTTATACCTCGACATATGTTCTTGCCAGAGATAAATGGTTTGTTTTCACGTGTCAACTGCATCAAGACATTGTATTGTGTGCATCACTTTGTGTACATCGAGGACAGAGTACCTTTTTAGGATTAAAAAACCATATACAAATATCTATATAATCATCCGGTGATGGGTTACTGCTAATATGAATGATTTATTGAAAAGTTACGGATTTGATCAATCATTTTTATATAAGTAGGAAAGTCTCATAACCAGTGGCGGATTTAGAAAATAATTTAAGGGGTTGTACAATTTTTTATTTATATTATATAAAAAACATTTTTTTTGAAAGTATGATTTCATTACGTATGACAAAAAAATGTTTATAAATTACATTTTAAAGTTGAGCTCTTCGTTCTTTCATTTTCTGAAAACGATTGATTACAATTTCAATTGTAACATCTAAAAGGGTTTTTTTTCCTAATGCACAAATCAACATTTGATTCAAAAAATCATCACCCATTTTAATGGCAAATCGCTCTTTATAAACTTCATTAGCATCTTTCAACTGTTTTGAAACAAGCAAAACCAAAACCAACTTTAATAACTTATACAGTATATAGCAAATGGAAACAACGTTATTTTCCTGTTTCGGAATCAATAAATAATATTAAATAATACAAACTTAATAAATAACGAGTAATGAGCTTTACTTAATTATAATTAGACTTTAATTATATTTTTCTTAAGCTATCTTTATAACAAATATTAAAATATATAGAACTATATTATTATTTTTTCTGCTACATAAGGATATTCGTTGATTTTTTTTTTCTTAGGGGTGTCACCTATATTAGAAAGAAAAAAATTTAACACTAATTCAAAAAATTTGAAGGCAACCTCATACACTATATTAGATCCTCCCCTGCCCATAACTACATATGATCAATCATGACTAGTGATGCCAACGGGCGCGGGTAGTAGCGGGTATTGCAAAACCCGTACCCGCACCCGATCTCCAAGCCCCATACCCGTCCCCGCCCGCGTAATCCCCGTCGGGTTCGGGTAGAAAAATCCCCGTGCGGGTACGGGTTACCCGATGGGTATTTGTTCAAAAGTTAAAAAAAAAAAAAAATACTAAACACAACACATGTGGTTGGTGTATTTTAATACACACATACATGCATCTATGTTGATTGATGGATAATAACTTGCTATGTGGAGAGAGTACACTTTTATAGATGTGAAAGGTTGTTTATGAGTTGTATTATAGCAATGTGAGATCTTGTTTTCTTTGTTGTTGTCCCATATCACTTCAAGAAAGAACAAATCCTGTAGAATTACACTATAAAAAGGGAAAGACATAGATAAATAAAAATGAAACCTTGTCTTAGTATGTAATATGCAATATACATAGAATTTGTACATAAAATATGTATATTCGGGTATGAAACGGTGCGGGTAGAGGAATACCCGTACCCGACCCGTCCCCGCTTCGGGTGTAAAAGTCAATACCCGTCCCCGCCCCGTTACCCGTTTAAGCGGGTAATACCCGCCCCGTTAGGGTCGGGTACCCGCGGGTACCCGAATCCGCGGATAAAATTGGCATCTCTAATCATGACATTGGTTTGCCTTGTGAGTTGAGGTAACTTCTTTCCTATGTTCCTTTTGGCAAATCAACTAATAGTAGATAATTGCTTTTGGCTAAAACTTTAATCATGGTGGAAATTTAATATTAATGTTGTCCATCTTCCAGGATATAACAATTTAAAAACAACCCCATTTAGCACAAAGATTGTTTAGTCGATAATTAGATGCTCTTAGGTGACAATTATATCGACTGAAAGGTATAATGGGAGAATGGTATATCATTTATCATAAGTCTTGAATCAAATTAAGTCTAGTAACTTTATAAACAAAATTCTCCTTTTCTTCAATTTCTCCTCAAATAATAACCAATTATGAAATCAACATTCTTATCTTCTTGACGAGTTTTATTTTACAAGGAAATGATGCTCGATATTTTTTTTTATCAACGAATACTAAAAGAAAAAGGTGGAAGGTTCGAGGGAAGGCATACTGCCCCTTGTGGATGTCACTGTCTAGGCTCGAACCACTAACTTACTAACTAGCCGTTCAAAAAAAAAAGTATAAAGTTTAATTCATTAATTGTATTCTATCGATGCTAACAAAAGTTTTATTCATTGTGGGCGTCGGTGACTGTGATCTTTACAACATGTAGTTTTTTAAATATATATGGGTCGTAAACAAAAAATTTCTAATGGATTAAATAAAATATGCTTTATTAGTTGGAGCAAATCCTTTTCAGCATAATTTAACGTGTAGTCACTCTGGCCCAAAAGTATGACCTCAATTAGCTTTATCTAAACCGATAAGAATAATTTAAAATGGATTGAAATTTGATAGCTGGTGGATAATTGTTATTACAGTTACACATTAGAAGGTATCAATCAATGAAAATATGTCCGTATAGTCTACAAGTTCTATCTTATCTCTACTACTTATAAAGCATTTAACCCTTTCCATAAATACTTTTTTGAAAATTCAGCCACTTTCTTTCCATTTTGAGAAATTTTTACTTTTGCTAAAAAATTGCGTGATGTGGGAATCGAACCCTCGACCTCGACTTTAGAGAAACAACTTTCAACCACTTGCGCTGCTGAACAACTTGTGAACTTTTTGAACAATTTTCTGTATAAATAATAGTTACAGTAAACGTTAAACCAACCGCTAACATTAAGCCCATGATTCACCTATACTTTCTTCTCGAGCATATGAAAGGTCTTTTATCGGTAAATGAAACGGACAAATTTGAAATTATACAACCCTAACACAAATCAATTTCTTTCACTACCCCAAAGCAGGCGACGCACCCCTCTGCTACAACCCTCCGTCGACGCCCCCTCCGTCGACGCCCCCTCCGCCACCACCTCCTTCTCCAGCCATCTTCACTTCACAGGTTTGTTACGTTCCGATTTCTCCTTCTTTTTCCTTTTGTCTTGTTCTTTGCGATCGTCTCCTGATTAGGGTTTATGTGATCCACGACCCAGCGGAAGTTTGATAATTCGAGGTTTTGTGGTCTTATTTTGTATGTTGCATGTAACACACCTAACAAGATGGTTGAGTCACTCAAGTTTATGGCTGCTCAGGTTAATTCTTATCTATTATCTATTAGTTTAGAAGCACATGTATTAATATTCATATTTGTACCGATATTTGTGTTAGTATTACAGAAATTTGCTATTTGTTTCTCGATTGGATGTGGTTTCATGATTTGGTCATTTTTCATGCTCAGAGGACAAAGGCCTAAAAATCCGTTTTCATAGATGATATTAACAAAGGTAAGCCTGTAAAAGTATTTAAATTAGTTGAGTTATTTTGTGTTATAACATTTTTTTAATTTCTACCAGATATTTCCCTTCACATCCGGATTCATAGGCATCATTGTTGCAGCTATTTATGTTCCCGTTAAGGTAGCCAGACGGGTCTGTCACCTGGGTTGGTTAATGGGTTAGAAGAAGTCCTATACAAATATAGGGCAAGTCTCAAAATCTTGTGATGATACCTTCAGTTGATTTAAGGCGGGCTCTCTCCTGGTGAATTGTATGAAACCGTGTGCAGCCAGAATCTGTTTTTGTTAACGGTATCTTTTTTTAAATAAGTATCATTTATTCGATTTTCAATTTATGTATTTCATGACTACATATTTTACAGTTCCAGATTATAATTTTGTTTGTTGGTCTTCATCAAGGACATACACAAGATGTTAAAATGGTTCAGTGACATCCAACTGTTGATGGTTTATTCGCTTATAGTTATGATAATACATAACATTATCCAAGAAATGCACATGTTGTTTTGTTCTCTAATTATACAAGGTCTTAATAGATAACATAACAAAACAAACATTTATTTATTTATTTTTTAAAAAAAGAGACTTTTTGTGAAATGGTTTGGGCAGAAGATGGTGGAAGTGATGATTGAAGTTGTGTGCAGTTTTAGCCGAATCAACCAGGTTTTAAGCTCATCTACGATACGGGCTTTATCTTTTAATAGCACTGGAGAAAAAATGGTTACATGCAGGTACCCAACCTTCAACTGCAATACCAAATATCTTTTGCTGGTATGCCTCTATAAATTGAATTGCCTCTATAAATTGAATTGCCTGTTTGCACTCATCTCTTATACAAGGTTATCTATTTTAGAGATAATCCACTGTTTAACCGTTAGTCCTTTATAGTATGTTAATGCTTGATTAGTCACTTTCTATAAAATTACACTATAATTCCAAAAAGAATCCAACTAAAATGTGAATTAAAATTTGTAAAGGTGGGTGAGACTTGGAGATGGATGCTTGAATTTATTGTTGTAACAATTGTCATTCAGTTTTCCATGATGTTGTTTCTTCCTGAGTCAACCATGTTTTCTTTATAAAAAAAGTATAATATCTTTTATCCATCTGTGTGTCATTGTGAATTAGAATATTAAATATGTTATTAACTTTCAATTTGTGTTATATAGACAATTAGTTCTGGTGCAATTGTTATGTATGTAGACTTGCATTAATAATGGTTGTTGGTATGTGGGTAATAACATCTAAACGGGTCTTGGGCAAAAGGGTTGGATTTAACATAAACGTACTTTTACAATTAATGCATTAACCATGATCATGGAAACAATAGTATTTCAGTAATATTGAATATAAACCATGTGGGATTGAACATTTACTTTGGACTACTTTTAATCTGTTTGACATATTCCTTTTTCACCATTTTTTCATTTTGACGTGATTGACCAAAAAGACAATCTAAGTAGACTTGCTCTTTTCTCATTGCACTGCATTAGCTAGCTGAGCTGTTGGAGCTGTCCTTCACTGGATGTAGGGAGCGTAGACGCCCATGTTCAACATCAGATGCATGAGTAGAGGGATTATTCGGCCGGGTGAACTGAGCAGGATAAATGGTATTTGTATCGATACTAATAATTGTTGACCCATTCGACATGTTGTTAATTTGTACGTTGTTAGAAAAACGTGTAACCGAACAACCAATATTTGCTCGCTGCAAAATGGAGACAGGGTACCCGTCGCCGCATCGCGCGGGTACCCTGCTAGTGTGTAATAATCTACGAAAAAACATCCGCATGCAATTTGGTATTTGGATGACCCCAGAACTTTATCATATTTAGATACTGAGTATAATACATAATAAGATCATTTTATCATTAGTTGGTTCAGTAATTGAGCGTATAAATCAGGCATAAATTTTATTCCCTCTGTATGAAAAGTTTTGGCTTTTAACATGTCACTCTAAATTCTAAAAGTGTAAAAAAATAATTCTTTATATTTTGGTAGGTGGATTATAATAACAATACTCGATCATACTAAATGCCAGGTATAGAGGAAGTGAGATGTAAATAGAGATAATTTCTTAAAAGACTTCCAACAAAAGTTAGTAGGTGAGAGTAGTTTTTCCTATACGGAAATTATGATAAATTTTTCACTACTTTCATCGACATGAAATGTGGATTTAGAATCAAATATATATTATCTTTGAAATTGCAAAATTTATCACTTCAAAATCATATTACTGTCATAGATAATCCCTTACTCTTATATGTACAAAGGAATAGAGCTAGATATACATATTCGATAAAAGATAAACAATTCAAAAAATCTTTGTGTCATAGAATTTCTTGCTGGCAGAAAACGAAGCAGTAAACATAATATTTGTTAGACATATTTCATGGAAATCTAAAATTGTTAAATTAATTTATTAAATAGTGAAAAGAAGGGTCAGCCAATCCCTTTGACTAGGGGTGCCCAAAGGGTTGACCCGACCCGACTCAAACCCGAACCCGATTATGCTAATCGGGTTGGGTCTATTCAGGTTACATGTTATTATTGGGTTTTTTAACCCAACCAACCCAATTCATTATCGGGTCGGTTTTCGGGTTAGAATTTCTTAACTTTCTCGGGTTCGGGTTGACCCGATTAAAGTTTAAGTATTATATTTCCTATATAAATTAAGATATTTTTACTATTAAATCAATTAATTAGTAAATTATACGATAAAGTATTCAATAAAAATCAATTAGTAATTACAATTATTAAATAAAAACTCATAAAATTCAATATATTAAATAAATTTTTTAATTTTTACCAAAAATTCCCAACTTAAGTGTAACCCGACCAACCTGATCGGGTCAACCCGACAAACCCGAAACCCAACCAACCCGAACCCGACAACCCAATTCCTTATCGGGTCTTCGGGTTAGGATTTATTTAACCTCAAACCCGACGGGCCCGACCTGATAAGAGCCGGGTCGGGTCGGGTTGACCTTTGGGCACCCCTACCTTTGACAATATATGGTTAGAAGTATATATTCATAAGCATTAAATGAAGCATAACTGTTTTCCTGCAATACTGCTAAAAAGTATGTAATAACTAATGATGGATGCTAACCAATTGGTCTAGATCAATTGGTCACCTTGGGTTTTTCCTTCAAGAGGTCTTGGGTTCAAGGCTTGTTGGAGACAAAATTTAGAGATTAAAAAGGTGGTGGGGTTTATTCCCCATATATGGAGGGTTCGAGAGAAGGCATACTGCCCCTTGTGAATGTCACTGTCTAGGCTCGAACCACTAACTTACTAACTTGCCGTTAAAAAAAAAAAAAAAAAAAAAAACTAATGATGGATGCTGGAACACTGTTGTGTAGTAGACAAATTAATTCCAAGAAAGTATACTCATACCTTACAACATTAACCGAAATGATCACCAACAAATTGCAAATAAAAATAAACATTTAATTCAAATCCCGAAAACAAGATCAACTTCATCTCCGACCAGGGTGGTTAGCATCTGCTGGCGGTGGTGGCGGCGGCTGCTGCGGTTGCACTTGCACCTGTGCCCCCTGAAAACCACCTCCACCATGAGCAACCGCCGCCTGCCCATTGGGTGACTCAAAGCTGGCTCCTCTATGCACATCATACCCGGGCCCACCAAACTGTGGTCCCCACTGTCCATAACTAGCTGCACCATGTCCTCTGTAAGGATCATAACCAGGTCCAGCAGGTACTCTATGCGGGTCATAACCAGGTGCATTTTGGACCCGTTGCGGGTCATAAACCGGTGCCCCGGGTCCTTTAGGATAACCGGGTCCTCTGTAAGCATCATAACCGGGCCTAACAGCAGCTGATCCAGATTGAGCTCCAACCGGAGTATTTCCACCGGCGGTTACAGCAGCACCACCACCACCACTGCCGCCAGGGAGTGGGCCATGTCCCTGTCATCCAATATAAACAGGAATCTCTTAATTTCATGCTTATTATTATTATCATTATTATTATATTATAAAATCCCATAAGTGTGTAGAAATAGGAGTTATCTAACCTGAGGAACACCATAAGCCTCATCATAAGTTGGTTGTCCAACAGGGTAATGACCAGAAGCTTCTATCTCATTATGCCCAGTAAACCCCGCATAAGGCCCAGGCCCAGCTGCTATATAACACAAGATATGTAACAATAAAAAAAAAGAAAATATATTATATTATATAATATTAGAAAATGATGTACCAGCAGCCCTCCTATCGTTTTCAGCATGTTTTTTCAATTCTGCTCGAAGCTTTTCCACCTCGCTTGCCATTGTCATGTAATTCTTTTCCATCACTTGAAGAGATTCAAGATGATCATTGTATAATTTCTTCTCATATTCATAAGTCCCCCTGACATCATTAACTTCACAATATAAAAACATTTATAAAAAAGAATTCTTAAATCATCAATAAATCATATTACCTGGAATGCTGATACTCTTGCCTAAGGCTTTCAAGTTCTGACATCAAAGCAGGAATTTGTTGCAAATCCATATGAACCCTTTGATGATCATCTGTCAACTGTTGCACTCGTGAGACAAGTTCATCTCTAGTTGAAAGCAAGTTTTGTGCATCTGTTCTTGCTTTATGCAGTTCCAATTTAAGCTTTTCTCCCCCTTGTAAATCTGCCTCCATTTTCTTAATTTTATCTAAGAGTCCCATTATTTGTTCTTCTCTTTCTGATTTTACACTACCTACATGATTATGCAACATTTGGAGCTCATGTTGTATGACTGCAACATCTTGTCTTAAGGTCCCGTGAGTAGCTGCGAATCGTTGGTTTTCTGTTGCAAGTTTTTGCATTTCCAGATGTTGTGCTGCAAGTTTTTGTTCCATGATTTCAGGATGATGTGGCATTATGTCAAATGGTGGAAAACCGCGCTGTGGATGCATTTCGGGATGGATTTGGTTGTTGGGCCCCATAGCGGGCCCCGGTAAAGGAAGTGGACGCCTGTAAGGATGAGGTGGCAGTCTACCTTTACTTCCCATTGTAAGTTTATTGTTGACCCTGAGATCAGATTGACGGTTATGATTAATACTTTTTAGCTTTCTAACCAATTGACCATTTAAAACCAATAGTGTTACAATTTGAAACTATAAACAACCAAAGTTAGTTGAATCAATCCGTATTTAACTACTATTTATCATTAACCGTTTGGAATAGCTCCATCGATACAACAGATCTTGCAGTTCATATTTGTTATTATAAGCATACATATTAATACATGTAAACAGGCTTATAATTTGCATCCTAACTAAAATCTAACTCTTCATCAGTGTACTAACTTGAGCTGCAGATCAACAACATCAGTCCCCCATTGCAGCATACTATGATTTGATATTATATGCAGCCTTAAAATTAAAATCCATCGCAGATATAACTTTAGGGCCATAATTCTATATAAAAATCAACATAAATTTTGTATTACCTAGCTCAGTAACAAGACGGAGTGAATGCAAAAAGAGGGGAAAACGAGAGCATTGGAATTTTGTGTACTAATCACAGTAGGATTGAAACCCTAAAAGGAAGTGAAATTACCTCGGATTAATTATTGATTTTAATGGAGACGATCGGTGAAGGAATTATGATGCCGCGTTGATGGTGGTGACCGACGGTTCGTAAATTGATGCCCTAATTCTCAATCTCAGTATTGAATTTCCATGAAAATCTGATGTTGAAAGAATGGAATTTGGGCCGTGTTTAGAAGTTCTAGGTTTGTACAGTGAGGTACAAACCAGCAATGCATGAAGATTACTACTAGAGTTAGGGGTGTTCGTTTGGACGGTTTGGTTTTATCCGAACCAAATAGGTGAAACCAAATAAAGTCCGGTTTTCAAAAGTTCAAACCGAACCGTCCAAACTAATTCGAAAACCAAACCGATCCGAACCAAATAACAATTTGGTTGGTTTGGTTTTATCCGTATGGTTTTTCCTTCAAACTTTCAAAATACTACAAAAGTATATAACATAAATAATATTAAGTTCGATATGTAAAATTCCAAAATGATAAACTACTTTGTACATAAAAACAAATCTAATTCATAGCTTGTGACATTTACAATCATATATGCAAAAATCTTGACATCAACATTATCAAAAACTACAAAAAGATTGGTACACCGCCAACTGATACAATATAAAATAGAACAAGTTTTAACTATATAAATCAATTACTATAAGAAATGTAAAGAAAATGAGTACTATAATTGCTTACAATGGAAACCAACAAGTGTGAGTATATAAATCAATTTACTATATATTACTATTCGGTTTTTCTGGACAATCCGGTTTTCACAACGAAAACCAAATCCAATCCGAAATCCAAACTATTAATTTGGTTCAAGTCCAAACCGATCCAAAAAACCAAATAACCAATCCAAATAGTCCGATCCAAAATGTCCAATTGGACAATCCGGTTATATCCGAATAGTGAACACCCCTAACTAGAGTACTAGGGCGTTTCATAATCTATTTTTATTTCAGTTATAAACTTTTTTCCCTAAAATTAATATTCCAATTCTTGTTTTCACATGTTCTGTCAAACCAAACATACTTTCGATCAACAAGGAAAAGGAAGTATAAGAATTAACGTAGTGGTCGATGATATGTGATTACGACCAAACCAGGCGACCGTGTCCCCCATTACGTGATCAACTGGCGACGTCCCACATTAAATTTTGTTCGGTTTTGTCACTGATGGCGGTCGCGGGTGTTGTGCATTGATCGCTTGTATGTTATGCATGATAAGTGATACATGCATTAATAAAATCAGTTTTAAGGTTTAGTTTTGGATTTGTTCACAATTATAAGAAGTTGGTCGAGTTTGTCATGTGTTTGATATGAAAAAAGAAAAGTTGATTCCCACTTGTTACTAAACCATTACAGTTAGTCTAAACTTTTATCAAGTAAGATAGCCTATTTTAGAAAAATAAAACCCAAAGAAGAACCATAGTGAATATGTTCTCAATCTCATTGTTGTTCGAGTGTGATCCCAGTAATTTAGGGAAGCAACCATATACATGTTCTACAAATCAATGATATTTCCCTTTTTGGAAAGAGTGGCCAAGAGTAATATTCGGTCGATTAAATGTACGTTATCCTAAAAATCCAATTCTTGTACCCCAAAACAAGATTTTCAACACATTATTCTCTATCGTGAATGTTAAATTTTCCCGATACACGATCATTTCTAGGATCCAAAACATTTCCCGACGCCAAATAGAGAAGAAAAAAACGAACGAGAATGGGACTATTTGCGAAAATATTGCTCACCATGTGGTTAATGGGTGGCACCGCTGGCTCGATATATTTATTGGGCCGAAGGTTTGTTGAAATGGGCATGCGAGTGGTTAGCCTCCATAACGAAACATGTTTAGAGGATCCCGTGTTATGGCCAACATGGTTAATGACTCTCATATTGATTTCTTGCATATTCGGGCTAATGGGCATCGTTTGTAAACTTAAATTGTTTCAATGGTTTTTTAGTTTCTTGATTAACGTTGGAGTTATTTACGTTATCGGCATCATGGTTTGGCGTATACTTATGTTCGGGTGGGTTAGAAAACCAACAACAACGAGTTTTAATGAAGTTTATAAGAATAATTCTCCTTTAGAGGATGAGTACAAAAATAGGTTCCTTGACTCCATGGTTGCGGACCATATGTGGAGCGAGGTCAATGAGTGCTTAACCGAGATTCAATTTTGTGAAGAAGCTAACGGAGATGATAAGTTCTTTGCTGACGCTGATTGGAAAATAGAAGATTACTACGAATTTTATAGGGTAAGTTACAATTTCGTCACAAAGTATTTTTTTTCGTAACATATACGCTTATTTTATTAAATTTGGTATCATACTATTTCCTAGTTCATAATCACAAATAGCCGTATAGACATATTATATGGAATAGAATGGAGTTATAATCGTTGCAGTTGATAATTTTGGATTTTTTCTAGAAAATATTACGTAGTTTACTTCATGGTAATATAAGGTCGCTCTCAACGGTCTCGTTGGGTCATTTTTTCCGATTGTTGTTAACAATGCGCCGGTATCTTGTCAGTCGTTTCTCATCCCAAAATTCACTAGTTATCTGATGAGTTGTCGGCATCTTATCAGTGGAGAATAAAAATGATATGACAAAATTAATAAGTTAATGTGCAATGTGGGAGATGCCTAATAATAATATAACTTAGAGAAAAAAAATCATATATTATCCAAATTCATAAAATAAGCATAATGCGTTACAATAAAATGCAATTTTTCCCATTTATAATAATCCTTATATCGTGTTATTTACCGGGTTTCAGGCGGGGTGTTGTGAGCCACCACCGAGATGTAAAAAAAACATAATTTCAATTAAAGATCTCGACGAAAATGACGATTGCATAAAATGGGCCAATGCGACATTAAATAAGCCGAAGCATGTCAAGTGTTACGATTGCAATTCGTGCAAGGCTGCACGCTTGGCGACATACCAATCAGATCAAGATGGGGTTCGTGTGTATACGCTTCTTGCTGCTGTTTTCCTATTTGTTGCAAATTTCTTTGTCGGGGTCGGTGGTTTCGAGTAAATGAGTAAGCAAACAAGTTGGTATGGATAAACCGTTGATATGTTACTTTTTAAACATGTATGTAATGTGAATTACTTTTTTTTATTAGGCTAATTAATTTTGAAGTTACAATAGTTTTTTAGAAGTAATTAAGGGATAATATAAGTATTGAATTCATACTCTTTTCATTAAGACAGAGCAATTTATTACAACTTCCATATAGTTTATAATTCCATATGGTCTATAATAGATAGTTGCGTAAGTAATTTCGTCCAAAAACTTTCATATAGCGATACAGAAAGGATCTCATGACTTTAATGAATTGGAACTCTGAACCCAGTCAAAATATATTTTTAATAAATAAAACCTTCTAAATTATTATTTTGAGAAAGATACGTTATTTATTGAAATAATATAACTTTTATAATCATATAACGCGCAGATTATTTATAAAAATAAAAAGAAAAAAATAAAAAACTTTGTACAAAACTTTATTTCAAATTCATAACACGTTTTGGCCATAAAAGATAGTACATGTTTTTGACTCATTACGCAACCACCCGACCCCTCAATGTTAGTTGTTACACAAAACATCAAGAGACTTTTTCAGTATCTAATTAAGTCGTTGGTCGAATTTAAACACAAACGTAGCTTCAACAAGAAAATAGTTATATTAGGGCAAAATTGTAAACTTTTTAGAACAACTTTGGAATATTTTGCTAGAGAAGCTTGTATCTTTTCTAGGGGTGTTCACTATTCAGATATAACTGGATTGTCCAAATGGATACTTTGGATTGGATCGTTTGGATTGTTGTTTGGTTTTTTGGATCGGATTGGACTTGAACCAAATTAATAGTTTGGTTTTCGGATTGGATTTGGTTTCCATTGTAAAATCCAGATTGTCCAAAAAATCCAAATAGTAAAATACATATATTTAAACTTGACGAAGGTATAGCTTTTATGTCTTACAAAAAATTCACGTTTATGATAATTTGATTTAATTTCACAACTAATAATTGTATTTTTTTTCTCAGAATTTTCTCAACTAGGAGAAGATCTTAGCATTCTTGATTTGTGATCGATTAATTAATCAACATCGAAATATCTTTTGTGATAAACTACTTTTTGCATTGTAAGCAAATATGATACTTCTTTTCTTTACATTTCTTTTAGTGAATTGATGTATATACTAATACTTGTTCATTTATATAGTATCAGTTGACAATGAACCAATCTTTTTGGAGTTTTTGAGGAAGTAGATGTCAAGACTTTTGTATATATTATTGTAAATGTCACAAGCTATTAATTAGACTTTTGTTTTTATGTATAATAATGTAGTTTATCGATTTATAATTGTACATATTAAACTTAATATTAGTTATGTCATATACTTTTGTACTCATGTGACATATATTAAGAAAAGAACGGTTTGGTTCGGATAAAACCAAACCAACCAAATTGTAATTTGGTTCGGATCGGTTTGGTTTTAAATTAGTTTGGATCGGTTTGGTTTGCACATTTAAAATCCAAAATCCATTTGGATTTACCTATTTGGTTCGGGTAAATCCAAATTATCCAAACGAACACCCCTAATCTTTTCATCTGAGAAAGATTAACCCCCTGCAAATAATTTTCATAAGCAAGAAGATCAAAATGAACTAATTATGACTAAATCTGGCTACCATAGCTTATAAATTGAACCAATTACGACAATATAAATTCATAAAGATCACACAAACTTAGCCTTTCTTTTTTCTTATGTTCAAAATATAATCTCTTACAAACACTTTTTTTTGGCCGATCATAACCTCTGAACCAACCATAACGGTCAGCTAAATCTTAATTCTTTTTCGCAGTTTCACCACTGCATCACCAAGTTTAGGAAAATAAACATAAAAAGCATAATTCCAACACCATTTTTATCATTCTACAGCTATTATTCTTGAACTTGTTCATAATTCAAGTTGAAGAAACTTCTTTATAATTCCCATCATCTCACTTCCCGGAAACCGCCCAAGACAACCCTTAGCCGCCGCCAATTCACTCAACTTCCAAACTGAATCGCCGGAGAAAGCCTTCATCTCTTGAGTGTTTTCCTCTTTTGCCGCCACATCAGCCAACAAATCTTCACCACTTTTAATAATCGGTAGAGGAAATGTATCAAGTGAAGTTTGTAAAACCACTGTTTCACCGCCAACTGCACCCACATAATCTTTCAACCGACACAATGTAAATGGTACAGGTTCAAAACTGTGGTCCCCATATTCAACCGGAGTTGAGTGGTCCCCAGTAACACAAAGGGAAAACTGAAATTGACCCGTTGACTCAGCCTCCCAAAGAAGGCGGGCAAGCTGCCCGATGGCCCGGTCAACAGCTTCCAACCCTTTGACTTTAAAAACACTCGCTTTATCATGTCCCGCATCATCTATCGCCTACAATTTATTAATCAAATATTTTAACCTTTTCATTCCGTCACAAAAAATAATTATAAAAACTGAAAAAACGCACGCACACACACACACACACACACACCTACCTTTATATGAAGGAAACCAAAATCATAACCATCAAAAAGACCCGATATGTGCTCATCTTCGCCTGGTACAAAAACATTAGGGCAAGTTTTCAAAGGAGCTGATAATGCATTTGCTATTGCAGTTGCTTTTGATGTTAATAACGTTCGATAATCTCCTGTAGCTCCAGAAGCTTCTAGAATGTCAATACCCAGGGATAACCCTAGGCCAGCTATGATTTTAGTGGGGGCCACCATGCATGGTCTTAATCCATGGGTTTTTTCAAACGATGGAACCTGTAAAAAAGATCATGAAAAAACTCATTTTCTAGGGCTAACCGCACAAATATATTATTAACTTTCAATTCTAGCTATTTTTCAATATCTGGAAAATAAAATAAAAATTGCTGATGTGACGTGGCTGCCATACCTCAATCCTAATACCACAACCTCGTAACAGAACAATATTGGCAATGTTTTTTCCTTCAGCAGCACGTTTTGCATTCAGAGGATGAGCAACCAAAATTTTAGAAATTTCTTTTGATAATTCATTGACAACATTTGCAGTATGTTTTGCCTCTTCTGAATCATCAAGAGGTTGAGCTTGTAACAGTAAACGGTTATCTTTTAACGGGTCTGTTCCTGATATATTTCCACTTAATTTAGGTCCTTTTACAACCACCCCACATCTGTGCTCTGTTGCGTACCTGAAACGTATCTAAAATAGCATAAGAACTAAGTATATAAAATTTTATTAAAAAAATTAATTATTTCATTAAGCGGTTGCAAACCTGACTCTGACTTCATAATCTGGAAAAGATGGCAGTTTCATTTTATCAAGTGCTGCACACAAAATGGGACCTTCTTCTTCAAAATGTCGATCAGCCCTTCTGCTTGTAACTACTCCCGTTTTCTCATCAAGAGTTGCGAAATTTGACTAATTTTTTTTAAAAAGATGTAAAGTCAACATCAAAATGTGGTAGCTTTTTATTACAAAATATAAAACATATTCACAAATTTTGGTATAACAAAAAAAGAGTAAGAAAGTATGCATACTTTAAAAGCAATGTCTCCTGGTGCCATGGCTAACCCAGCACCCATGGATTCAAACGCCCCGCGACCACGGTAATACACCCGCGGGTCATAACCCAATAGCGACAGATGAGCAGTGTCACTACCACAGCCCAACCCAACTTCAACCGGATCCATAAGCCCATTAACTCCAGCAGAAGCAATTGCATCTAAAATTGGTAATTTTGCAGCTTCTAGAGGAGTTTTGTATCCAAATTTTGGAATAGAAACATCTCCTATTCCATCAATTAACACAAACGCTACTCTCTTAATCGGCATCTTTGAATTAACCATGCTTCTTTTTTAACACTTTTGAGAATCTGTTTAGGGTGACAATATTAAGATCATGGCGTAGCAATGAGAAACTTAAATGTATTTAATCTAGGGTTTATAATCGATTGATCATGCATGCAATAGCAAATCGGAAGTGAAACTAAATAAATAAACCCTAGAATCCATTGCATGATCGTCAAGGTAATCAATTGCATCATTTGTAAGTTGTGTAATCACACAGCTAGAAAGCAGAAATTAAAAAATATAAATTAGATTTGAGACAGAGATGCTGACCTGATTCAGTTGGGGGTTTAAATTTAGAGGAAATTTTGGGAACAGAGTGTTTAAAAAGATTTCATTTTGGGGGCAAAAGAGAATCTATCCCTCCATGATATTGAGATTTTGGAAGGAAAAAGTAGATCTAATAATATTCGTTTGTGTTCCCCATCACAATATAGAAAAAGGCCAAAAATTTTAAATTGTGGCTGCTGGGATTCGAGCCCAGGTCTCCACGGCCACAACGTGGAATTCTTACCACTAAACTACAGCCACACGATGATGCTATGAGTGCTTATATCTTATTGCTTTTTATTTAGAAATGCATTTACCCAAATAATATCACATTGTTAAATGCGAATATAACTATCAACAAAAACACCCCTTCTTTTTGCAAAGATAAAATCTTCCTTTTATAATTGCACAATCACAAATATTAACAACCTTTTTACTAGGTGTTGTTTGGTTTATTTATCTTTCAAAAATAATTTATTAAATTATAAGTAATAGATAAATAAGTGCACAACTAAACTGTATTTATATGATAGAAGTGGCTAGTGAATATCCAAATCGGACACTTCTAAATATCATTTTTTTTTATTTTACTATGAGTTTGAATCAGTCGAATTACCTTTGATCAAATCTTCCAAAAATATGATAGGTTTGATAACAATAATGTTTTGTTCCCGAATCAACTACAAGATAATGACGTAAAACTTACTAGCGCCTCAAAATGCCGTGTACATCATATCTATTAGGATTTAGGAGACATAAAACTTACTAGAACCATGTATATAAGGTAGTAGTAATACATCATTCCTTATTGAACTAATGTATTGAAGAGTACTTATATGCTAGTTACCTTCCCACTATATTAAATTTGGATAAAATATGAGACTTTAAAACTTGGTTCGTGTTGGGTTTACACACAAATAAATTTATTTAATCTCTTGATCTTTTATAAGTTTTTAAAAATGCAATATAATACAAAATAAAATATGAAATCAATTATCTAAAAATGAGTTGAATTTATTAACTATATTTACATTTATAAGATTAATTTTTTTATTACGTGTTTTTAAATGGAATAAAAGCTTTCCTTTATTTGGCCTCTTGTGTTTGGTCGCAGGGCCCCAAGCCCCCCACACCAGCACCGAACCTGAAATGTACCAAAAATAATAATAATAAAATATTTGATGATTATTTGATGATAAATATATTGATAAATGACAAAAGTTTTAAGTTATAAAAGCAATATTAATAAAATTCTTTACGTAAATTACTAAATATATTTGAAAATCAGATACTAATAATTTTGTTTGTACAATTATTATTGTTATGTGCTCTAATTGAGGTGATAAAAATCAATAGTATATATATTTCAGACGCCAATGATGGCCAGCCTAGCTGGTCTGAGGCACTGGGTTTATACTCATGTGGGCTGCAGGTCGTGAGTTCGAATCCCTTTGGGAGCGTTGCATTAGCGTAATTTAACTCATACATCACACAGGCACATATGGAGAATTTTCCTTGGAAATCCCTTTGGGGGTTGGGTTTGCCCGCTTATGCGGAGCTCGAACTCGGGGTGCTCGCTGAAAAATTACGAGTAGGCTTCCGTTATTTCATTTGCCGTTTCCAAAAAATATATATCTCAGACGCAAGCATCAAATTTAATCCAAGTGTTTTTTCTTTGTTATCGTCTCAACTAAACCATTCATGTTAATTACTTTAATTAATATTGCTTTCAATTCATTTAGTTTGACAGTTTATTTTAAAAATCATATTAAAAATATAAAATTTTCTAGTTATTGATTATTTGATAAAGTTGGGAGTTTGAGTTTTGAGAGTAGCATATAAGATGTCATTTGTAAATGTTAGAAACACTTTCAAATTAAAGTATTTTGAGGGTATTTTCGAAATCTTCAATCAGATGAAATCAGAAGGTACCTTAGAGGGTATTCTAGGCCTCTAGCATATGACATTTCTATGCTTAAGCCATTCGTTCAGATAAATCTTAGCAAGTGATGAAAAATGTCCTATTTTGTTAGAAATGGCGATATAATTACAATAAATATGTGATCTAATTATTGTTGTGATCATTATAGAACATTAGAACTTTCCCATAATTATCTAGTAATATTTACACAAAAAAGATATTGTACACATGACATTTAAAAGATCATTTTAAACACATTTACAAACATTCGCGGGATGATTACAAACCAACAATTAAGATGGACATATACTTTAATCGCAATATAATTTCCAACTAACACCCAAATATATGAGGGGAGTGCATCCATTAGACCATTAATGCCTCCTATTATTATATTCAAAATATCAATAATTGGAAATATAATAATGCCAATAAACAAAGCAAGCTGTGATTGATAGTGACATATTTTATATGTACAAATGAAGAGTATGTGTTTCTGTTTTACAAATACAGATCATATATATAAAACCAATATATTCATACATTACATTTTGTATATTAAATACTATATTCGTATCAAAATAAGTGATACACTCTTTATAAAGGGGTGAATCAAAATAAGTAATATACTTTTAAATTTTACCTTATTTGGTAAAAAAGTGATACCCAAACTCCAATAACTATCTATTTTAATAAAGTGAATTACTTTTATACTCTTACTTTTACTTTTAAACATCATTAATATCATTTTATTCAAAAGGAGTGAGACACATTCTTCACTCACTATCTACTTTAATCTATCTTAACACACATTTTAATCTTTTAGCTCAAAAACCTTGAAAGCTCAAATTATCACTTATTTTCATACGGTTGTATTATAATTATTCATAAAAAGGTAATTTATGAAAAGTTAATAAACAATACTCCCCCCGTTCCACAAAAAACTTCTCATTTCACTTGGACACATATTTTTAGGAGATAAGTTAATGGTGTTGTCTTTGGTAATAAATTTGATTAAAATATAGGATTAGTTTAGAGAAAGAATATGTTGACCCACATTTAAAAAGAGAAGTGACATAAAGTTAGTGAGAGAAAACATTAAAAAAATGATAAATAATATATAGATAATATTAATTTATTAGTGAGTCCCTCCAATTTCTCAATGAAAAGCTTTTTGTGAGACAAATATTTTAGGTGAAATAAGAAGTTTTTTGTAGGACGAATGGAGTAAAACTTCCTCCGTTTCAAAATAAGTGATACAAATTAGCTTTCACGTTTTTTGAGGCAAAAGATTGTAATGAATGTTAAATTAGATTAAATTGGATAGTTAGTGAGTGAGGGTTCCCATATAATATGATTAAAGTGAGTTTAATGATGTTTAAAAGTAAAAGTAACGGTAATTGAGTAATTTCACTTTTTAAAGGGGATAGTTAGTGGGTATGAATCCCACTATATCTTACCAAATAAAAAAAGATTCAAAGTGTATCACTTATTTTGAAACACCTGTAAGTGTATCATTTATTTTCAAAGTGTATCACTTATTTGAAAAATATATATAGGTAATTTCGGGTTTGTACCGACGGAGGAAAAAAGACAACTTCAACTTCACCCCAAAAACCATACACAACTGACAAAATGTACCCCAAATAAGGGGGTAGTATCCGTAATTACTCGTAACATAAAGTACTAAATTGAAACTGAACTAGAACCCTCAACGGTAAACTCTTGGTATATTGTTCGGTATATATTAACCCAAAGCCAAGAACACTCAACGCTCTTCATCTCTTTCTCTCTCATCTGTCGCTCTCGGTTTCAAACCTAATCAATCATTTGAAATAGAGAGCGATCTATCGAATCTCAAATCAATATCGTGAAATCTTTGAAATCCTTGGAGTTTACTGAACGTATATGTCTGAAAGAAATCTGAGGTGATATATGTTATTCTTTTTAATTAATAGAAATCTGAAATTGATTACGTGTAAAGTTTTGATTTTGTGGGTTTTCGGAATGCGATTTATCGTAGTTCGTGACAGTTGCTTAATTTTTGATTAACTGTTGTTTCTTTGATGGTTGAATTAGGGTTTTTTTTGTCTTGATTGTAAAGTTCTCCATTTTTTTGGTTATTGGAAGATCAGATTATATATTTACATTTTTTTGGTTAATGTGGAAGGAATCTCTGATTTGGAGAATTGGGGTTTTCATCACAAGATATAATTGAGTAAGCTTGTTGCAGGGGCCCTGTTTGTTTTTGTGTAGTGTTTTTGGATTTTAGGTTTTTTAAATGATTCGATAGTGTTATCCTAAACAAATCAAGATAGATGATAGATCTTACTTGTATTTTGCGTTCTCTTTGTGTTGGCAGAGCATGTTTATTTTGCTATCGAACAATCCAGATCCTTTTTTTATCATAATAAGTTAATAACATGAGTTTATATTCATTATTAAGATCACTTGTTTAGCCATACTTATGTATTTATATAATTATATCATATCATCTACTTCAGACCTTTGTGAAGTATAAAAAGTTAAAGGATAGAAGTCAATTTTTACTAAAGTAGGAATATTTGGTAATAAAGTATTAAAGTAATAGCTTTTGAGTAGCCCTTCTAAAATTGGACTATTGTTGTAATAAAATTTGATACTTGGTGTTCATTTTGAATTTGTAATAACTTTAAAATGATTCATCATCTTAACAGGTTACTCAACTTCACTGACAATTTATTCCTGCTGCCATTGCCTTTTGCCAATTTCCGATCTTGAATTTTTTTCGTGATTAATGGTACATTCTCTCCCAATATATTAATTGTTAAATGAACTTTAAATGTCTCTATTTCCAATATAAGAATTGCAATAAATTATGAAATTTGGTGTCAAGCTAGTGCCTTTTATGTACATTTGTCCCTACGAAAACATTAATAAACCAATATAGTTATGCTGAAGCTGTCCCTTTTTAATTAAATACTTAAAGTTTAGTATGTAATTATGTCAGGCTACCAACGAGAATCTTCCTCCAAATGTAATCAAACAACTTGCTCGCGAATTGAAAAATCTTGATGAAACACCACCAGAAGGAATTAAAGTAGGAGTAAATGATGATGATTTTTCAACCATATATGCCGATATAGAAGGCCCAGGTATGTATATATATATGTATACATCCATGAATGTATGTGTATATTTATATGTAAATTTACGTGCGTATATAAAAAAATATTGTTTCTTCTGACCAAGTATGCGGTGTGTACAGCTGGCACTCCATACGAGAACGGTGTTTTTCGCATGAAATTAATTCTCTCTCGTGACTTCCCCCACTCACCTCCTAAAGGTTTGTCAAAATTTCATTGGTTTCTTGTTGTATAAATTATTTATTCAATGTTTATGTGAATCTTTTATAATAGTATTCCCATATTTGAAAACTTATTCTTATTTGTGTTTATAGGTTACTTTTTGACCAAAATCTTCCACCCAAACATTGCTTCAAATGGTGAAATATGTGTCAACACATTGAAAAGGGATTGGAACCCTAGTCTCGGATTACGTCATGTTCTAATTGTAAGTTTCTACAACCTTCTTTTTCGCTTTCAAAACAACATTTTATTATATTTCAATAATTCATTAATCACTAAATTTGCAGGTAGTCAGATGCTTACTGATCGAGCCATTTCCAGAATCTGCATTAAATGAGCAAGCAGGAAAAATGCTACTTGAAAACTATGAAGAGTATGCTAGACATGCCAGGTCAGCTTCCACCTAGATTTCCTTATCAAGAACTTTATACATGAAAACGAAGTATCATCTTGATCCAAATTAAATTTGATGGTATTGATTTTGGTCTATAAAAGTCATCTGCGTATCTTTATGTAAGGGTGCATTTTAGGTATTTGAAAAAAAAATAAATTAGTGGTTTTAAAACTATATGTTAAATATAATGTTGCAATTTTTTATTTGTTTTCAAGAAATATTGATATGATACTAAAAGTTTCTAACTTGATAATCGCAGGCTGTATACTGGAATTCATGCTCTGAAATCAAAACCAAAGTTTAAAACAGGAGCAATATCTGAATCAAACAGTGCCCTAAATGTTGACCAGTCAAACACCTCAGTTTGTATAATTGACCCTAAAAGCGCGGTCTCTGGAGCAGTGGTGCAACCGCCTACACCTTTAGCCCCTTCATTAAACACCATGAAAGGGGCAGGCGGTCAAGAGCCGCCAACTGCTGCCCTGAATTCAGTGGTTGAGATTGGAGTTAGTAGTGGATCTGCTACTGTGCCGCCAGTAGTGGCGGTGGCAACCCATAAGAAAGAAGGTGGGTTGGTGAAAGCTCAAGCGGATAAAAAGAAGATTGATGCTAGAAAGAAAAGTTTGAAAAGATTGTAATGATTGTGTTTTTATTTTCTTTAAGTATGGTTGAATTTGTTGTTGAATGCAAGCTCATGTGCTTAATTTTAGGGATTTGATTATATGAGCATTTGTTTGTGGTGAAAGCTTTAATCAGTCATTTGCATAAAAAGATTTCATTACCCAAAATTTATCAAAACACACAAAGAAACCCCAGATATTTTGAAGAAATAAACTGGAACTAGTTCACATAAAGATTGGTATTTTACATTTGGTTATATCAAGATCGATATTAAGAATCATGAATTTTTGTAGTACTAGTATAAGAACATATATATATTAGAGGATATGTGTTTCATGTTTGCACTAGTTAAGAGACATAGGTTTACCTGCATTAGATACTAGAAGATCTTTTAAGACTTTTAGAATTATATGTTTGTCTTAAATGATTTATATGTTCACATGTCTTAAATGCATGTCTTATATGATTCATATATTTTGTATGTCTTAAATTGTCTTTTATATCTGTATTTTTAAAATGTTTTACATGCTTATACTTTTACAAATATTTTACATACATTACATGATTTACATGTGTTATATGTCTTACTTGATCCTTTAAAACGGTAGGTTTACATGTTTTTTATGTTTTATATATCATACATGTCTCACATTATTTTCTCTTTATGGTAGCTATATACTCATGATATCATACATATTTTTTACTTTGACATCACTCATTTTTCCTACCACACACTTATGGTAAAGATATTTTGAGAAACGGTCTCTTTCTTTACTGTAAAGTATAGTATGTGTATGACTATTTATATCTCACATCCCCATACTTAACGGAATTAACTAGGTATCGTTGTTGCTGATTGGAATCTACCTCATCGACTACTTTAACTTATGTTGATCACTATTTATAATATACAATATACGTAATAAAAAAACATGCATGAAGATTAATATAGTTTCATAAAGCATCAAGTATACTACATGAACATTTCAAAAAAACAAAAATTAAGAAACGTATAAAAATCTCAAACAAATTTGTAAAAATCAAAATCAAAATCTGACGGTTGTTTATTTGTTGGCACCAGTGGGATCCTTGACTTCTTCAGCGGCCGCTTGTGTTTTGGCCAACATTTGTTGACCACTCTGAGTGCAGTTCGCAAAACAAAAAAATTAATTAGTTTCAACTACTTACATGTCATGATGAATGTGTTCATCTTTAAAAACATTTTTACTTTAATATTTTAAATAAATATATCTTAGTATGATTACTAAAACTACATTGTTAAATAATAGCTGAATCTTTTAAAGCGAATTCCGACCTATTTATCATATTTTAAAGCTTTTTTTAACCTTTATATTTTACAAATATGTGGCAGTGTGAGATAAACAAACCTCATGCATGTTTTCCTTTACATATTGGGAGTTCTTTTCGGCCTTGTCCATCAAGTTACTAAGTTTCTCCTGAAAAAAAAACATAAGAATAATGCTTGTCAATGGCGTTTTTAATTGCTTTTAAATCTACCTTAATGTTGTCAACAACGAACGCATGACCTTAAGCCATAGGCAACACCAAGCACTAAGACTATGCGTAAAGGAAGGCTCGCGCGGATTCGGTCACCTGCCGCGACGCGTCCCACCCCGTTACACCATTACATAACAAGCCCGCGACGCGTCCCCAAGGGTGTTTGGTCGCTCAGGCGACCTTTGTGGGTCGCAATGAAAGGGAAGGAGTTTGGCCGCCCTCTATGTGAGTTTGGTCATGGCTTGTTTTGTTGGAAGGGAAAAAACTGATGTGACGCTTGGGTGGCAGACTGGCATTTGGTCACCCCTTACACATAATCTAATATGTCAATGGCATCTATTATGTGAATCTAATATGTCAATGGCATCTATTATGTGAATCTTAAATCTTAGTAAAATAATTACTCCCTCCGTCTCATAAAAAAGTTTACATTTCATTTTGGCACAATCTTTTAGGAGATAGTTAGTGGTGAGGTCCTTTGTAATACTTTTAATTAAAATATAATGTTAGATTGGAGAGAGAAAATGTTTTATTGGTGGATTGATTGGTAATAATATTATTTTATTAGCTGGGCCCCCAAAATTGAGAAAATATAACTTTTTTGTGGGACAAAATTTTAGGGAGAAATGTAGATTTTTCTGTGGAACGGAGAGAGTATTATTTAGAACACATTGAATATTAATCCAAGATAGTTCTTATTAGTTCATTAAATTGTATATATAAGATGATGGAATATAATAATAATAATAATAATAATAATAATAATAATAATAATAATAATAATAATAATAATAATAATAATAATAATAATAATAATAATAATAATAATAATAATAATAATAATAATAACTACTCCGTAGTATTTAACTGACCCGAGTTTGATTGGCAATTTGACCAGCACTGTGTTGTGCTTTCCCTGAATCCATATTTTGTGTTCTAAAATAATATACGTATGCAAGAGAAAATGGGGAAACTGTAAAAAATATATATAGTTGTCTTGTAGGACAGGAGCTACAAAAAATTTCAAGCACTACGGACAAGTGTCATAATTTGGTGGCGTAAAGGGCTCTCAACCATCTCTACTCCATATTTTTAGGTACACTTGTTTTAGATGGACCGCAACTTGTTTGTTACCCACCGGTAATTAGTCTAACGATAAAGATGTTTGCCTTCAATCTTGAGATTAAGGGTTTAAGTCCCATAATGAACATAGATAGATTTAGAAGTAGATTATAATTTGCCATTAAAAAAAACTTGTTTGTTACATACCAAGTAACACATACTGTATTAACTTTAATATACTATCGTTATCTTTGGGATTTGCAATAGGTTTATCAGAAAATGTAAGTTTAGGATCCAGTTAAGAATACACAGTAGAATAAATCCAAAACCAAAGTTATACAACTTTATCTTTATCGAATTTTAGAATCTTGAATTTTCAAACGGAATACTGTCACTATCCATCGATGTCACGTTTGAGCCAATTTGTTAAACCTTAAGGTCATCTGTATCGCTAGTTGCAAATGTCTTTCAAACATTATTTTGCAATCCAGGTAGGAAAGAGAATTTTATATTATGAAATCACATTTGCAAGTGTCTCAAACGTATTTGGGATCCACTTTTAAAAGTCACTATAATTTATTATTTTTTTAAATATTTGAAGTGTATGTAAAATATATAATAAAAAGATGATGTGGCAATGGGATCCACTTTTAAAAGTGTGTTGTAATTGAAGTGATGCGGAAATGAGTTGCAAAGCAGACGTGACATAATTGAAATCTAAATGATATTTCATTGATGTGGATGACCTAAGCCTTAGAATTTGAAGAACACACAAAGTGTTTGTGTGTTGAGTTCGAACTCAACTTCTCTCTCTAGACCGAACTTTTGAGGGGGACTCAATTATTATATAGGGGTTGGCTTGTTGGTGATCAAGAAACCCGATCCAAGTCCAACTCAAACTCTTAATTGTCTAATTATCATTTAATTAATTATTTCATTAATTAACTAAAATATAAAATACTAATTATCTTATAATGAATATATAAGTTTTTCTAACATGTGTTCCAAAGGCACATGTTAAGGTGCATTAACTCACTCAAAGTTACCTAATAATATGGTATTAAACATTAATGAAGTTCATAAGTTACATTTTGAAGAGATGTACTAAATACTTCTTCCGTTTCAAAATAAGTGATACAAATTAGCTTTCACGTTTTTTGATGCAAAAGTTTGTAATGAAGATTAAATTATATTAAATTGGATAGTTAGTGAGTGAAAGGTCCCACATAGTATGATTAAAGTGAATCTAATGGTGTTTAAAAGTAAAAAGTAAGGGTACTTGAGTAATTTCACTTTATTAAAGGGGATAATTAGTGGGTATGGGTCCCACTATATTTTATCAAATAAGAAAAGTTTCAAAGTGTATCACTTATTTTTAAACACCCCAAAATAAAAAGTGTCACTTATTTTGAAACGGAGGAAGTACATTTTTAAGTTTTAATAGAAAGTTGGAGGTATATATTATTTAATGCACCCAAACATGTGTCTTATGGGCACATATTAGAAAAACCCTATAATATACTCCTTCGGTCCCTAAATAAAGTTCTCATTTCTAAAACTTAAGGGCCCACTTAATATAATAATATTATTACCAATATTTTCACCACTAACTATCTCCTAAAATACTTTCTCTCTCCAATCAAACCTTATAGTATTTTAATTAAAGTAATACCAAATATCCCACTACTAACTACTCCCTCCGTCCCACAAAAAAGTTCCCATTTCACTTGGGCACAAGATTTTAGGAGATAATTAGTTGTGGGGTATTGGTAATACTTTTGATTAAAATATAATGTTAGATTGGAGAGAGAAAGTGTTTTAGTGGTGGAATCTTTGGTAATAATAATATTTTATTGAGTGGGTCCCTCATATTTGAGAAATGTGAACTTTTTTGTGGGACAAAATTATAAGGAGAAATAGGAACTTTTTTGTGGGACGGAGGGAGTATCTCCTAAAAAGTTGTACCCAATGAGAACTTTATTTAGGGACGGAGGGAGTATTAACTAATAACAATGTGACGTCACCCTTACCTCATGGTTCAACCTTGAATCACCACGCACCATTATGGAGCCATACCATATGACCCAAGTGAAACTATTAATTGGAATAACTCATTTTTATTGTATAGTAACTTTATTTTCTTTAGTTTGATCAATATACTAGTTTATAATTTTCTATATCTTCTGAAATCGAAATTCATTAACCAAACACTTGAAATGGAATTGAGACTCCTTCAGCCAACCACATTGGATACCCATTAGCAAGAGTCACGAATTTCATGACACAACATTATTTAAAAGAGAGTTTGCGACGTGTCATCTTTAATTCATTAATTTTAATTATTTACTTAATATTACAAATAAACCATAACCACAAATCACAATCACTTATATGTAGTATAAGACGCGTAAAAAAATTCAACAAGCAGATTCTTGTTTCCCTCTTAATATCGATTAAAATTCTGTTATCACTCTTTTTAACAACCATAGACATCCTCAAAGAGTATTACACATATGTTTTCAAGAAAAATAAAACCCTAAATTTATATTTAAAACCAGAATCAAATCAATTGGTGAATCAAAATCCCATGGCCCCACCCCCGTACTGTACAACACCCCCTTGTGCCATCGGCCCAAACGAATACGGTTGTTTAGTTTCAGTACTTTTATCATCATCATCATAGATCTTTGTGTTGGCCCGCTCAACAGCTTGAAGAACATCATCACTTGTCACAAAATCGCCATCTAAATAACACACCACAAAAAAAAAATCAACAACATAAATACATTTAAAACTAATAAAGATTAAGGGAAAATATATATTGGTCATTTTAAGTTCGGGTAAGAAACTGCAAAAACTTAGGAGGACATAAATTGCAGAAAAAGAAGTAGGGTGGCGAAACCTGAAAAACTAGAAAACCACATGGACGAAATCTGAAAATTAATTATAATTTTTTTAGAACGAACCTCTACGGGCAGCAAGCAGTACAGATTCATTAGCTATGTTTTCAAGATCAGCACCAACTAATCCTTTGGTTTTAGAAGCAACAAGTTTGCAAATGGCTTCTTTGTCTTCTTGCATCGGGACATCTCTCATATATAAACCAAATATCTTCCGTCTGCCATCTTCATCGGGCTCACCCACCACCACTTTTCTTGAAAATCGGCCCGGTCTCATCAATGCTGAATCCAGCGTTTCGGGCCTGTTTGTTGCAGCTATAACCACCACACTTTCATCCTTCTCAAACCCGTCCATCTCAGTCAGAAGCTAACAAAAAACCAAAACGGGTCATTTGTTACAAGGTGACAAATTAATTGTTTAATATCTAAATTGTAATTACCTGATTTAAAGTTTGATCACGTTCACAATTCAAAGTTCTTCCACGTTGCCCTCCAACTGCATCAATTTCATCAATAAAAATAATGGATGGTGAATTTTTTCGGGCTTCCCGGAAGATATCTCTAACACGAGCAGCACCTGTACCAACAAAAACCTCCACCAATTCACTTGCAGAAATTGAAAAAAACGACACTCCAGCTTCACCAGCAACAGCACGGGCCAACAATGTTTTACCCGTCCCGGGTGGGCCCGCAAGCAATACCCCTCTTGGTAATTTCGCCCCGAGTTTCATGTATTTACTATCTTCATTAATACATTTCACAATCTATAAAAAAAATTCAAACGCAAGATCAATACAATAATCACCAAAAATATATAAATAACTAAATTGGGATAGAAATTACCTCGAGAAGTTCAGATTTTGCTGAGTCGAGACCCTCCACGTCATCAAACGTTACAGAAACTTTCTTACTCGGTTCTCTTTTTTTCATTTTCCCAAGATTAAGTTGGGAGTTTAACTGGTAACACGAAATCAACACCATGATCCAATAAGGGGCTAATTGTAACATTGCAAACATGAGATTCTTCATTGATCCAGATAAAAGTTCAGGGTCTGAACCATAAGTGATCCCCTGATCTTTAAGCATTTTAATAAGCTGATGTTTATCGTCTCCCACGTTTCTTGTATTGAACCGCCATTTGGGTGTAAATGTTTTTAATAAATCTATTCCTCCTGTTTTAAATTCTGGTGTTTCAATTTCAACATCTTGATTAACTGATTGTTTGGTGTTGTAATAAATCAAACGAGAATTTTCCACAAATTGAACTTGTATTACACTCCCATCACGAATTCCACCAACTAAATCTGAATATGGGACAACTGTATGGCGTAACCCTACTTGTTTTGGTAGAGCAAATGAGAAAAAAGCCACAACTATGCAAAAAGATGCCCCAACTACCACTGTATATATCCTTGTTCTTAGCTTACTTCCTTTTTTGCTTCTGTGACTCTTTGTTTTTGCTGATTGTGTGTCTGTAAAGACCAAATTCAGATTTAAAAATACGAATGGAGATTGTCAGAGCTTGATCAAGTCATCATTTAATAATTATACAATATAAGATATATAAATAAATAAGTTGCATACCATTTTCGGTCTCTGCAGTAGTGCCCTCTTTCGCCCATTGACATTGAAACTACAAAACGTTACATGATTAACAGTATGTACAAATTAAACATAAGAAAATAATAATAGTCATAAAGTCATGTCCAGTGTGTAGGGTTTGATTCTAGATTTCCAAACATTTAACTTCTTAAATTTAATTAGTTTTTGAATATCTGCAACCAAAGGCCAGAGCTTGACCTAATGTTGATCACCTAATTTTTTTATAATCTATATTGAAAAGCAATTCCATGAAGAACATATTACAATAGAAAACAGACCTTTTCATCTGTTTGGGCGTTGTCATTGCAAAAAGACGATAAATTGATGCCTGAAAAATCAGTCCAATAACTGCTGCCACCAAAACCCTTATGTTCCTGTATGAGAAAAAAATCGAACAAACAACAAGAATCGCATAATTCAATAGCAAGAACATGAGACGCAAAATATGAGAGAAATAAAAAAAGACATTAGTAATAGTAACCTTAATCAGTGCATGAATTGGTTCTGCGGCATGCTCCGAAGGGAGACGACGAGACAGAGGAAGCGTTAAAGACGAGGTTGGCGGAGAGTAAAGGAAACGCTTTTTCGAAGAATGTTTCGACGGTAATGGCGCAGTGTTCGCCGGCAAGGGTTTGAATACAAGTTTAGCCATCGCCATTAGGGTTCCGGTTATTTTGCCGCCGTACAACAAGGTGTAACGTGCGCTCCAAGGTATGACCTAAAAATACGTTTTGCAAGAAAATTATGGAAACTGAATGAAGCAGATGCAACCTGAGTGAAATAGGGATATGGCGGTGGGGATTTTCTAGGACGTATCGATCGGAGAAGCTTTCTGGAATAAGGCGGTGGCCGGTGGTGCTGAGGGTTCTAGAGTCGGCCCTCCTGTGTTTCAATGTGGTTTTAATTTTTGTTTTCCCTTTCGGATATTATGTTGATCCGGAAAATCATCAACTAAATGAGATATCGATATAATCGACATTAATCGATTGTCATTTTTGTCACTTATATTTGATGGAAAGTAGGAAACAATTCTAATATGAGTTTTGATAATGACAGCTCTAAGGACTATCTCTAAATGCATTAAAAATGGTACAAATGAGTAATTCTGAAAATTTAGTAGTCGGTTATGGATGGATGTACAACAGTTTTATGCATGTCTTAACTAGCATTTTGATTATATTAACTTAATTAATAATTATTTATTTATTAAGGTATTAAATATATATGTTATATAAATGAAGTACTCTTGATTTTATTTTATTTTTATTAATAAACATAAAGTTTACAAATGCTTCTTTCTCGACTATATATGTCAAAAAAGATGTCTCTAACCATATTGTGTCGCTATTTGAAGTCTGAGGATTCTTTACAATGAACATGTTCATCAAAAATCTAAATTTGTCTTGCGACAAAATGACAAAGCGCATCAACCGAAAATAACAGACTCATGAACCGATATTTAAGGATAGAAAATTATTCTACCATACACATATGTTGACATAACCCGTCTATCGGGATAACTATTAGAAAATCTTGAGCATGTAGTGTGCGTAAATCCTAAAAAATGGCTTTCTGTCTCACATACATGTCGAAATGAACTTCCATATCATTGACTGTTTCACTAAAATGACACTCGTCAATGTTTGTTGGGCTTTAGAAGAGCCGATTTCCTTATTAGTGAACCCGATAAAATTAGAGCTTGGAATCATATCACGAAGATAAGTCATAACACAACCATAATCGCCATCCAAACAACAAATCCTACTGCCACATAAGATGTAATCTTGAAGCACCCAAGATTGGGCACTCGAGGCCACAAAAGCATAAGAGGAAACCATGTTTGCCGAGTATAAACCCAAACCAGAGAATCGAATGGTTAAAGAAGCGAGCTGCCTAAGTTTCTAAAGAAAGGCCCTCCACATACCACTATGTTCTCGCTCGACGCAAACCTTCGTTAATGAACAAAGCCGCCTCTTTTATGTGTAAAAGTTGAAAAGCTCTTACACCAAAAAAGAGTTTGACGATATCCAATGATCGAAGCAAAATGAACTCACTTTGTCGGTCATGTAAATGTGGTAGAAAACTCATCAAATCAATAACATTCGCAGCTTTTCTTATAGCAAACCTACTAATACAATTTGCTTTTCTACTAGCAACTTCCTTAGGAAGCTTCACACTTAATGACGACCTCTAAATATCAATTTGGACTAAATTCTCACAAAGCTTCATACCATTGCATGAGGGCCAAACTATTTTTGTATTTTGATATTAAGTTCAAAACCTAAACCTGTACCATTCACCTATAAAACTAAAACCTAAACTAGTATTATGAAGAAAAAGAAAAATGAACATTTATACTTCTTCCGATTCAAAATAAGTGCTACACTTTAGGTTTTACAGTTTTTTAGGCAAAAAATTATAATAATGGTTAAATTAGATTAATTAAATGGTTAGTAGATAATGGGTCCCACACATCTTGAATAAAATAGGGTTAATGATGTTTAAAAGTAAAAAGTAAGGGTAAATGAGTAATTTCACTTTGTTAAAGTAGATAGTTAGTGAGTGTAGGTCCTACTATTTTTTTGCCAAATAAAATAATTTTTTAAAGTATAACACTTATTTTGAATCATTTATATAAAGAAAGTGTAGTAATTATTTTGAATCGGAGGAAGTATAACAAAAATCGACCCATACTCAGCGAACTTGTCCATGATATGTGGAGTGATGTAAACGTCTGGAGTGACGTGTCATATAACAAGAGAAAAGAAAAAAAAAACAAGGTCTTTGATGAAAATGAACTCCGAGATTAGAAGAATCACACCCCTGCTGCATTCCACAGGAACCAAATTCTCCTCACGAAGACACACTTAGACCACTGCCAACGCTTACGTCGCAGACCCGTCGTGGGGTTTTTTTGGCCGTCGCCCGCCGACGCCGTTGGCACCGAGGCGTCGTGCGGGGCGTCGAGATGAATTCGTCGTGGTGAGGACGTGTTCCTGCCGGCGTCGAGGAAGAAGAAAGGGGGGAGAGAGGAAGGGGGAAGAGAGAGAAGGGGCCTCCATGAGTTGTACATTGTGGATCAAAACTTGTACATTTTGTATTTATTCTCTATTTTCTTTTCATTTTTTTTTTAATTTTAATTTTTTTTTATATATTTATTTTATAGGAATAATATATTACTTCTTTTTTCAAAAAATTTATAATTTATAATTTTAAAATTTTAATTAAAAATATGATGTGGAAATGTAGTGATGGGTTAGTGATGCGTATGGTTGACACGAACGTGTTAGTAGCGGGTAAGTAAGGATGCGATGACGTGGCGCGCTAGTGATGGGTTTAGTGATGGGTAAGGGTTGGGAGAGGCCTTGCCGTCAAAGTTACCGTCGTCGAAAGAATAAACACACAACCCAATTGAATTCCATACTGTTACTTGAAAAATTCAAAGTATTTATTACAGAAATTTGCTCGAAACGTATTCAAAATTCCTAGAAACCGTCGAAGAACTCCGCAGATCACACAGGTAAGAAGGTTCATTTTACATATCGATAAGTAATTGAGCATAACGTATCGAAAAGTAAATCAATTCACGAATTACGAGTTATCGTATTGATTTTTAATTATTTACGGGGAACAACTGACATTTGCTGTCAAAATTGTTTATAATACTTTAGACCACTTGTCAAATAAAATCAATGATATTCATATGATATAATGTGTTTGTAATAATCGATTAGAACTCTGTAAAGCAGTATTTGTGTTTGTTTGAAGGTTTTTATGCGATTAGGTCATCTGCAAAATCAGGGGGAAATGGTGTTGTGTTGGCGTTGTTTGAGTTAGGAGATGGAGAAGAGAAGAGTTGATGAGAGTTTGCAAGTGCCAGCTCCAGTAAAAGTAGACAGATTCGGGTTCGCAAAACATGAAAATAAGTAGCCCGATCGATTAGCCAAAAGCAAGTCAGTTTTCGAGCATCAGAGGTAATGCAGATTTATGTTATAAACATTGTTTGTTAGTAGATCAAATTAGGTTAAAATATCAGATTTCACCGTTTACAGATTACCATTTTGTTAGTTGCTTATAATTAAATAACTAATTGAATTCATAATTAACCTATTTACTCAATTAATTTTTTGATTAAACCAATGAGACTATCATCAGGGAAGAAAGAAAACTCAGAAAATGGAGGAAAATGATTGGTGTTGGAGGTAGTGATTGGAAACATTATGTAAGAAGAAAACCACATGTTGTTAAACGACGTGTACGAAAAGGAATTCCTGATTGTTTAAGAGGCCTCGTTTGGCAATTAATTTCTGGAAGTCGGGATCTCTTGCTAATGAACCCGGGTGTTTATGAGGTAATAATCCGTCTTATAACTACTTTTAGTTAGTTAAATACTTAAATCTTTAACTGAATTTTACTTTTGTTGCAGCAATTGGTCATATACGAGACATCAGCTTCTGAGTTAGATATAATACGCGATATATCGCGTACGTTTCCTTCACACGTGTTTTACCAGCAACGGCATGGACCTGGTCAAAGATCACTTTATAATGTTTTGAAGGCATATTCGGTATACGATAGAGATGTTGGATATGTACAGGTACATTTAGTAAATCACATTACAGTAAATCTTTACCGAATCATGAGACGACACCTGTACAAAAATGATTTGAAACTGCAGGGTATGGGATTCATAGCTGGTTTATTGCTGCTTTACTGAGTGAAGAAGATGCATTTTGGCTGCTGGTTGCATTATTAAAAGGAGCTGTTCATGCTCCAATGGAAGGATTATATTTGGTAACTTATATTATACTCAAGTTTTCTAACAATTTTAATCTTATTTGAGTTTGTGGTGTTTGGTGCAGGAGGGATTGCCTCTCGTTCAACAATATTTGTTTCAGTTTGACCTTTTAATGAGGGAGTATATGCCAAAATTAGGCGAACATTTTACACAAGAAATGATAAACCCTAGCATGTACGGAAGCCAGTGGTTTATTACGGTTTTTTCATATTCTTTCCCTTTCCATTTGGCTCTTCGAATTTGGGATGTATTTCTCTACGAGGTAAGTAAAACAGAAATAAAACAGGAAATTTGTTTGTAATATGTAAAGTAACTAACTGTGTTATGTTATGTATGTTTTAGGGTGTCAAGATTGTGTTTAAAGTTGGTTTGGCTCTGTTGAAATATTGTCATGATGACCTGGTGAGTCACTCGTTATTCTTTGTAATTATATTATTTATATTTAATATGTTGTTTGTAGGTAAATTTACCGTTTGAGAAACTTATACACGCTCTTCGTAACTTCCCTGATGATGCAATGAATCCAGAGAAATTGCTTCCAATGGCCTGCTCATTTAAGGTACACACACTCTTTGTCTTTGTGGTCTATGATTTTCTAGTTTTGATATATATGTCATGTTTTAAAGGTATCGAAGCGTTTGGAGGAACTTAAGCTGGAGTATGAGAAGAAAACTGATTGCGCATTTTACTTTGTAAATACGTTGAATTCAATTATTGTTGATACAAGTTTTTGCAATCGGGAATTGGAATCTTGAAATGGTCAAAGTGTAGTTTCAGAAATCTTATAAATTTTGAGTGTTACTGATCATGTTTTTAGGTGAAACTTTGATTTACGTCAACATCGATTGTTTTCTGTAAGGTATTTACAAAAACTCTTGTTCTTTGTCTCAGTCTTGCTTTTTCCCCATTAATTAATTAACTAAATAACATTTACCAACCAAATGTTTTTCCAACAGTTGATGAATAGGAGTTTTTTTTCTTTTTCTTCTTTGAATTCGAGGTGAGGTGTGTGTCAACCTTATCTGCCAGCCCCTCAACAAGTCCCCATCCCACAAAATCAGGCACCATTCTTCCCTTTGTTTGTTGGATATAAATATCATTGTCATTTGTTAAATATAAGTATTTATATTATAATATTTATTATAAAAGTGAAAGGTGCAAAACAGAGGTAACCACCGGCAGCCTATAACTGCCGCCCGTAACCGCCACAACTAACCGTCGTGACTGTTCATACGCACCTGTTCGATTACTATAAATAGATATAGATTTCATCTCTGTAAATCATTCCGAATGTGAAATTCGAGAATCAAAATAGAAAGTGTAGATGATGAATCAATAATGTAAAAACCTGTGAATCAATAAAATGTTTATGCTTTGATTAAATCAGTGTGTAAATTTATGTTTATAAGATCCTATCAATTGGTATCAGAGTTTTGGTGATTAATCAAAGCATGGTTCATCATCTACCGAAATCAGAGAGCTTCCTGTAACACCTCAAATTTAATGCCAGATATTGGCCAAAATAAAACATTTTATAAATAGAAGAACATCCTCAATTCGGATTTACAAAAACCTTGGTATGAAATCAGAGTATAAAATTAGGTGTTACAAAATATATCATAACCAAGCTAAGACTAAATCCAATCTAGAGTTCTTCTATTCTAGGTCCCGCATCTCTATCCATGCGTACCTAAACCTTCGATCCCGAACCTGAGTACATAGCAAAACAAACAAGGAGTACGTGAGACAAAAACGTCTCGTGAGCTACATGGGTTTAGACCCCAAAGTTAATAATAATAACCGAACGACAAACAACAAACACGTAAGCAATCACCCATCTATCTAGTCACCCTATTGTGACTCTAATACCTTGCTTTCCTAGCAATCATACCTAGTTGTCGGGACATCCCCAACCAACTAGAACCACATTAACTTATTAACCGGGGATCCCCCGCATTAACAAGCTTCAAGGTAAAGGCAATAGGGAATCGCCCAATCTACCAATATCTGCCTTACTCGCCGGACTACTTCCAGTTAGCAAGACTACTATCATGGAATGGGCCGATGGGGATCCGCCCAAATGCTCCCCATTCCATACCTCATGACCGGGGATCCCCCGAATCATCACATCATCTCACCATATCATAACTCGATGGTTATGTCAATCTAGCTCTCGGCTATCACGTCTATCATCAAACAAGTTAGTTCAATACAACTATCGGTATAACTAACTATAAACTACTAGTCTACACAAATAAGCAAATAGACCACAACACAAGTAATAAAATGTATTTCATAGGCTATGTACTCAGTAAAGTCCACACGTACTCACCTTAGCAATAAATGCTCCAACCGAGATCTTGACACCAAAAACTCTTGCTTCACAATTTCACCGACTTTCCAAGATGTCACCGAAAGCCTAAAACAATGGTCATACAATGTTCAACATCACAATCTGCTATCAATGTGTTCATCTACCCCTAGATAACACCCATCAATCCATTTTCCCCAAATATGGTGATTTACCAACCCTAGGTTTAACCAATCCTTAAGATTCTTACAAATCATAATCATACACTTGTTTCCTTTGTTAATATACCATCTATTAAAGGTATACACCATTTAAATCACCATAATCCATAACCCCAGGAACTAGGGTTTCAAACCCAACAATTAAAATACATAGATCTAAAGCTACAAAGATCAAGGAGTGAAGATATACCTTAAATCTTCACTTAGAAGTGAAATCTACCAAGCTTTGATGAAGAAATCAACCCAAAACAGCCCTTGCACTCGAAAATCGTCTTTGGAAGAAACTAGGGTTTTCAATATGCATTTATGGCTAAAAACCCGAATTTATTGCACTGGTCGGACTGGCTCGCGCCGAGCTCGCGCCGCGAAAGGACGCGGGTCTTCCCGCTGGTCGCCGCTTTATACCAGACTTCGCGCCCAGCTCGCGTCGAGATCGCGTCGCGAAGTCAACGCGAAGTCAACGCGACCTTCTCGCGTTTCAGCTCTGGTCCCTCTGCTCAACCTCGCGTTTTGCTCGCGCCTGGCTCGCGCCGCGAGCCTACCTGTGCAGCAGGGCTGCACTTTTCGGTCTAGGCTTCAACACGGTTTCGTCCATAACTTTCTCATACGGACTCCAAACGACACGAAACCAATTCCTACGGTTTTAATATGATTTATCCATAATTATCATATTTTTATTTATTTACAAATTTCGGGTCGTTACACTTCCAGCCGCCGATTTGCAACCGTCATCAACCACCGCAAACAAGAGCGGAGGGTTCAGATTGCAATCAATAAAAGGGACTCCCAGGGTGGCTAATCAACAAGGATCTACCACCAAACTGGAACCGCCGATTAAGGGTAAACATACCTGATCGGAGAAGACGACCGGAGCACTCACCGAACCGCAGCGGACAGAGCCGCAAGTTCGAAATTAGGGCACAATCGATGCCCTAAAGCGACATTCAAGGAGATCCATAGGGATCCGCCACCGTCGCAAACACAGCCGCAACAAACCATCGCCGGAAAAGAGATCCGACGATGAACGACAAAGAAGACGAACCGTGAAAGTTCGAAATTAGGGCACAACAATAGTTGCCCAACATCAGAAACCGTAGATTCATCAATAATCAACGGTTAAATAGCAACGATCGGAACAAACCGGCAAAATTATCGCCGCCGATCAGAGAAGAAGATGACGGACCAGAGAGAAAAGGAGAAACCAAAAAACACACACTTAAGTGTGTAAATTGAAAAGCAGTAAATGTTTTACACACACGTTTTTTGAAAAAGGAAACAATAAATTTGTATTAAAGACAAACAAATACTTCGCTTTTCCCAAATTAATTCAAACGGACAGTTTTTGTTAAGTATTATAATTTGGAAGGAATCCTTTTAAATGTTGTATTAATATAACAGTGTTTCAAAAAAAATTATTTACTAATTTTACAAAACTTTTTTGAAAATGAATTAACAATGTTTTAAAATAAAATAGAAGAATACTTTGATCGTGTGATATGATTAAAGCATATAAACTCAGACAACATGTGAAATGTACAAATGGTTCATATGATATGACAAGAACTTGTGATAAGTATTATACGAAAAAACTTGTGATAAGTTTGTAATAATTCCGTGATTGGATTATAAATGAAGAATTGATGTGTGATGCAACTACAACATGTTAGGAAATCTAAGTGATTTAGATTATCCATAAATCTATGTGAGATAGATTTAAGTCATGTGATATGACAAATAATAAAATGATTGTGTGACTCAATCAAAATCAAAGGAATTAGTCAACCGGGATGGACGTTTGATTAAAGGATTACAGGTTCTGTAGGAGATACCAGAGCCGGAGAACAAGAGGATCTCAACAAAGAAGGAGGTCATAACAAAAGCATACGGATGGAGTAAATGCTTGACAAGACATCGGTGGAGTGAACCAACATGAAGCTCAAATGAAGAACGTGAACAAATGACTTGATATTTAAGGGGGAGTGTTGGATATAAATATCATTGTCATTTGTTAAATATAAGTATTTATATTATAATACTTATTATAAAAGTGAAAGGTGCAAAACAGAGGCAACCACCGGCAGCCTATAACTGCCGCCGTAACCGTCCGTAACCGCCACAACTAACCGTCGTGACTGTTCATACGCACCTGTTCGATTACTATAAATAGATATAGATTTCATCTCTGTAAATCATTCCGAATGTGAAATTCGAGAATCAAAATAGAAAGTGTAGATGATGAATCAATAATGTAAAAACCTGTGAATCAATAAAATGTTTATGCTTTGATTAAATCAGTGTGTAAATTTATGTTTATAAGATCCTATCATTGTTTACACTCTATCAATATCCTCATCCCCCAAAATCAGGGATATCACCATTATTTGCGTCATTCCATTGATGAAAAGTACAAGACCAAACAGAGTATTGATCAAATAAGTCTTGGCTTTGAATTTCTAGGTCTCCGAACAGAGAATTGATCAAATAAGTCTTCGCTAGGTCTCCAAATTATTACTCACCGTCTTCTTCGCTTCGATTTCCAGGTCTCCAAGTTTTGATCATTTTGATACTCTTCGTGCATATATTCACCATCAACATCTGCCATTGTTGTTGGAAACGATACCTTTGCGGAACAGAGGAGGTGGATGATCGGAGCTCTCTAATGTAGATCGGAGCGTTGAGGACGGGGATCGGAGCCGGTGCTTTTCAGTGGATTGAGGTATGCTTCCATATTATCTATAGAAGTTGAATTCACGCAATTTTAATCTTTATTCATTGTTTTCCCCGTAAAATCGTAATCCCAACGCACCAATCGACCTTCAAAAAACAGATTTCTACAATCAAATCGATTTCAGTTGTAGAGACGTTAACGATGACATCTTTGGTTTGCAAAAGACATCTTGAAGATATCGTTTCAAAGGTCGTAACCAGTCTTTTCTTCTTTTACTCCTGATTGATATATTATTTTAGGATTCATTTTCGCGGTCTAATGTATGATGTTTGAAGACGATTGTGTAATTTTTGTTCATGTATTTTTATTGTGGTCCGTACATTCGAGAAATCAAGATCAACTATTGATCTTTTCATGTATCATATATGGATTAAAGTTCAAAGGCTTGATTTAGGATTTCAATGGAAGCTAACTAATTACTTGAAAAACATTGTACAGAGTTTAAGCTTTGCAATGATATGAATGATAAAAGATTAAAACCCCATATTAGTCTCATTACTTTAAGGGATGCTTGGCTTATTAAAGTGGCTGCTGATGCATTCTTGCTTTCCACTGCAAGCATGGAAAGACTTATTCTCTTCATTAAGTTGTAAGTTTTCCTTAATTTACATGGAAATATGTTTTTATATCATCAATCCACAATACTTCCTCCTAAGTTTGGTTTCTACTTTGCATTACCATAAAGTTTATAAATTAGTATATAATCAACTGAGACCTAAAAGTATGGATGTCAAAAGGGTCAACCCGACCCTGAACCCAAACCCGATTATATACTAATCGGGTCAGATGTACTCAGATCTTATATTGATATCGAGTTTCATCAACCCAACCCCGACAAACCCGATGTTAACATTGAGTTGGGTATCGGGTTTGGATTACTTAGCTTTATTGAATTTCGGGTTGACCCAATTAGTTTTCTTGGTTAGCCATTACATGCTAAATGCCTAAATCATTAGTTACTAATATGGGATTTAAGGGAAAAAAATATCAGGACAAAGGTTTGTGGGTTTTAAGTCCAGATTAAAACATACAAATTTTCCGAGTTAGACTTTCTACTTGCCTATTGAAAATTCATTTAACATTGGAACTGATTCTCATCGTCCATTCAATGTTCATTATTCGTATTCTTAATTTAAAGGAAAATAAGAGTACATACCTATGCAAACAAATACAACACAAACACACATAAATAATATGGTTTTCTAAAAGTAAGTCGTATAAAAAATTATGCATGAATTGTTTTATAAACTTAACAAAGACGAAACCACTAACTTAATATTGAGGAAGTTTGGGTTTCTCACTCGACCAACCCGATCGGGTTGACCCGACAAACCCGATTCCTTATCGGGCAGGGTTAGAAATTTTTATCTCAAACCGACGGGGCCTGACCCGATAACCCGATTTGACACCCCTAACTGCAAGCTTTTGTTTAGCAGATTTTACGAAAACACATTATTGGGATCAAAATGTTATGAAAATTTTAATGAACAATGCAAATGTGATTAAGAAATCATTTTCATTGCACGGCAGAGTTAGTGTCTCATATATGACTGGTTTGTAATTGATGTCATCGAAATCCGATCGTAAGTTCGTTCAATCTGGCATCACTTTTCAATAATAATAGTTTATTAATTTTACAGCAAAATGTTGTCTAATAATTGTAGAGTTTAGGAAGTGAATGATTGTAGTATGCTATGTGTGTATGACATGATGACATCATCAATTTTATTAGAATTGAAATTGAGTTTGTTGCAGGATCTTCATAATCATGGGATGGTGGCAGTGTTTGGGGCATGACTAGGGGCACTTGAGATAATGCCCTGTTTAAGAATGATGTTGCAGACGATGCTTTTAGACTTCTGTTATGTTGAAGATGTTGTTAATAGTCTGTTTTGTAGTGCAGCCATCACAAAAATGCAGCTGTACCATATGGTTTTTTGGTATGTTTTGTAGTGCAGTAAGAAAAATGCATTTTGGGTGTGTTTTGTTGTACATTGTTTTGCAGTGACAAGGGGAAAGTCCGACGGGGTGAGAGGAAGTCCAACAGAAGCAATGACTGCGATAAGAGGCTTTAAAAAACTTCAGCAGTTAATTTAAAAAAAAAAACATTTTTCTTCAAATATGCATCTATTGGGTTGTTTTTGTTTTCATTAATGGTGTTTTTCTTATAAAATGTATATGAAAGTGTTAGTTTATAAATATGATTTGTATCCTTCAAACCCGCCGCGAAGCGCGGGCACATATTCCTCGTGTATTTACAAATATCTTTACATTTGATGTATACGCAAAGTATTGGATAATTATGTCGCTTCATGTGTAGCTACATGCCTACATGTATGTATATTGAATATATACTTATTCATCGGTTCAAGTTTATTATTTATGTATACTCATCATAAGATAACATGTGTAATACATTAATTATTATTCTTCACATCATTTCTTTCTTCATTTCTCTTCTTGAAATTTGTTTTTTTCTATGAAGTATCTAAATAACTCTAAAAATTTTAGGTTAATTTAGATGTTTACAAACCTGTTGTTATTACATCATAACACAAAAACTATATTTTATTTTGAGGGGTGATGCTTTCTTTGCTTCCGTGATGTGGAAGAGAGTCCACATCATCACCACACTATATTAACCTTGCCCATAGCACACAACCTTTCAACCTTATGACATATCAAGAAAATCCCCCACCACATGAAATTGACAAATACAAGTACTTAAACAAGGCTAAGGATGTGACAACAATACATTTCACCCTAAAAAAAAATACTCCCTCCGTCCCTAAATAAAGTTCCCATTTCACCTTCAAGTTTTGTCCCTAAATAAAGTTCCCATTTCTAAAACTTAAGGGACCCACTTAATATAATAATATTATTACCAATACTTTCACCACTAATTATCTCTTAAAACACTTTCTCTCTCCAATCAAACCTTATATTTTATTCAAAAGTAATACCAAATACCCCACCACTAACTATCTCCTAAAATATTATGCCCAACACAAATGGGAACTTTATTTAGGGACAGAGGGAGTAATTGTTTGGAAAACAAAAATATCTACTATTATATAGCAATTACTAATTCGTACATGATATTATCTACGTTTCAGCGGAACCTTATATTTGGTTACTGTATTCATTTTTACAATTTAACCAATAATAACAATTGTTTTAATCAGGTTATGCTTCTAATCAAAATTGTCTTTATGTCTTATCTAAAAACAAGTAGCACCATGTCTAAAAATAAACATATTGTTTTTTCCTGAATAAATTTTCAATTGGGAAGTTAATGTTTTACTCCCTCCGTCCCACAAAAAACTTCCCATTTGACCTTAAATTTTTGTCACACAAAAAACTTCTCATTTCATACATTTGATGGGCTCCACATAATACAATATTATTATTACTAAGGACACCACCACTAACTATCCACTAACTATCTTTCTCTCTCCAAACCAATCATATATTTTAATCAAAATTATTACCAATGACTTCACCACTAACTATCACCTTAAAACTTGTGCCCAAGTTAAATAGGAAGTTTTTTGTGGGACGGAAGGAGTACCTTTTATTAATGAGTACTAATAAATGCAATATTTAATCTTATTGCATATTTCACTTTTCATTTAAGTAAACGTTACGATAAAATATCATGCTCAAAACGTATGCTCACTTTAAGGGCATGTTTGGATAAGTTTTTCAAAAGTGCTTATTGACTTTTGAGAAGCTAAAATTAAGAAGTAAGTGACTCCTTACTTTTCGATTTTAACTTCTCAAAAAGTCAATAAGTAGCTTTTCAAAGCCATTCTCAAACATACCCTTAGAAAGAGACTAGACTCGTTATTTAGAACCTTCTCTTTTTTAATTGACCACACATTTGTTCTGTAAGAGCATCCACATTGGTTAACCTCTCTAATGACTTATTACTTTTGTCACATTATCTAATAACCTATTGGTTGAAAACATATCCAATGGTTAACCTTTCCAAAGATTTTTTCACTAATATTACTAATTTACCTTTATCTATATCAAATGTTTTATAAATGCCCCTCACTTATGTAATTTAATAATTTTTATAGCATTACAAAACTTAACATTATTATAAAATTTCTGTTATAAAAATATTATAATGTTTGACCTTAAAAAGTATTGAAATATGAAATTGTTAACTATAGGGACTAAAAGAATCAAACATTGAAAGTTGTTCAAGTGGTTGAGGAAGATCAAATGGTTGGAGTGAGCTCTTAAAAAAGTCACCTATTCCAATGATAAAAATTCATTTTACCGGTTATTCAAATAGTATCAATCTCTTCTTCAACCTCCCATTAGAGATGCTCTAAGTTAAATCCTCGGCTAGAATCAAACGAATTTAGGCACCTCTTATCACTGAGGACATAAGCGTCATTTCCTATTTTCAAAAGACACGTGTCAACTCAGCATTCTTTTTGGCCGTTCCTTTTTCTGCCCTTTCCCTACTTTGATTCTCAAAAGACACGTGTCAACGCAGCATTCTTTTTGGCCGTTCATTTTTCTACCCTTTTCCCTACTTTCATTCTCACCCAAGTATTCTGAAACCCTATTCGTATATAAATCTACCCCCTCGTCTTTCAAATTTTCTCGATCGATTAGTAACCAGAGTCTAAGGTTCTGATTCGATCCAACATATTTTCTCCTTGATTAATAACCTAAATTAATCGGTATGTTCTTCACCTCTTGATTCCGTTTTTTATCCTTCTTTTTCAACATTTGTAACAGATTTTGTAATCGCTTGTTTCAGGCTTTTGATCCATTTGAAGCTTTCGTATTGCGGATCTCTAATTATTTGATTCGTTGTTCATCCGTAAGCTTTTTCTCCTCTCTTATTAATTGTTTTTTATGATTGACATTCTTCGATTTGGTTATAGCTGTAGAAGATGTCCGGTTATTATTTTGCGAAATCAATTTCTTATGTTACACAATTCCTGATTTTTTACCCAAAACATGTGAAAAGTTCTAAATTTACAAATTATGGCAAAAAACGAAAGCTAATTAATCTTCCACATGTGGATTTGTTTTTTTATTTAGGTTTTGATGTTAAATTGTTTTGAAGCTTTCCTATCACAGGGGTATTGTATTTCATCCATGCCTAAATGCAACATTTGACTAGGCATACATTGTTGCTTCCTAAGTTTACTTACAAACATGATTAGGATTAATTCTTATATATTATTCACTGTGTATGCAGGACAATTGAATGATCTAATGGAGTCAAAAGCTGGCAAGAAGTCTTGTAAATCCTTATTTTACGAAACTCCCCTAGGTTACGGAATTGAAGACGTTCGACCAAACGGTGGGCTCAGGAAATTCAAATCTGCTGTTTACTCTAACGTAAGTTTATCTGTTTGTTATAATACAATCAGTTCAATTATTATTAACAACTACTTGATATATACAGTATACTAACCAACTGTTATTTGTAACTCCTTTTTATCCTGCAGTGCAACCGCAAGCCGTCCTGATATTTCTTTTAATATTCTTTCTACATAACCCTTAGATATAAGTGTCCAGTTCTTTTATTTTACTACAATCTTTTCTTCTTTGATTCTTTTCTCCCTCATTGTTCTTTATTTCCTCTCTTTGCAACAAAACTCTATAAACCAAGATGACGTCAGAAATGTCTGCTATCGGATTTGAAGGTTTTGAAAAAAGACTGGAGATTTCCTTTTTTAGCCCTGGTCAGTCTGTTGACCCTGAAAACAGAGGCTTACGTTCTTTAACCAGAAACCAAATTGACGAGTTTCTAGCACCTGCTGAATGCACAATTGTTTCTTCACTATCAAATGATGTTCTGGATTCTTATGTTCTTTCAGAATCCAGCTTGTTTGTATACTCGTATAAGATCATAATCAAAACATGTGGGACAACTAAACTACTACTTTCGATCCCACCTATACTCAAATTATCTGGTGAATTATGTCTTAGTGTGAAATCTGTTAGATATACACGTGGCAGCTTTATATTTCCTGGAGCTCAAGTGTACCCACACCGTAGCTTTACTGAAGAAGCAACGGTTCTAGATAGCTATTTTGGAAACCTTGGTACAGGTGGCAATGCTTACGTCATGGGTGGTGCTGACAAGGATCAGAAATGGCATGTGTACTCTGCTGCTGCAGCTGAATCAGTGGACCCCACCACACCAACCGAGTCGAGTTACACTTTAGAAATGTGTATGACCGGTTTAAACAAGAGGAACGCATCGGTGTTTTTCAAATCCGAATCGAGTTCTGCAGCTGTAATGACCGAAGATTCGGGCATTAGGAAGATTCTGCCCGAATCACAAATTTGTGATTTTGATTTCGACCCGTGTGGGTACTCGATGAATGCTATAGAAAACACTGCGATTTCCACCATTCACGTGACACCAGAAGATGGGTTCAGTTATGCTAGCTTTGAAGCAGTTGGGTACGACTTTAAAACCATGGATTTGACCCGTTTGATCGAGCGGGTTTTAGCTTGTTTTCAGCCTAACGACTTTTCTGTATCGTTACATGGAAACGGTTTGAAAGATTTGAATTTAGAAAATAATGAGCCGGATGTTAAAGGGTATTGTGTTGAAGAAAGTAAGTTTGAAGTTTTGGGTGAAAAAGGAGGTGAAATGGTGTATTATGGGTTTGCAAGGGGAGGAACAGGAAGTGGTTGTGGGTCCCCACGGTCAACTTTGCATAGATGTTGTTGGAGTGAAAATGAAAATGAGGAAGAAGAAGATGTTGGTGAAATGAAGTGAATTTGGTCTTGTCTAGTGTGGTTGTGTTTGTTCATGTGTGCAGTTACTGTTTGCATACGCTTTTGATGAACTGAGTTGTGTTCTTTATTATCTAAATACCGTTTGGTACTTGTTTTTTTTCCTGTCTTTTGTTTCGATATCTTTTGTAAGAAAACTTTATTATGATTATATTTAAGTTGAATGTGTATTATTATTATTATTATGTCTCTGGTGTTTTTTGCAATTATTTTTTGTTGGTTTGTTTTGATTTCGCAATTGGTTGTATAATGTTTACCAAATTTAGGCACATTAAATGATTACAATATACTTTACCCGTACATGTTTTTTTATGTAAAAGTTCCAACCTTTTGTTATGTTAACATGCTAAACCTTTTTTATACTCCCTCCGTCCCATAAAAAATTTCTCATTTCATTTGGGCACATATAAGATTAAAAGAGAAGTGACATAAAGTTAGTGAGAGAAACATTAAAAATTGATAAATAATACTCCCTCCGTCCCACAAAAAAATTTACATTTCTCCTTTAAATTTTGTCCCACAAAAAAATTTACATTTCTCAAATTTGGGGGGTCCACCTAATAAAATAATATTATTACCAATCATTACACCAATAAAACACTTTCTCTCTTCAATCTAACCTTATATTTCAATCAAAAGTATTACAAAGGAGCATACCACTAAATATCTCCTAAAAGATTGTGTCAAAATGAAATGTAAACTTTTTTATGGGACGGAGGGAGTATATAGATAATATTAATTTATTAGTGGGTCCCTCCAATTTCTCAAACGGGAAGTTTTTTGTGGGACAAATATTTTGAGTGAAATGAGAAGTTTTTTGTGGGATGGAGGGAGTATGTATTTTGTTTTGTAGAGTAGTTTAAGTTATATGTATTTGTGTAAATTAAACCTACAAGTGCTAAGTTAAATGTGAATTTGATTTTGGTACTGTTTTCCTCTGTTTTTGGCTTTGTTGTCATGTTTCTCGGCTTCACCTTTCTGTTTGAAATCCTTGATTTACGTTCTTGAATATTCGGTAATATGCTCGTGAAAATTGATTTACGCTTGGATATGTTCATTAACATAGTATATATCTTTATAAGTGTGATAGTTAATTTGGATCGTTGGAACATGTAACTTAATGCTTCTGTTTATGTGTTTATCTATATTTTCGTTCGTGTGATGCAAACTTTTGATGGTGTTTTTAAAACTCGGGTTGGACTAGCTGGTTGGACCGGGAAACTGAATACATACGGGTCAAATCAACCGGGTTAAAAGGTTGCTTATGAAATATTTCAAACCGGGCTATATAAGAGTTTAAAACATTTCTTTTGATCAATCTGTTCAAGACATTAAAAGATAGGCTATGTATTTGGCTAGTTGAACACAAACATTAGGCCTAAAATTCGAGTCTCAGTAATTACATCAAAATCACTTCAAGAACAACTTCAATTTGCATCAAACAAACCTAATTATAAAATATAGAAAGAAATACAAACAATACTTGAATCAAGTTATACTAAAAATCGATCTAAAGATTGATGATTCATTCGAACTAAACCACTTCAAGAACAATTCCAAATATCATCAAACAAACCTTAAAAAACATTTACAATACTTGAATCAAACTATACTAAAAATGTATCTAATCATGATGATTTGTTCTGACTATGAAATATTTTTGGTAACAGATATGGTTTCAATAAATCCGGTGGTTCCTTGAGGAGCACGGTGTCTTCATGGGATTGCTTTCCGCCCAAGTTTGCAAACTGATCGGCGCAATGGTTCCCATCTCTTCGGATATGGATGGTGGTGCACTTATGCTCGGATATCATCTTCTCAATGGCGGTCATGACACTCTTAAGCGGATGATCCTTATCAAGCCACCGCACGCTCATCCTTAGAATAGTCTGACAGCCCGTCTCAATCAACACTTTGGAGAAATTCTTTCTTTTAATCAAATACAACCCTTTGAATATACTCCACTTCAACCTCGACACTCATATGCGAGCTTCCTTTCATCTTCCCCATGTACCCGCATAATTATCTTCCTTTACCGTCTCTTATTAGACCCTCGATACTTGAGGAACCTGGATTTCGTTTTAAACTCTCATCCGTATTTAAATTTAGAATTAGAAGATCATCCCCTGGAGACGTCTATATGGATTTAATCATCGTGTTCGTGTTTTTGTTTTTGTTGCTATTGCTAGTGTTGTTGTTTCTTTCCCTTTCCTTGCGAACTTTTTGGGTTTCCGTTTCTTGTGCAATTAATCTATCTTTTTCATCTTAGTAACTTTGAAGCGAATAACGTTCATACAATCGTTGATAATGAATGACATGATGATAATAATGAACGGGATGGTGATAATATTGAACGGGGTGATGATGATATTGGGGAGGAAAGATCGACATGCAAATATGACTAGATGATTCTTTCGCTCTTTTGTTTCACTTTCAGATGATGGACTTCTTTCGTTGCCTGGAAATTAAAGAAATATGATCATGATGGTGCGTATCAAGAATGTGCAAAATGATTTATTATATAAGCTACTCTTCAACCGATATGATGTTAGATTTAATTATGGAAAGTAGCTTCAATTAATAATCCTAGATTCCTAGTAGTGCTTATCATCGTATATATCTCTCCAACCGATCTGAACTTATAAAAGAAATGTATCTTTGATTTAATGAAAGTATCCTAATAACTTAAATTAGTTTTGATCCGTTGGAGATATATACGATGATAAGAATTACTACGATTATTAATTGAAGCTACTTTCCATAATTAAATCTAACATCATATCGGTTGAAGAGTAGCTTATATAATAAACCATTTGGTCACATTCGTGATACGCACCATCATCGATCATATTTCTTTAATTTCCAGGCAACGAAAGAAGTCCATCATCTGAAAATGAAACAAAACAGCGAAACAAGTCATCCAATCAATCACTTATCGTTACGAGCGAAATGCCGTTTATTTACATGTCGATTGTTCCTCCCCAATATCATCATCATTATCCCATCCATTATTATCATCATCCCGTTCAATATTATCAACAGTCATATAAAAGTTTTTTGCTTCAAAGTTAGCAAGAAGAAATATACAAGAAACGGAAAACCATAATGTATGTATGAGAGGAAGAAACAACAACAACAAGAATGTGCGTAGGAGAAACAACAAGAACAAGAACGCGATGAAATCCATATGGACGTCTCCCGGGGATAATATTCTAAATTTAAACACGGATGGGAGTTCAAAAGGAAATCCGGGTCCGTCAAGTATCGGGGGTCTAATAAGAGACAGTAAAGGAAGATGGTTATGTGGGTGCATGGGGAAGATGAAAGGAAGACCATATACCGGTCTCGAGGCTGAAGTTTGGAGTATATACAAAGGTTTTTGTTTGGTCAAAGAAAAGAATTTCTCCAAAGTGGTGATCGAGACCGACTGCAAAACTATTCTAAGTATGATCGGTGGGTAGTTTCTTGATAAAGATCATCCGTTTAAGAGTGTTATAGACGCTATTGAGAAGATGATGACCGAGCATAAGTACACCTTCATCCATACTCGAAGACTTATTACTAATATAATCATCCCAAATATATGAAACTTCAAAACCTCTATATAAAACAATTTAATGTGAATTTTTAATTCATTCAAATACTTATTCATGAAATTAGACACATAAGTTTCCTGTGTTATTATTCAATAATTTAACCATATACTGCCTCCATCCCACAAAAAACTTCCCATTTGGCTTTTGCATAAGTTTTAGGTGATAGTTTGTGGTAGGGTCATTAATAATACTTTTGATTAAAATATAAGGTTGGATTGGAGAGAGAAAGATAGTTAGTGGATATTAGTGGTGGAGTCTTTAGTAATAATAGTTTTTTATTGTGTGGAGCCCATCAAATATGAGAAATGGGAAGTTTTTTGTGGGACAAAAATTTAGAGTGAAATGGGAAGTTTTTTTGTGGGACGGAGGGAGTATATACGCATCATGTAATCTACAAGATCATCACGTCAAAATATATATCATGATAAAATAAAGAAGATAAATATGAATTGTGCACCTAATTCAACCGCTTGATCCTTCATTAAAAATTCAATTTGGTTCACTATTTGTTAAGATTTGGTTCCACTTATTTAATTCATTTCGGTTTGATGATTGGTTTTTCTGAATGCATGTTGAAGATTTTGGATAACATTATTCATACCGAAATTTTCTTTCCAACATCAACTCTATCATTATGGTTTATCACCACAATTACTTTATTGCTTTGTTGGATTTTAGGTTTGGGGATTACTGGATAAACATTTGAATCGTATGAATCATTTTCACAATAAAGTATTTTGACCTTACCAATAGCCTTCGGGCATCACAAAATCAATATTAGGATAAGATAAAGACACAACTCTAATTCAAGGCAATATGAATTTAAGTCTAAAGTAAAACAAAGAGAAGATTATTGTTTTTCGTTTATAATATGAGACAATGACTCTATATATATCATTTCATCAAACAAATACCCATTTATATTCAATACACACAAAATTAATCTTCCCTCCTCTTTCTTTGACCAAGGAGGTTAAAGACCACTTTCCAACACTTTTCTAACCCATCATATATCTTGCATGTTTTCATGCATAAACTCTCTTCTCCATGCCCCACACCTTCATTCCAAGAATGTGAGGCATTTTCTGGATATCATTTCTCAATACAGATATACAATTTAGAGTAAATTACACGGATGATCCCTAATACAAACTTTGTCACGCCTCTAGTCCCTAATAGTTACACCTGTTAAAATTTGCTATTAAATTTTTTAAACGACAAAAATATACTTTACCCTTTTCAAAACCCATCACCGATTCAATCCCATTCATTTTCATCGAAGATGGTTATGCCTGGTGATTGTGTGAAAATGGTGGTTGAACTTAGTATGCCACTTGCTTATGAACAAGGTACGAGGCTTGCACAAATAAGAAAATTAAATTAATTAAAAATAAAAATAAAATGAATAAATAACAAGCATTTTAGTCATTCAAAAATTTATAACAGGAAATTTTAACGGAGTTAGTATTAAGGATCAAAAGCATGACAAGATTTGTATTAGGGACTATGTGTGTACTTTTGATACTTGGGAACCAATTCCAAAACTTTTGGTGAACTCCGGGACCATCGATGTAATTTTTTTACGGTTTATAATGAAAACTTAATTTCTATAACTACTCATGAGGTCCATTTAATATGAATATGCATGCAAACTACCCGCTATTTGGCAGTTGGCATCATGCCCAGGGACGGTACCAAGGGGTGGCAGATGCCCACCCCCAAATTTTTCCGATTAGTATAAATTTTTTAGGGGTCAGTTCATTTTTTGGCTTGGTTTATCCAAATATACATAATATAAAAGCGATAACTAATACACTTCATATATGAGCTCAGTGGCTAACTCATGTATCTTAAAACATATAACATTTAGTTTAAATCTCTTCCATATGCAATATATTTTTTTTAAATCTTTTTTTTCTTTCCCGTTTTAACGTTTATTTTACTCTATTTCCTATTAAAATTTTCTTTTCTTTTTTGATTCATTTTCCCTAGGTTTATTGGTTTAAAAATATGATGCTCGAATTAACTAACACTTGAATTTTGATTTTGACTAATTTAGTTTAGGTTTAAACTTTCTTCAAACTAAAACTGATTTGATTTGGTTTACGATATGACTTTAAATAAAACCTCACTCAAAGAACCTGACTTGCACTCCAAAATTTTGCCCACCTTTAAAATTTTGTCTGATACCGCCCCTGATCATGGCGTTCTTGATAACCTAATAAACCCAAACATGTAAATGAAATAAACGTGCATAATTTGAGCAATTCAAAACTTGTAAAACTTCTCCTGGTGGATGATTCATTCTAAGTAACAGGCTGGTCTACTTGTGATTTATTTGGGCCTGGTACTTACGAATTGGACTGAACTATTGGGCCCTGGATTTGGGTCGGTTAAAGTGGTGGTGCTCTTGCTGGTATCCAAATTGGGTATCAGTTAATGAATAACCTACTCGATAATGACTTGAGAATGAAAATACTTTGTACCTATATTCAGTTCTTACTTTTTACCTTACTTAATAAAAAATGGAAAAATAAAATAAAAAGTTACTTTTACCGAATCACATCCGTTTCTGTCGTTGGTCACATCTGGACTTGTTGGTGTGTCGAAGTTCCTATTGTTTGGCAATGTTGTTTTTGAGAAAAAAGACCATATTTTGACGGACAAAATAACCATAGAACACACAATAGGTAAACAAATCAGTGCATCTCGATTTCTAAGAAATATGTATAGCTAATTACACAATTCGCACTCAAAGTAATACATATAAATTAAATTAGAAAAATAGAAAGGAAAAAGAAAAACTAGACTTGAAAACTTCCATACAGGTTTCAACTAATTTACACATTTTTGGAAAATTAGGGTAGTTGACCGAGTGTTGACTTTACATGTTGGATTCACATTCACTCTCTTCGAGTTCGTCACACTTTTCTCTTAATAAACGTAATCTAACTATTTTCGTAACCTTTCCGAACATTCCCACAACTATTAATAAATAGATATATAGGGAAGGATCGGACATGTAAACTTTAGAAGATCAATTTGATCACCCTTATCGCTAGATCATCACCTGATGGCTGGTTACGTAGTGGGTACTTGTAGGGATGTTCAGTATTTGGATATAACCAGATTGTCCAATTGGACCATTTGGATTGGAAATATGGTTTTTGGATCAGTTTGGACTTGAACCGAATACATAGATTGGTTTCCATATTGGTTTCAGTTTCCATTGTAATAATCAGATTGCCCAAACAAACCGAATGATAATATATATATGATTTTTTTTTAAATAATCTTACAACTATTCAATTTTATTTATATGATTTTTATAACTTATAAATATCTCCAAAAATTACTTATTTTCAAAGTTGTTCGATAATTAATCCACGTACAGAAACATACTCAAACTTAATATTATTAATGTTATGTAATTTGAAGTCTGGTGTTCATCTTCAATGAGAAAATTATATTAAGGAGAAACCAATTTGTATAAACGGACAACCGAATTGTAATTTGATTCGGACTAGTTTGGTTTCTAAAGTAGTTTAGACAGTTTATTTCAACTTTTAAAAATTAGACTTTATTTGGTTATGATAAAATTAGTCCAACCAAACGAACACACCGTAGTTACTTGGGTGGTTCTATTTTAACTTTAGTTAAGGGGCTTATTAATAAAAGTAGCAAAATTTGGAGGATGCTTTTAGCACTCCATAGCTTCACTTCACCCTGGAAACAGAACACCAAATTGTGATAAGGTAACATCATCACCAATTGAAAATTGAAACACGAAATCATGTTGGAAAATATAACAGCAAGTGAAGTAGCCGGTTATGGAGTTGGAGCTCTACTCTTATGTGCCACCATTTCTGCCCCTAAGATCGATTCCTTCATCTCTGCTTCCCAACGAAGGTAACACACACTTTCATGGTTTTATTTTATCTAATTCAACTGTAAATGTCCTCGATTAATGGAAGCAATTTTGAATCCTTTTTACGGGTGATTAATCACGTATTCGGAAGATAGATTTGATTGTAGGGTAAAAGTGGAAGATGTAAATACTCAATTCAGTGTCTAAACGAATCCAGTTTAATTTATTTGATCCAAACCCGTACCCACTATCTGATCCATTGGGATAACCCTAATCCTGTACTTATCAGTTGGGAGAGATTTTGGGACGTTATCAACCATTCCAAACTTTAATATATGTTGTGAATTGGCTGGCACAAGACGAGTAATCAACATGTTGTTTCAACTTGTTTCCGTTTAAGCATTCTTTATAAATGGGTCTATTTACCCAAAAACGGGTCAAAATTGCTGCCTTGATTTTAAAGCATTCTTATGGCATTATTTTTATGCAGTTCATTAGGTATGTGCAAGAAATGTGGCGATCTAAGGCTGATTGCATGCTCAAATTGCAAAGGTTCTGGATCACTAAAACAAGGTGGCACATTCAGTTTTGGCCCTTCAGATGAAGTTTCGTTTGTCGGGAAGTCAAAAGTGACTACATTTTCATGCAACAAATGTCGATCTAGAGGCCATTTCCCTTGCCCCGAGTGCTCTAAAGTAACCACAACTTGATCGTCCAAAATTTGCTTACAATATTCGATTGTTATCTATTACTCATAGACAAAAATATTGATGTAAATCCGGCAGCTACGATCCTTATAACAATATGCATATATATTTGTTTGGTTTGATTGATACTAAAAAACGGTTTGCATAACCTTGGTTAATTAAAAATACTAAAAAACATTAATAGCACATTTATTGATATGAATATTTATGTCCTTTTGAAAGATGTTATTTTCATCATTTCAGATGTTTCTTTTATTGAAATTAGTATGACATAATACAAGATAACATACTAATAAGTGTTGACTTTAATTTACAGAAAAAGGAAAATTACTAATAAGGTCTACTTAACTCCCTCTGTTCCTAAAATAGTCAAAATCCTCTCATTTTACACAAATCGTAAGTAATCTCACATCAAATGAAGGTGCGGGATATGTTATATTGTTTCCTACTAAAATTTTTTATTCTTTTGATTATTATAAAGTGTCAAAATCTAAAAATAAAACAAAGAAACATATTTTGTAGCCAACGTGATGCTCCTTGGTCAGATAACCAAGATATTAGCAAATATCACATATGATCGAGCCTAAAGAGCTTTAGCCATAGCTTTTTCAGAGATTCTTTACATAAATTACACGAGAAGTGTTATCAGCCTTTATAAATAAGATTCATTTATCGAAGATTGATATTCCAGCTTCTTGTATGCCTGGAAAATTAAATTTCGTTACAACTCCGATTGCTGCAAAGCCTTTATTTCTCATTCAAACACTTATATCAAATAATAATCATTTTGTGAATTGAATATGAAACATGAAACATTTTAGTAGAAAAGAATATAATTTTTGAGAGTGCGAATATTAACAATGGAACGGATACCCAAACCGAATTGAAGGATGGTGAGCTGACGGGCCGACAAAAAATCAGTACAATTATTTTCTCCATTTATTTGTCAAAATCACTAAGATTATTATCCGCTGGTCATATCGCAACACGTGCTACTGACTATGTTACAGGCTCGTGGCCTCTTCCACTAAGATTCCGACACGTATCTCAAAATCACTAAGCTGATCGTAATTTGATTGAACATTTGAGGTAAAAAGTCTTGTCATGTTTGATAAGAAAACTATTTGTAAATCGCAATTAGTATTTGATTATATCAATCTTCCGAATTAATCTTATATTCATAAGTGATTGAACATTTGAGTTTAATCTATTTACTTCCTCCAATTCAAAATAATTATTCATTGTTGGTTTAACGATTTTTAAGCAAACAATTATAATAAGGGTTTAATTTGATTAAATTGGATAATTAGTGAGAAATGAATCTCACCCCTTTGAATAAAATAAGGTTAATAATGTTTAAAAGTAAAAGTATAGGTAAATGTGTTATTTCATTATATTAAAGGAGATGGTTAGTGGGCGTAAGACATATTATTTTTTATCAAATAAGTAAATTTCAAAATGTATCACTTATTTTGGTACAACTGGAAGAAAAAAAACTATATCACTTATTTTAAATCAGAGGAGGAATAAGTGATTGATATTAATTATATTCCTTAATTTTTTTATTTAATTTGAACATTTATATTGTTCAGATAAATAAAAAGATAAGTTTGAAATAATATCATCGTGTAAATGAGTAAATCTAAAAAGATTAAGGTTTTGAACATGCAATAAGCTTGAAGGAAGATTGCTTAAACTTGAAGCTAGCTATTGATGTTGCCTGTTCGAGTTTTATACGGAGTAGTACTCAGATGATTTTATGCATTTTGCCGATCATTTAAATTAACGACGTTGTTATAGAATTAGTTATTCCAAAGTCGTACATTTATTCGAAGAGTTATAACATGGAGATATTTGACTGAAATCCATTCCTTGGGATCGAGTTGGGAACCACGTCAACGATATATGTGAACTTCAATTCATTGTGGAGCTTTGGGGTCCAACTTGAACTCTATTGTTAATCTTCATAAATCATATCCATCTTCTTAATTTGACCTCCACTCCATTCATGTTCAGATCCACCTATGTGTGAGTTGTTGAACATCAAGTAAGATGATATAAAACACATTTAGTGGTGTATAGCTAAAAACAGTGTTGTACAAATCACACCTTATAGAAAACATTAACACATCAATTTTGAAGAAAATGATAAGTCAGTTCAAAAGTAAAATTTTTATACATTAAAATTACATATGAATTTTAATCTCTCATACACTTTATCAAGACAAAAAAGATGAAAGATTCCTTAACCTTCATCTACTTATTTTCCACATGCGAAGCATCTTGCCTTTCATGTTGAGTCACTTCAACTTCAAACTCAAGGGGTCCGTATGATTTATATAGCAATCACAAATGACATGATTTATAACAAAACTTGACATAATTTGTGTATCTTAAACACAATTTTCTTTTGAAGTAACCACATATTACCCAAATAATATTACCAGCCAAATAATATTACCAGGATGGTACATGAACAATAATAAAATTTTATTTTTTAAATATAGTATGTATTTTTGCAAATTATTGCAAAACGCAGACAAACACGTATTCTTGTTTGAAACAAAATGGAAAAGACCATTTAATAAGTATTACAAAGTATTTTGAAAGACAACAACATTAAACAAATAAAAATATTATTCTCTTTTACCCTGTATTTATGCTATCAAGTTTACAACAATCATGAATCATTACAATAGACTCATCAAACAGCAATTATCTATATCATATCGTGCTTAACTTTTTTTTAATGGGTATCCATGCTCATAACGGTTCATCGACTGAGTTTTTGCTCGTGATGTACGTGATCTAATCGTTGTCATGACATACTGTATTCGAATCTTTTCATACCATTTGGTAAATGTTTACCTGAGGAAAGGTTCAAACAAGTGACTACTAGGAGATTATTTAGACGACCTTACCGCTAGACAATCAACATATGATTATTTCAAATACTTAAATATAAACATTAAAAGAAGAAAAACGTTCATTAATACTTAACTTGGACTTGAGTTAAAATTGTCACAAATTGATTTTTTTTATTTTAATTTATGGCTAGTTTCTTTCAAAATACTTTATTTAAATGTATTGCAAGTTGTAATAATCGATCTTGAATTTTACGATAACCATTAAAAAGGAATGTAAGTTACTAAGAAACACGTACTACATAAATATCGGCTAAAGAAAAACCTAAATATAGCATCAAGACACACATGGCGGATATTCTTTTTCACGCTTTTGTGTCTCTAAAACATATTCTGAATTTCTAGAACCAATTTTAGTATCAGCATGATTGCTTGTACAAGTTATAGAGCTTTTATGTTCATTGCAAACAAAATAATCTATAATGAAAACACAAAACCACTTTTATGAAATGGAAGGTACATCCGTTTTTGTCTCTATCAAATATGATTATATATTTAGTTAATATGTAACATGACTAATTTTAGATTAGTGCGTTTTAAAAACAATAAACACCTTCCTAACTGCATTTTTAAAACTGAGTTTTGGTGTATAAAAACACAAATAATTTTCTTTTTTTGATTTTTTTTCTAACACACTTATTTTAGATTATTTTAATTTTTAAAATGCAATAAGAATATCAGCTCCAAATCATAAATCTAAACATTCACTTATATTCCGATTATTTTTTTTTCTTTTTCTTGTGAATTTCATAAGATTGATATTCCACAAGGCCACATTTTCCTGAAAGTTTAAATTCAACTTCACACGTAATTTGATTAGACATTTTCCGTATACCTAAAATACTATTACAAATGATAAAAACAAAATAAACATATCGGGGAAAAAAATCAAAGCTCATGATTTAACTATAGTTACGAGCGTGTAAAAATTGAATCTACTACGACAGGTGGCCAAAATAGTTAAAATTCTATGAGACAATAAGAATGTTGTATTAAATTTACTAGATTTGATATGTGAACAAAGCAAATATACAACAAGTTAAATGGGTAAATCGTATAAAATTTGGATGTAACAGTAAACCCCCAACTAAAATATCACGTATGGACGTCAAAAATACACTTAAATCAAGTTAACCTCTCACCAGTCGACACGTGTGATACACATCGAAAGTTGGTGCCAAGTGACAGAAATATACGCGCTCATAGATGGTTGAATGGTGAATCCCATGACAGTAATCATCACGCGCTCCATTGCAAGTGGCTATACACTCATCTTTTAATGCTTTGCTTGAGTTTATGAGTTTATCAAATAGGTTAAAAAGCTTGAAGCTTTGAAGGTTGAAGCTAACACCATCCCCAAATTTTATATTTTTCTGTTTACACCAAAATCTTGAACCCTAAAACCCACAAAATCCAAAGAACCCATCTTGGTTTCTGTGTTTTTTTTCTATCTTTTTCACTTATTGTTCATATTAATAACTAAAAGTTACATTTTTTGACCAAAAAGTTTGATTTTTTTCATGTGGGTATCAAGATTTTGGATCAAATAAAGACAAAGGGATAAAAAAAACTTTGTTGCAGGTTGGGAAAAATAAGAAATTATGGGTAGGGGAAGAGTGGAATTAAAGAGGATAGAAAACAAGATTAATAGGCAGGTTGTCAGGATCGATTAACTAATAGAGAAGTTAATAAACACTTTAGATCTAATTGAATATAGAAGTTGCACCGGATCAACACTATATCAATGTAATTAAGAACAATGAACTTTCGATGTGTAAAATTTTTATACATTAAAATTACATATGAATTTTAATCTCTCATACACTTTATCAAGACAAAAAAGATGAAAGATTCCTTAACCTTCATCTACTTATTTTCCACATGCGAAGCATCTTGCCTTTCATGTTGAGTCACTTCAACTTCAAACTCAAGGGGTCCGTATGATTTATATAGCAATCACAAATGACATGATTTATAACAAAACTTGACATAATTTGTGTATCTTAAACACAATTTTCTTTTGAAGTAACCACATATTACCCAAATAATATTACCAGCCAAATAATATTACCAGGATGGTACATGAACAATAATAAAATTTTATTTTTTAAATATAGTATGTATTTTTGCAAATTATTGCAAAACGCAGACAAACACGTATTCTTGTTTGAAACAAAATGGAAAAGACCATTTAATAAGTATTACAAAGTATTTTGAAAGACAACAACATTAAACAAATATAAATATTATTCTCTTTTACCCTGTATTTATGCTATCAAGTTTACAACAATCATGAATCATTACAATAGACTCATCAAACAGCAATTATCTATATCATATCGTGCTTAACTTTTTTTTAATGGGTATCCATGCTCATAACGGTTCATCGACTGAGTTTTTGCTCGTGATGTACGTGATCTAATCGTTGTCATGACATACTGTATTCGAATCTTTTCATACCATTTGGTAAATGTTTACCTGAGGAAAGGTTCAAACAAGTGACTACTAGGAGATTATTTAGACGACCTTACCGCTAGACAATCAACATATGATTATTTCAAATACTTAAATATAAACATTAAAAGAAGAAAAACGTTCATTAATACTTAACTTGGACTTGAGTTAAAATTGTCACAAATTGATTTTTTTTATTTTAATTTATGGCTAGTTTCTTTCAAAATACTTTATTTAAATGTATTGCAAGTTGTAATAATCGATCTTGAATTTTACGATAACCATTAAAAAGGAATGTAAGTTACTAAGAAACACGTACTACATAAATATCGGCTAAAGAAAAACCTAAATATAGCATCAAGACACACATGGCGGATATTCTTTTTCACGCTTTTGTGTCTCTAAAACATATTCTGAATTTCTAGAACCAATTTTAGTATCAGCATGATTGCTTGTACAAGTTATAGAGCTTTTATGTTCATTGCAAACAAAATAATCTATAATGAAAACACAAAACCACTTTTATGAAATGGAAGGTACATCCGTTTTTGTCTCTATCAAATATGATTATATATTTAGTTAATATGTAACATGACTAATTTTAGATTAGTGCGTTTTAAAAACAATAAACACCTTCCTAACTGCATTTTTAAAACTGAGTTTTGGTGTATAAAAACACAAATAATTTTCTTTTTTTGATTTTTTTTCTAACACACTTATTTTAGATTATTTTAATTTTTAAAATGCAATAAGAATATCAGCTCCAAATCATAAATCTAAACATTCACTTATATTCCGATTATTTTTTTTTCTTTTTCTTGTGAATTTCATAAGATTGATATTCCACAAGGCCACATTTTCCTGAAAGTTTAAATTCAACTTCACACGTAATTTGATTAGACATTTTCCGTATACCTAAAATACTATTACAAATGATAAAAACAAAATAAACATATCGGGGAAAAAAATCAAAGCTCATGATTTAACTATAGTTACGAGCGTGTAAAAATTGAATCTACTACGACAGGTGGCCAAAATAGTTAAAATTCTATGAGACAATAAGAATGTTGTATTAAATTTACTAGATTTGATATGTGAACAAAGCAAATATACAACAAGTTAAATGGGTAAATCGTATAAAATTTGGATGTAACAGTAAACCCCCAACTAAAATATCACGTATGGACGTCAAAAATACACTTAAATCAAGTTAACCTCTCACCAGTCGACACGTGTGATACACATCGAAAGTTGGTGCCAAGTGACAGAAATATACTGTTAGATCGTAATCAACTGAGATTGAGCTAATTCATGATGATTCAAGGTGAGAAATTGAAGAATTGCTTAAGTGTGTGTGTTCTTGGTGCTTGAGTGTGTGTGAGTTAGTTGAGAGAGATGGAGGGAATGTTGGAGCTTTCAAAAGTGTAATTCAATTAATGAAAGGAAAGCTTACAAATTAAGCCTTAACATAAGGTATTTATACCTCATAGCTAAACAAGCTTAATTACCATCTAACTAAGCCTTAAGACTAGTTTACCATTAGGCAATGTTACATAACTAGTCCCTACACTATTAGATACAATATATTTGACCCTAACAATCTCCCCCTTTGTATCAATAGTTGGGATAGCATGTTCTTGAAATCTTCTTTTCGAACAAAGTCTGAAACTGAATTAATCGTTTAAGTAGTTTTGATGTAGTATTAGTTTCAGCTTATGATAATCGGATAAGAATGAAACTTTTAATCGGCTTTTCAACCAATATAAAGTATCTCAGAAGATTTCATGGAGTCTTGACTTAATTTGTCTTGATCATTATCCAAACTCCCTCTTTTCGAACTTTTAGAATCTCATCCCTGTCTTCCCTTGTAGAAACTAAATTTTTATCGTTAAGGTTGTTGATCTACAAAATGCCAAAAACTGATATTTGTCAAGATTTGAAGATTTGAGAAATGAAACATCAGTTAGGAAAGGAGTTGACTTGGATTTAGATATGTTGGAGATTTAATTTTGGATAGAGATTTGTGAGGATAGGATAATGATGGTTTGTAGTGTGAAAAGAATGATTTGAAAGTTAAAAGTTTTGAATGTGTGTGTGTGTGTGTATGTTTGTATATAGGAAAGAATGATATATACATTTAAGATTTGAATGAATGTGGATGATATGTAATTGCTATGATACAAAAGATTTGTACAGTTTTGCTTTTGTATGGATATGAATGTGAATTTGTGGTTTGAATAGAATGATTTGACGGTTTAAGATTTGTAATGGAAATGTTGAGAATTTGTGAGAAATTTCTGAAGATGAGATGGTTTCTTTTTCTTCACAAATTATTTCATGTAAATCGACTAAAATGTAGACCCATGGATAGAGTTGTTTTGTAGCGGAAGTCTTTTGTTGAAGTTGTGGCTTTGTCGATTTGTGAGTATTGATAATTGTTGTTAGGGATAAAATGTTGATGAAGTTTACGCTCCCCCTCGAACAAACAATTATTTCTTAATAAATCTTCTTCGGTTTCTTGTTTACTCCCCCTTAATTGGTGCATGTGTCTTTTTGATGTGGAGTAAACTGGGCTAATATATTCTCTTAAGTCTTGTAAGCATTTTTCTTCATAAACTGAACTTCTTTGTAAATTTTCTCCCCCTCATGATGATTTAAGATTTATCGGAATCAACATGAAAAATGTGAAGTTCGTCTAGGTGAAATGAAGAAAATCTTCGAAGCCCATGAATACAAATATGATGAATAATGATATATTCATATTTTGAATGAATCAATATACATCATATTGTATAATCGAAAACCGAACCGATGTTGATAATGTAGATATTCGATCAAATAGTTTGGCATTGAATCTCAATGATCAAATCAAATAGGGCAAACCGGGATCACATAGATTACCCGTTGACACAACAGTTACACAAACTGTGTGACCTACGTTCAGTGTTGGAATAGATGTTAGCACTGGTAGGATTTCCATTCAATCATCGTGGAATACCAAGAACGTTGGTATCACTATGAATGTTCCGGCTTTATCACAAAGATAAGCTTGGTATTATGCCTTGTGTCCTAAAAGTGTATTTCGGTTCTAGACTCAATTAGTGGACAAACGAAGGCGAGGACTGGAGAGACTTGTCCTCTGTTTCAATATCAACAATCTCCAAGTGAGATGTCGATAGCATATGAGCTAATCTCCGTGGAAATGAAACAAGTACTTTTTAAGAAATACTTGAGTGGCTGGGGGGGGGGGGGGGGTTGTGCATTGCATCACTGGGTTCCATGATGTCTTTTTCAATATCAGAGAGCAACACATGCAATCTGATAGAGACGTGGCTACCCGGCTTTTTATCAGTTTGGAAAGGGTTTTTCATTTTCTTTAACCCTGTCACACCCTCCTCACTCAAGCTTACTTATTCATTTTTCGACTACTCCCTCATTTCATTTTACCATGTATAGCTGAATTGCACCCCATACTACATTCCCCCTCTCAAATTTTATCTCAGCGCACCCCAATCAAGATCCCGTGATACTTGATTCTGCTCACCTAGACCTATGTACCCTTACATATTGTCCTATATTGTAGGTGGCTCCTGGGGAAGATCATGCCGGTTATAGCAGATCATAGGAGTAATTTGAGAGTGAACTATAACGCTCATGTGCAAATTATCAGCATTTATGATGTTACTTTGTAAGAATAACATGGATTTTTCATTGAAAAATGTGTTTCCGGCATAAGTTGTTGCCTTTATGATTTAAAAGTTTAGACACAGCAACTTGAACAATTGAGGAAATACCGGACTCACATAGAGTATCCGTTAACACACGGTATGAATCGATAGTCGTTTGCACAACCATTGATTCAAATGTGTGACCTGCGATTAGAGTTGGCGCAATTTTAGCTCTAGCAGGATTTCCACTCAATCCTCGTGAAACACCAGATTGTGATGCCACTATGAGTGTTCCGATGAATACACGGAGATTCATATTCAATAGTGTATGTGTCCTATATTGGAAATATTTGTCGGTGAGATCTAGACACATTGTGCATTCAATTGAAGACGTAACCCGGGGCAGAAGGTTAATTATTTCAATACCAACATACTCCGAATGAGCACTCGATAGATTATGTGCTACGTCCCCTGATGAATTGAAACAAATTCCTATTAAGAGGAATCTGAGTGGTTGGTGGTGGAGTGCAAATGCTTGACTGGGCCAGTTAAGTCTGGTGAATCATTCAACACATGAATGATCACAAAGTTTGTGAGGTTGCCCGGTTTATTGTCGGTTTGGAAGCACTCAAAGGTGTGTTTTCTTGATATTATCATGTTTTCACACCACCTTGCACTCACCTAAATCTATACCCTAAGACATATACCCTCACATTTACCAATTTTGGCTAAAAAGTAATTTCCTTGGAAGGTTATGCCGGTTCTAGCAAACCATAGGAAGGTATTGTCGTTTGATAAAAAAATATTTCGATTAAAAAAAAAATCAAACGGGTATAAAAGTATTGATATAAGAAAGTTTCTCCCCCTGGAAATACTAATTCTCCCCCTAGAATTAATATTTCTCCCCCTCGACAAAATAATGAAAAGTTTACAGTTTTTAGAGAGGTGGGAAAGAGTTTTTTACATTTACGTGAAAAACTGGTTTTGAGCGGGTTTCAAGCTTATGTACTTGAAAGCCATTGCTTTGAAGTTTGAGTCATATACTGATGTGTATATAAGTCATTATGTTGATGCGCGAGTTATACACCGAATTATGTATAAGTCATTCTTTTGAAGAAAGATTAAAACAGTTTAAGCTTTTAGATTTAGCATACCAAGTTTAGACACAAGAAAGTTAAAACGTTTTTCGTCTAATGCCTTGGTAAACAAATCAGCTAATTGATAATCTGTAGAAACAAAGTACAATTCCACATTACCATGTTCAACATGATCTTTTATAAAATGATATCGAAGATCGATATGTTTAGTTTTTGAATGTTGAACAGGATTGCATGAAATTGCAATTGCACTTCGAGAATCACAATATAAAGGAATACGACTGTATAAAAAGCCGTAATCTTTCAATTGTGATTGCATCCAAATTACCTGGGATAAGCAGCTTGCAGCAGCAACATATTCTGCCTCTGCAGTTGAAAGAGACACACAATTTTGTTTCCGTGAAGACCAGCTCACCAGTTTATCTCCCAGAAATTGAACACTCCCAGACGTACTCTTTCGATCCAACATGCATCCAGCATGATCAGCATCAGAAAAGGCAGTTAAATCAAAGGAAGTTTCTTTAGGATACCAGAGACCAAGATCTCGAGTGCCCTTTAGATACCGAAATATTCGTTTAACCGCTTGAAGATGAGATTCTTTGGGTGCTGTCTGATACCGAGCACAGATGCAAGTAGAGAACATAATGTATGGTCTACTCGAAGTCAGATATAGTAAGGATCCGATCATCCCCCGATAGTGAGTAACATCAACAAGTTTGCCATCCGGATCAGCATGTAATTTCGAACCAGGCGACATCGGCGTCGAGATTGGTTTACAATCATCCATATGATATTTCTTCAATAAATCATTGATATATTTGGATTGATTGATGAAAATTCCGGTTGGTAATTGACGAACTTGAAGACCCAGAAAGAAATTCATCTCACCCATCATGCTCATCTCAAATCTTTTGACCATAAGAGCAGAGAACTTCTTGCAATATTTGGGATTTGTAGAACCAAAAATTATATCATCGACATAAATTTGAATAAGAACAATGTCTTCCCCTTGACGTTTGATGAAGAGAGTTGTGTCGACTTTTCCTTTAGAAAAACTAGACTCAACTAAGAATTTTGATAATACATCATACCACGCCCGGGGAGCTTGTTTTAAACCGTACAAAGCCTTGTCGAGAATATAAACATGATTAGGCAAGTGTGGATCTACAAAGCCGTCGGGTTGATGAACGTACACTTCTTCTTTGAGAATGCCATTTAAAAATGCAGTTTTTACATCCATCTGATAGATAGTAAAATTCTTATGTGCTGCATATGCTAAGAATATTCGAATGGCTTCTATACGGGCTACAGGAGCAAAAGTTTCTTCAAAATCAATGCCTTCCTGCTGAGCATACCCTTTTGCAACTAGACGTGCTTTGTTCCGAATTACAATTCCATTTTCATCCTTTTTATTTTTGAAAATCCACTTTGTACCAATAACAGATTTGCCAGGAGGTTTTGGAACAAGACGCCAGACTTTTAATCTTTCAAACTGATTTATTTCTTCTTGCATAGCAATAATCCAGTCTGGGTCTGAGAGAGCTTCACTGACCTTCTTTGGTTCATTCGAGCTTAAAAATGCAGTATACTGACATTCATCAGCAGTAGCTCGTCGGGTTTGAACAGAAGATTCAGGGTCACCGATTATCTGATGTAAAGGGTGCTCTCTTGTCCATTTAAGAGAATGAGGAAGTGGAATTTGACCTGGATTAATATTTGAGGTATCAGTGAATTCAGGATGTGGAATTATCGCAGTTTGAGTAGTTGATGTAGACGGTGGAGGAACAACCCGTTGAACGTTGAATTTAGAAAAATCTATCACCAAAGGTGGAGGTTGAGCTGGAACTATAGATAAATCGAAAGAAGTAGCAGCTTGACCAGAAGGTGATGATTGATTATTCGTGGGTTGAGAATTGTCCGGAGATGCTTGATGTATTACAGGTGAAGAATTTTCCGGAGATGATGAAGCCTCAGGTTGTGAAACAATAGGTGATGAAGAAAAATTAGTAGGTGGAATAGTAGAAGTAGGAGAAGGAGAATCCGTTGAACTTGAAGTATGAATATCAGGAACAGAGATAGATTGAACTTCAGCTACTGTTGGAAATGGAACGCCAGCCTCCTCCAGTAAAATATGTCGAATATTATGATAATCATCATAAAAATGACGAAATAAAATATCCAAATCATTTTCAGATGTTGAAGGCGTTGACGATGGTGAAGGAGTTTCAGCTTTTGAAGTAACTGAATTGATAGGAAATGTCTCATCAAAATTAACGTTAACACTTTCTCTGATCGTTCGTTTTGATCGATTATAAACTCGATAAGAAGCAGATTCCCTTGAATATCCCACAAAGATTCCTTCATCAGCTTTTTCATCAAATTTATTCAACTTATCTTTATCATTCAGAATGAAACACCGACTCCCAAAAATATGTAAAAATTTAATATTTGGAATGCGGTTATTGATCAGTTCATAGGGAGTTTTGTTGTATGCTTTGTTGATGATTGAACGATTTTGAGTGAAGCACGCTGTACTTATAGCTTCTGCCCAAAGAGATAATGGGAGTTTTGAATATGAAAGCATGGTACGAGCAGCTTCAACAAGAGTTCGATTTCTTCGTTCAACAACCCCATTTTGTTGAGGTGTTCTTGCAGCGGAAAATTGGTGAGTAATACCAACTGAGTCAAGAAAAGAATCTAAAACTTGATTTTTAAATTCAGTTCCATTATCAGTGCGGATGGTATGTACTTTTAAATCTAAATTGGTTTGAGTTTTCTTGATGAAGGATATGATGATATTAGTTGCTTCATCTTTTGTACGTAGGAAATGAACCCATGTGTATCGAGAATAATCATCAACAATAACCAACACATACCGTTTTCCTGCTAAAGATTGAACGCTCATAGGTCCACATAAGTCCATGTGAAGTAATTCAAGCGGTTTTGAAGTACTTTGAACTGGTTTAGACTTATGAGGTTTCTTTGTCATTTTTCCCATCTCGCACGAAGAACATAGATGATCTTTTTCAAATTTAAGATCTGGAAGACCAGATACATGTCCACCTTTCACCAACTTATTGATGTTTTTGAAGTTAAGATGAGAGAGGCGACGGTGCCATAACCAAGATTCATCTGATGAAGCTGTTGACATTAAGCAAACTTCTTCAAGTGGAACTACATCGTTTAGATTGATAGTAAACAGATTTGACTCTCGAGTTCCAGTAAGAAGTTCCTCTCCATCATATGTACGAACAGCACATTTCTTTGTACGAAAATTAACTTCTAATGTTTTATCGCAAAATTGACCGATACTAAACAAATTATGAGCGAGATCTTCAACATAGGTTACATTTCGAATGATTAGGTTGTGTCGGATAATATCTCCAATTTCCATAATAGCAGCTAAATGGTCATTACCAAATCTAACGGTACCCAAATATTTGTCTCTAAAATTTGTTAACAAATTCTTGTTTCCGGTCATATGTCTTGAACAACCAGAATCAAGATACCATAAATTCTACATAAAACAATTAACAAAAGGTACCCAATCAGATATGGGTCCTATACGATTAGTAATGCATGTTTTATGAAGAATTAGTGAATATGATTTGAATTTAGAGAGTTGGAGAACTGCAAGGAGGCAGTTCTGGATTTGTTACTTTGATAGACCATTTGAAGGATTTCTCAGGTGAGGATAAAATCCATTTTGAATTTTCATTTTGGATCCATGTAAATTTAACAAATTTGGAATTCTTTTTAGATGAAGTCGAAAAACTGGAGTTTGATGATGTAGTTGGAGTCACAGTTCGATAAACTAATTTGGTTGGTTTAAGTGTAGAAACCACACGATTTACTGATTTTGTCGAGTTAGATTGAATCCGAGATTGTGGTTTAGATGTGGATGTTGAAGTATTGGATGAAGAAACTACACGATAAACAGATTTTGACGGATTAGGATAAGAACGTGTAGATGAAGATGTTTGCGATCGAGCAAGCATTGTTTTGCAATGTTTTGGATAACAAGTGATACATGAATGAATGATTGATCCGTTTTTATGAAGAACATCATGTCGTCGACCACAAGGAGCATCTTTTCGAACAAAATATCGTGTATCATATTGAGAAATTGGTGTATTAGTTTTTCTATCAAAATAAACCTTTTTACCAGTTTTGTCAGTTTTAACAATCAAATTAACACCATTCACAGTGAAATTAACAGGACGATAAATTGCTGAATCATAGACAATTCCATAACATGTAGCAGGTGAAATCAACGTGGTTGAGTTATTACATTTATTAGAATTTGAAAAAGAAGAAGCTAAAAACGAGGAAGAGCTAGACTTCTTAAGTGCATTTGACTTAAGCATACTAGACTTAGACGACTTAGACTTCTGAGACTTCTCAACTGCTTTCATCCTGTCTTGCATCGGTTTTTTAAGCTTGGAATTTAAAGTTTTATCTGAAAAATGTAAAACATGAGAATTAGAATTTCTTCTTAAAAGAATTGGAGTTTTAGGAGAAGAAGAATTCTCGACTGATTTTGATTTTGGAGAAGCACTGTGACTTGAAACAGATTTTATTTCAACAATTTTATCTTCTAAAGCATGAATTTTTTATTGTAAAGCAGATTTTTCTTTGTCAAATGCCTTTTGGGTTGCATCTATTTCGGTTTCCAATTGATAGATTTTCTTTTCTAGAATTAGAGAAGGAATGTAAACTTTACGGGTTACTTTTTCTTGAAGTACCGCATTTCCTTTGATCTCAAATTCTGCAGGTGTAATAATTGGAAAATATTCATCATTTGTAAAATTTGCCTTTTTAGTTTCATAAGTTTTATTTAATTCATTGTAATTGAAACTAATTTGTGCATTCTCTGATTTAGCTCTGTTGAATGCTTCAATTTCTTCTTCCTCATCGGTCATACGAAGGAAACTTTGCCAAACATCAAACTTTGCCAAACATCAACATGTATGTATTTGCCAAACTTTTGATCCGATTTTGCTCAAAACTTGACCGATTTCAATGATTCTTCTTGCTAATCGTTAGAAATCAAATTGCTAACACTTTGATCCGATCAATTTCTTCAATACATTACACAAAATCTTCGAATCTTCGATTTACAGTAACTTTTCTACTTTTTCACCTTTTCTCTAAAATCATCAAATTGAGGATCGAATGTTGACGGAATTGATCTGAATTTGATTCTATTATACTTAGAAACACTGGAGAAACACTAATCCATGATCAAATCTTCGATTTGAACAAAAAAATTACAACATTAAATTTTCAATGACGAACAAACTTTTTCTTCAATTTTCTAGATCTTGATCGAATTAAGCTGAATTTGGATCCACTCACAGAGAGTTTTTGCTCTGATACCACTTGTTAGATCGTAATCAACTGAGATTGAGCTAATTCATGATGATTCAAGGTGAGAAATTGAAGAATTGCTTAAGTGTGTGTGTTCTTGGTGTTTGAGTGTGTGTGAGTTAGTTGAGAGAGATGGAGGGAATGTTGGAGCTTTCAAAAGTGTAATTCAATTAATGAAAGGAAAGCTTACAAATTAAGCCTTAACATAAGGTATTTATACCTCATAGCTAAACAAGCTTAATTACCATCTAACTAAGCCTTAAGACTAGTTTACCATTAGGCAATGTTACATAACTAGTCCCTACACTATTAGATACAATATATTTGACCCTAACATATACGCGCTCATAGATGGTTGAATGGTGAATCCCATGACAGTAATCATCACGCGCTCCATTGCAAGTGGCTATACACTCATCTTTTAATGCTTTGCTTGAGTTTATGAGTTTATCAAATAGGTTAAAAAGCTTGAAGCTTTGAAGGTTGAAGCTAACACCATCCCCAAATTTTATATTTTTCTGTTTACACCAAAATCTTGAACCCTAAAACCCACAAAATCCAAAGAACCCATCTTGGTTTCTGTGTTTTTTTTCTATCTTTTTCACTTATTGTTCATATTAATAACTAAAAGTTACATTTTTTGACCAAAAAGTTTGATTTTTTTCATGTGGGTATCAAGATTTTGGATCAAATAAAGACAAAGGGATAAAAAAAACTTTGTTGCAGGTTGGGAAAAATAAGAAATTATGGGTAGGGGAAGAGTGGAATTAAAGAGGATAGAAAACAAGATTAATAGGCAGGTTGTCAGGATCGATTAACTAATAGAGAAGTTAATAAACACTTTAGATCTAATTGAATATAGAAGTTGCAGCGGATCAACACTATATCAATGTAATTAAGAACAATGAACTGTAAATAATAAACGAAAGTATTAAGAACACAGTTTCACAAAAAGCTTCAATGTATATTATTGAGTTAACAATACACACGTACGTTTACAATTCGTAAGGAACTATTTATAATAGTCCTTGAAGCTAAACTATTTACCCTAGTTATTCTAGGACTTGCTTTACATCGAATAATAAAAGATATACATTGATTTACATGCTATAACTATCTCTACGAAAATCTCGGACTTGATATGCTTCCAAAACGCGTACCAGTAGTAAAATCATTCACCAGTAGTAAATCCAAAACCAACGTCAGTAGTAACTACTATTGATCAGTAGTATCTTCAATCTGTGCATGATCAGTAGTAACTTAGTTATAGAATACAACAGTATCAACTCATCAGTAATAACATGTTCTGCCCCATCAGTACTAAGTATGATTAGTACTAACTGCAGCATCAGTATCAAGTTGATCTGTGTTTTGCTCCAACAATCTCCCCCTAAACTTATTGATTATCTTTTAATCAATCAAGTTTCTTTTGTTCTTCTTGTTCCCTTCTTCTCTTCTCAAGGGTTCTTTGATTCTGTTGAAGCCTTTGTTCAATAACATATTTGCTGTTCCTTTTTGTAAAGTAATTCAGTTTGTTTTGGAACATAACAGCATCATAAGGTTTCATCAAAGTGTTTATGAATATCTGATACATAGTCTTCTCAGAGTGTGGATATTCTTTTTCATATAAGTATAATTCACATACTTTGCCTGATTTCTCAAAGAAGTACATATTAGCTGTAGGAATGACATTCCAAGCATACACATTACCTGGATCTGTAAATTGTTCTGGATAATTATCTGGATAAAATGCAGCATCTATCATTTTTGTTAAGTATCCAGCACCAGACTCTTTCCATGATTTCTTTGTCATTCTAGGTTTTCCAATAATCAGAAGCTTGATTACATCACTTCTAGAGCATGATCTGATTAATGGTAACCATCCAGTAAATCTCTGCACAACTTTGTCTTCCCTTATGACCTCTATAACATTGTTCTTTATCACTCTCCAGTTAATAATTGGATTGTTCTGCAATGGAGCAATAGGCATTTCAAGAACATGTACAATTTGTTTTGATTTCTTCTTAGAGCTCTGTTCTTGATCAACAGTTTTTCTTTTCTTTGATTGGGGAGTTGAAGTATCACCACTAGTTGAAACACTACCAGCTTTGATTAAATTTGGACTGATTGTGATTAAAGTTTTGGCTTTCTTTGTTTCTTCAGCTTCTTGTTCAGCCAAGTCTTTCTTTTTAGCAGTGCAGTATTTCTCAATTATAGTTATCATCTTCATTCTTCCAAAAGATTTTGCACTGTGCCCTTTTGTCTTGAGAAAGTCTATCATAAGTGTCTTTTGTTCAAAAATATCATCTGGTAGATCACCTTTTGTTCTTTTACATTCAGCTACAAGATCTTCAAGACAGTTTAGATGTTCTTCTTCTACTTTTCTGATGATTTTGGTTTGTTGATGAAGCCTGTGCTCATATAATCTCATTCTCTTGTTGATGGTATTGACATGTCTTTTCATAGCAGCCATGGTTTTTCCTTGGTTTGTAAGATATGTAAGGCAATTTTGTACAGTGGATTCAAGTGAATCCACTTTTTCCGTCAATTGATTGATTTTCATACTGCCCTCACTCCATCTAGCAAGATCATCGGGCTCACTAACAGGTACATTGGCTTTGAGGTTTTCCATCCTATCCATCAATTCAAAAGATCTGCCCTCATCACTTCTTGGTGATTCATTGGGTCTTTTAGACATTCTCTTCTTCCTAGAAGAAGCAGAGATGCCCCCCCTTGTGGTTTCTTGGCACCGGGGTCCTTTGAGTAACTCCTCAAATGAGTCATCACTCAAAGTTGCCGAGGTCTGGGTCCTAATTATGTTTTCACTGTCCTGTGCACCCACCTTTGGGGCATCAGTAGTGAAAGCCCTCGCCTCATGTCCTCTCTCCTCCTTGGAGGACAACTCTTGGAGCCTGGGGTTTGACTCAATGTGTCCCCTGGTGTCCTTTAAAGATTTCTTTCTTTTGTAAATAGTGGAAATATTTTGGGTTTTGTCTGGCAGGTCTTCCACAGAGTGAAGAGTAGCACTCTGCAGATTTATATCAAGTTCGTGGGACACATTCAGGACTTCTGTTTGGGCTGGTGATTGAGTGGCTAGTTGGGGTGGTGTTTGGGCTGTATTTGGGGGTGATGGAGTGGGTTGAGGTTCAACTTGGGGTGTAGCAATGGTTGAACCCTCTCCAATAAGAGTTTGATCTTTGATCATGTTAGGAAACAAAGGGGTTTCCTTGCCCGAAAATTTAAATTGTTTTCTCATATTTGAGAAAACTTTCTTGTTCAACTCAGGTAGTATGAAAATGTTTTTAGGAGTTGACAAGTTTTGTAATTCACAATTTATGATATGTTGTAGAAATCTGGGATACATTAAAAATTTAGAAGAACTAAGATTTCCCAACATACCTTCAAAAATCATTTAAGAAAAATTAAATACTTGGTCTGTGGATAAACAGACAACAGCAGAGGCTATTGCCTTATTAAATTCATTCCAAGTACTTCTTTTTGGAGAAATACAATGCTGAATAGTATGTACTAAGAATTTCCATTGTGGGGAGAGAAGACCCTTTTGAAAGGTTACTATATTTAGTCTTCCCTCATAACCCATTTTTTGTAAAATTTCAGCAATGTATTCCTTCGGAAGAGTAGACATACATGAATCGTCATGAAGTTGTAGATGGTGTCTGATTGATTGTCCTGTTACTGTGATATGCTTTCCATCTACTTGTGATTTGATCATTGATATGGTTGTTCCTTCCGTTTGCTCAGCATTGGTCCAGAAATCCACCAAGTGCTGTTGATATGATTTTGGTTTTACAGTTAAAGCAAACTGTATATAAGAATGTCTCAAGAACTTGACGATTGGACGAAAATCTTTTGTGCCGTCGGGATTCTTTAGGAAGGCACACATATTGTGAAATTCGGAATATTTGAGATCGGTTTGAACATTCAAAGATTTTAGAGTTGCCATTTTTGTTGAATTTTGAGAAGAACAGGAATGAATTTTGTTATTGACGAAGGGTTTTTGATCGTAAGCTAGGGTTTATCGAGAGGATTTAGCAAATCGAAGTGAAGATAATGCTAAACTAATCGACTGCCGCCTTTTATATCTTTCGATTTAACCTGCAAAACTACTAAAATGCCATTCGAATCATAACATAACGGTTATTTTCATGGGGGTTAGTTTGGTAATTGTGATTCTGAAAGACCAGTAGTAAATAAGATATCAGTAGTAAAACGTCAGTAGTATCTACTAACATCAGTAGTGACTAAGGATTTTGACATCAGTAGTAACTGTAGACATCAGTAGTAACCACTAACACATAAGACCAGTAGTATATGTGAATACCAGTAGTACTGACTTACCAGTAGTATTTGTGTAAACCTAATACACACCAGTAGTATTTAACTACCAGTAGTATTTTGTGCACATGCCTACACACCAGTAATACAGATATACCAGTAGTAAAACACTTAAGTAAATAAATAATATATTACAACAATAACTTTACACATGATTATAAGTGAGATTTTAATTTATCAAAATCATTCCAATGCTGCTAATCAAGAAGTTGAATCTTCCTACATCAAATGCTTTTGTAAAAAGATCTGCTAATTGATCATCAGTATGGATTTTAACTACTTTGATTAATTTCTTTTCATTACAATCTCTTATAAAGTGAAATCGTATTTCAATGTGTTTAGTTTTTGAGTGTTTTACTGGATTGTTCACAATACTAATAGCACTTTGATTATCAATAAAAATAGGAGTTTTAAGGATAGAGATACCAAAGTCTAGAAGCTGGTTTTGAATCCAGAGTACTTGAGCACAACAAGCAGATGCAGCTACATATTCTGCTTCAGCAGTTGATGTTGATACATTTGTTTGCTTCTTACATTGCCATGACACCAGTCTTGATCCAAAGAATTGACATCCACCAGTAGTGGACTTTCTATCTTGACATTCACCTCCATAGTCACTATCTGTGTAGGCTATGAGTTCAAAGGGTGAATCATGTGGATACCATAGACCTAGTGATGGTTTGCCTTTCAAGTATCTGAATATTCTTTTAACAGCCTGCAAGTGTAGTTCTTTGGGTCTTGCTTGATATCTTGCACACACACAAACACTATACATAATGTCAGGTCTTGATGCAGTTAAGTACATCAAAGAACCTATCATTGATCTATATAAGTGTTCATCTACATCCTCCCCCTCAATATCAGGATGTAGGTGTTTGTGTGTTTCCATTGGTGTACTTGCACTTTTACTGTCTTTCAGATCAAACTTTTCCAAGATGTATTTGACATATTTTGATTGATTTATCAAAATACCATCAGATCTTTGATTGACTTGGAGTCCAAGGAAGAAGTTCATTGGACCCATAGAGCTCATCTTGAATTTAATCTGCATCAGTTCTTCAAATTCTTTGCATAATAAATCATTGGTTGAGCCAAAGATGATATCATCTACATAAATTTGTACAAGTAGTATATCATCTTTGACTTTCTTTGTGAACAAAGTTTTATCAATGGCTCCTCTTTTAAAGTTGTTCTTCAATAGGTATGATGATAATGTGTCATACCATGCTCTTGGTGCCTGATGTAGGCCATATAGAGCTTTATCTAGTTTGAACACATAGTCACCATGTTTTGGATCTTCAAAACCTGGAGGTTGGCATACATAGACCTCTTCTTCAATATTCCCATATAAGAATGCACTCTTAACATCCATTTGATAGACTTTAAATTTCTTGAATGAAGCATATGCTAGAAATATTCTTCTGGCTTCAATTCTAGCAACAGGAGCATATACTTCATCATAGTCTATTCCTTCTTCTTGAGTGTATCCTTGGGCTACAAGTCTGGCTTTGTTTTTGATCACTATACCTCTTTCATCTTTCTTGTTTCTGAAGATCCATCTTGTTCCAATGGCTCTTTTTCCTTTGGGTAGAGGTACAAGTGTCCAAACAGCTTGTAACTTGAATTGAAGGAGTTCTTCTTGCATTGCCTCAATCCAGTTTGAGTCCTTCATTGCTTGTTGGATCTTCTTTGGTTCATCCTGAGACAGAAAGCATTCAAACATACATTCATTAGCAATTAAACTTATATTACACATATTTGCAGTTAAGCTTTTGTTCAATTTGCTTCTTGTTTGTAGTGGTGAGTTAACATCACTTAGAACAAGGTCTAATGGATGGTTTTTCTGAGTCCTTGTGGTTGTAGTTTTATCAACTACTAGTTGATTTTCAAGATTGGACTCATTTGTCTCAGGTAGTTGTTCTTCTAGAGATCCTTCATTGTCATTGATGTTTGGTTCATCGTCATCTTGGTCAGAGTTGCTACAGCTATTGTCTTCATTGAGATCAGAAGTATTGTAGTTGTTACTGGTATCAGTAGTATCTTGAGAATCTAGGTTATTGTTGGGACCAGTAGTATTTTGAGTACTATTACTGGTATCAGTAGTATTTGAATTACTACTGTCCTCATTCTCAGAGTTACTACTGGTTCCAGAACTGGAGTTATTACTGACATCAGTATTAACTATTGGAGCAGTATTAACTACAATGTATCTCATTTCCTCTTGACCAGTATTAACAGATGATGTTGCTTCCTTTTGAGTGTGACAATTTGAATTTCCTGCATTGAAGTCCATGTTAGAATTAAAGGATTTGGTTAGATTGTCTATATTAAATAGCCAATCTGGACCATTTCCTTGTTCATTAGAAACATTTTCATTAAAGGATACATTAATGCTTTCTTCAATTATCCTTAGTCTCTTGTTGAATACTCTGTATGATTTGCTTTGAGTAGAGTATCCTACAAAGATTCCATCATCAGCTTTGCAGTCAAACTTACCAATTTGTTCTCTTGTAATCAAAATAGTACAAGGACAACCAAATGATTTTAAAAAACTTATAGAAGGTTATCTTTTATTAAAGAGTTCATAAGGTGTTTTAAAATGTGGCTTTACTATTAATACTCTGTTTTGAACATAACAGGCAGTATTAACAGCTTCAGCCCAAAAAGTAATTGGTAATTTTGAGTCTGCTAGCATTGATCTTGCTGCTTCTATGATGGTTCTATTTCTTCTTTCAGCTACACCATTTTGTTGTGGAGTTCTAGGTGAGCTGTATTGCCTGTCAATACCTTTAAAATCACAAAAGTTAATTAAGTTAGCATTTTTAAATTCTGTGCCATTATCACATCTTATGGCTTTCACTTTTTGATCAGATGAGTTTTCCAGTTTGACAATTAAGTTCTTTATGAGTTCACTTGTTTCATCCTTTGTCCTGAGAAAGAAAACCCATGTATATCTGGAAAAGTCATCAGTAATAACAAGACAATATTGTTTCTTTCCAATACTCATTACATTTGTAGGTCCAAATAGGTCCATATGTAAGAGCTGCAAAGGCTCAGAAATAGAGTTCACAGTTTTGGACTTATGAGAAGTCTTGTGTTGTTTACCTTTTAGGCATGCAACACAGTGATGATCACACATGAATTGTTTTTGAGGTAGTCCAATGACTAGATTTATTTTTACTAAATTGTTCATGTTTTTAAAATTAGTGTGACACATCCTTCTATGCCATAGTTCTGATTCAGTGGTGTTTGCCTTGGATATAAAACAGTTGACCTCATTTGAAGAAATGAGTTCTCCCCCTATATCTAGGCAATACACATTGTTTCTCCTTGGAGTTCTTAAAACAACATATTTTTCATCTAAAACAAAGGCAGGAGAAAAAATGATGCACTCAATGTCTGTGAAAAGAATTTTATTCTTTTTATCACAAACTTGAGACAAACTGACAAGATTGTATTTTAATTCAGCTACATAAAATACATCATCAAAGGTAATTTTGCCATTAGTAACAGTACCTTTACCTGTGATCTTACCTCCTTGGGGATTCTCACCAAATGCCACATATCCTCCATCAACTGACTTGAAATCTTTAAGAATTTGCAGATTTCCAGTCATGTGCCTTGAGCATCCACTATCAATATGCCATGTTCTTCCTTCTTCTGGGATCTGAATGCTCTGCACGAGTGAGTAAAGGATTAGTTAAGTTTGGGAACCCAAGCTTTATATGTCTTGGGTTCATCCTTTGAGAAATAAGCTTTGGGGGATTTAACTTTAAACCTTTTTGGTACCCATACTTGTTTAGTACTGGTGTTTTGTGTTACTACTGCCCTTTTGAAAGTATTACTGGTGTGATAATTTCCTACTGATCTTGGTTTATACCCATGATTTTTAGCTTTTGAGTGTTTTACTACTGATGGACCAGTAGTATTTTGGTACTTACCATTTTTAGATTGACCAGTAGTGTTTTTAGGGTTGACACCAGTAGTATTTTTGAAAGTTGTTTTGGGAGCAGTAGTATTTTTGTAATTTGGGTTTTTACCAGTAGTATTCTTGTACTGGTACCATACAACATTATAATTAGGGTTAACACCAGTAGTAAAGTTATTAAAGTTTTTACTGGTGTTGGAAAATTTAAAATATTGTTTATTTTGATTGAATTTTCCATTGTTCTTGAAGTAATTGCTGTTCTTTGGGCTTCCAACTCTTCTGTTTTGCACAAATCTTGGTGCACTTCTTCCAAATCTTGGAGTTTCAGCAATTGGAGTTTTAATTTTATTTACTACTGAAGGACCAGTAGTATCTTTTAACTTTTGAGTTTTTGCATTTTCTTTAAAGAATTTAAATTCCTTTAACTCTTTGCAGTTTATTGGATTGAAGTGACAATCCTTTGCTAAATGATTCATTTTGTTGCATATAACACATCTTAATTTCTTATTTTTAGCACCTTCAGGTATTCTTTGGTCTAAGAGTTGTTTTTTATTTCTTTCATTTCCCATTGTTAAAATTTTTGGTACATTTTCTGTATCATATTTGGGAGAATCATTTGGACTTTGAGCTGTGTGAAAACTTGTATCAATTGATTTTGGTGATTCAGTTTGAGAGATTGTAAATTCAATTGATTGATCATCATCAGAAGAATCATTTGATTCAGATGTTTCATTATGTGATTCAGTTTGATTTTTAGTTTTTAATTCATTAATGATTCTTTCTGAACTGTTTTTAAGTGGTGGAATGATTTTATATGGAGGTGGTACAGCATGATATCCCACCCCATGAACAACTTTTTCTGTAGTTTGATTATTAGTTAATTCATCAAGAATTTTAGTGCTTCTTTCAAACTTTTTAATTGTTAATTTATTTTGTTCAATTTCAAGCTGACATTCTTCTAATTTACTTGTTAGTTCTTTATTTTTTATTTCATAAAATTCTTTCTCATCCACAGCCTGAAGCAATTCTTCCTTTATCCTTTGATCAATCATCTGGTACACCTTTATTTGATGTTCTTGATCAGTAATCACACCATCAAATTCATGATTTCTTCTCACTGCTTTTGCTAAATCTTCATTTAATTTAGTGTTTTCTTTTTCTAAGTTTTTAACAATTTTAGCACATTCAGAAGTACAAGGTTTAGGTTTTACCTCAGTTTTGTTGTCAGTAAAGGCCATGAGAGCTTGATTTTGAGCATGCTCTTCTGCTTGGAAGCTCCAGTCATAGCCTTGTCCTTGTTGTGATACAAGGGCAGTTGATTTTGATCTTTTGTCTGGCTGAGGACATTCTTTTGCAAAGTGACCAAGGTTGTTACAGTTGTAACATTTGACTTTAGTTTTGTCAAATCCAGCTTTGTCACCTTTGTTGAAGTTGAGGCTTGTCCTACCAGTTCTCTTTAAGAATCTTTTTGTCCTTAGGCTCAGCATAGCCATCTGCCATTTAAGATCCATCTCCTCAAGATCATCTGGGTTCAATTGTTCCAAGTCATCACTAATCAATGCAGTATGTACATGACTAGTGAAGAAGGATTCTCTTGCAGCATCCTCAGAATCTGCAGCCTTTCCTATGAAGGTTTCCTGACCTTGACCTGTACTAGAGACAAATGCAGCATTATTAGAAGAAATAGAAGGGTTCTTTTGGTTTACCTCAGTTTCAAATACTCTGAGATCATTGTAGAGTTCATCCAACTCTTTTTCTTCTAGAGCATCTCTTTGTCTATATACCACTGTATACATGGCCCATTCTTCACTAAGAGATCTTAGGAACTTCATGTTGACATCTTCTTGATCCATCTTAACCCCAACCTGGTTAAGTTCACCGATTAGCTTGTTGAATCTGTCAAACACTTGAGTGAGTGTTTCATTGGGTTTTCCTTTGAAGTTTTCAAAGTCTTGTTTGAGAACAGACTTCATGTTCCTCTTGGTGCTCTTTGTCCCAACGAATCTCTTCTCCAGTGCTTCCCATAGCACCTTTGCATCATCATACTCAACAAAGAGATGTTGATAATCGTTAGGAATGGCCAGTAGGAGAGTGCTTAAAGCTTTGAGTTCGATTCCCTTGTCCTTCTTTTCCTTCTCACACTTAAGTTTGTCTGTCTCAGTTGCAGAGCTGCTTGCTTGACCAGGACCAGTTTTGTTTCCTTCAAGGACAACTTCCCACATAGAATAATCTGTAATAAGCATGTATTGCTTAATACGATTCTTCCACATCCCAAAGTTGTTGGGAGTGAGTATAGGAATTTTGTTGGCCTGAGTGCTTTCATTATTATCAGTCATGATTAATAATGTGTGTTTTAAAGATTAAAACTTTTTGTTGTTCTTAACAAATCGTAGATCTAGAACCAATTAGCTCTGATACCACTTGTCAGGATCGATTAACTAATAGAGAAGTTAATAAACACTTTAGATCTAATTGAATATAGAAGTTGCAGCGGATCAACACTATATCAATGTAATTAAGAACAATGAACTGTAAATAATAAACGAAAGTATTAAGAACACAGTTTCACAAAAAGCTTCAATGTATATTATTGAGTTAACAATACACACGTACGTTTACAATTCGTAAGGAACTATTTATAATAGTCCTTGAAGCTAAACTATTTACCCTAGTTATTCTAGGACTTGCTTTACATCGAATAATAAAAGATATACATTGATTTACATGCTATAACTATCTCTACGAAAATCTCGGACTTGATATGCTTCCAAAACGCGTACCAGTAGTAAAATCATTCACCAGTAGTAAATCCAAAACCAACGTCAGTAGTAACTACTATTGATCAGTAGTATCTTCAATCTGTGCATGATCAGTAGTAACTTAGTTATAGAATACACCAGTATCAACTCATCAGTAATAACATGTTCTGCCCCATCAGTACTAAGTATGATTAGTACTAACTGCAGCATCAGTATCAAGTTGATCTGTGTTTTGCTCCAACACAGGTGACTTTTGCTAAAAGAAGAAATGGGCTTCTGAAGAAAGCTTATGAGCTTTCTGTTCTTTGTGATGCTGAAGTTGCTCTAATCGTCTTCTCTAATCGTGGAAAACTTTACGAATTTTGCAGCACTTCAAAGTACTTTCTCTCTCTAGATCTCTCGTTCTCTCTCTAACTCTTTATACATCGATCTTATTTGGTGTTTAAGTTTTGTAGATTTGAGCATATGGGTTTTATTTTGTTTGTTGATTTGATGTTGGGTTGAATTTAAGTTTCTCTGTTTGAGCCAAAGGCTAAGAGCTTTGTTCATTTACAAGAAAATTGCTCATGTAGGGTTAGAGTTAGAGTTAGAGTTAGAGTTAGAGTTAGAGTTAGAGTTAGAGTTAGAGTTAGAGTTAGAGTTAGGCTTTTGAGTTTTGATCTGCCAGTTTATGATCCAAATCTTCTAATGTCAGAATTATTCAGTATAAAGCTAACAGAATCACATGGGAAATGCGTGAAATAAGAGGATCCAAGAAGAATTAACTAATTATCTTGATTAGTCTAATTAAGTTAGTCGATATAGGCTATACTGAATTTTGTTGCGTGATTCTTGTTAATAGGAACGAAACCCTGTTAGGACTAGTTTTGAGCTTAAATGATGTAATTAGCCTTAGTTAAACTAGTTTAGAGGTTAGGGTATAAATACACTTGTGATGACTAATGATGTAAGCTTTCCTCTCATTTTAATAGAAATACACTTTGAAAGCTCTTCCCTCCATCTTCTTCTCTCTCAACTACACACACTAAAACACACACTTGATTCTTCAATTTTGATCAAATCACCATGAATTAGCTTGATTTCGATTGCATTAGCTCTCTCAAACCCAGCGTGGGTTTTTGTTTAAATTAAGTGTAGGATTTCGTTTTAAGACGCAAGTTTTAGTTAAATACTTAAGATTTGGACACCCATTGTTCTTAACTAACTTTTTGGGAACCATAATTTGGCTCATACTTCAAAGATGAAGTGATGATTACACATTTACACCTTAATTTATGTTCATTTCTTCTTGTAATTTTCTTTGTATTGTTTTGCTAGCTTTTGCTAGTTTAGTTCTAATGAAGATTTGGTGCCGTTCAAAAAAAATGATTACACCTTAATTTGTCTTTTTCATGATTTAACTTCATGTAACTTGCATTTGGATTAGGAGATGATTACAATAAAAGCAATTAATATTATGGCTTTCTTGCTTATTTGAAAATTATGAATTGTCATGCACATTGACTTTTTGTATAATTCAATGCAATAGATTATTTTAAAGAAGATTTGGTAAGATAGGTTTAAGCTTTCCTAGCTTCAAGCTATGAGCCTAAAACCGCATGTTAGTTTTCCGTTTATTGACACTCAAATTTGGATGATTTTCCTCGTTTTGTGGCAAAATTGTGCTAGATATGATACATATATATTGTAGCTTTTAGAACAAACTTTGATGTACAGACTATCATCAACAAAATAAGGGAAGAACAATTGAGATGGTTAAATGTAAAGAGAAGTCAACCACAAACAACGCCAATTAGGAAAGTAGAAACTCTCACAGTCATTTTGGCTCGAGGAGACTAGGTAGACCGAATCTTAGGTGGATGGACGTAGTCAATCACGATCTAAAGGATCTTAGTCTGGCCGAAGGCATGAACTTTGATAGGGAACTCTTTGAGAATTAATATTAGAGCAGATGTATAGCTAGGGAGGTATGTACTTTTCCGTTTGTAGTGTAGTGAGTCATATGATAGTTAGAAAACTTAAAGTTTGATGATTCTCGTGATCATATGCCCATAATGGCTTTGGAGCCTCTTGATATATAAGATTGCATGATCTATAGACCTGCTAGCTTATGTCTGTTTATTGATTGGCGCTTTGATTTATACATGTTATTTGCATATACTTGCACAACTTCCCCCCACACACACATGCCATGTGCACACATTTACACATTTCTCTCATATTCTCCACACTCTAGCGTAGGGGTGGCAATTCAGGTCGGGTTCGGGTTGACGGGTTCGGGTTCGCGGGTTGGCGGGTCAGAAACGTTCAACCCGAAACCGACATGTTTATATAAACGGGTCAGATATCTCAACCATAACCTGTTTAACTTCAGCCCAAACCTAACCCATATAACCCATTTAATAAAACGGGTTAAACAGGTTATCAGGTCAAACAAGTTAAACGGGTCAAACAGGTCAAAATGCTGTTATTATTACACAAATTCATAACAAAATACTAAACACCAAATTACTAGATAACATTATTAATTTTTATCTAACTATTAATTACGTTTTAACTAGTAAACTATAAATTAAGTATAAATATATATTTTTTAAAATATATTTTAATAATTAAACGGGTTGGCGAGTCGACCCATTTAAATTATCATTGACCCGAACCTAACCTTTTTAATAAACGGGTCAGATGACTCAACCCGAGACTGACCCAATTATTTTTTACCTCAACCCAAATCTGTTTATTTTCGTGTCGGTTTCAGGTCGGGTTTCGTGTCGGGTCAGGAATTGCCACCCCTACTCTAGCGCGCGCCACATTTTCATACTCACATGTATTTACTTGGTTATGTTTGTTGGCATTCACACACATCTCATGTATACGTACATATACTCTCACACCATTTTTTTACGGAAGATTTCTCTGTAAGCAGTCTCTCTACCCACGTTAGAGGTATTATTGTTTACATCTTACCTCCCTTATACCCCTTTTGAAGGTATTGAGTCTTGTTGGTGGTACGTGGTGGTGGTGTGTATAATCAGCAGGCGAAAATGTATATATGGTATTAATCATGAACGCTACAAGTGAATGGTGTTTAAATTATGTTGATCCCTAACAAAATTCGATCACCAAACATGAATGATAGCTTCCAAATAAGAACAAGAAATATTTGGTAGTAGTTCAAGTTATTTTAGTGTCTCTAATCCTGTGTTTTTTGGTGAAATATAATTACTTCAAAATTCAAACACCTCGCACCACCATATTTATCGGGCGATATTGTAACATAAGTTATTGACGTTGTGCCATAATAATATGATGTATGATATAATTTCAGTAGCGTACAAATAACTTGCTTATATGTAAATCAAGATACACAAAACAACAAGTTTAGACCTACTCTGAACCCCTAGAAGCAAAGGAGCACGGGGGTGTTTGGATTAGCTTATTTACATATTTAATTAGCTCATTAGGTTATTAAAATACAATAAAGTTATCTTAATCATCCAAATAACTTATGTTTAACAACTTGTGTATGTTAAATAAGCCATCTTTTTATAAGCTATAGCTGAAACGCACACCCTCTAAGTAGTCTTCCCTTATTGTGCTGCTTGCTATATAGGAATCCTACCAGCATGGTAATCTGTATCTACCAAATTTATAAAGTATAGCAGATTTCAATAAATGTCTTAATTGGTTTTTCTTTAAATATCCTTAGAATAATACCAAGTCAAAATATATTCTATGACCCATGAATCACATCGATCATGTCATTATCATTGATGTTCTTTGAGATAATCACAGTTACAATATCTATACCTATCAAACAAATGAGGCATCCGAAGTTTACAAAAGTTGTGTAACATCGATTACATGTATTATTATTTAGTGTATTATAATAATAATAATAATAATAATAATAATAATGATGATATAATAATGTTTAGGTGGTAAATAGTTGATTCATGGACGACGTCGTCACATATATATTCATACCAATATCCATCTTTACCAATTAGTTGATACATATCTATCTACCAATGATAAATAATATTACAAGGTGAACTTTTTTCAAAAGAAAAATATTCACACAATTAATATATATGGCAAGATTTGAACCCAGAACCCCCTAGGTTAGTGGAAATTTCACATATTACTGTTAGGGTACAAAGCTTTTAGTAATTACAAATTAAGTGAAGTACAATTATATTAGTAAAAAATCAGTGAATATTCACCACATCGAATCCCTAATTATATAATCCTCAATCAAATAAGTGTTATATTGATAACATAATGATAATCATAACCTATAGAGGTCAAGAGACTTGATTTGTGGTGCCATAAATTAATACCAACAAACCTTAATTGAACTTTACAAAATAATTAAATTTCAGCATGCTGAAGAAGGTACCAGAATTGCACTTATAGTTCAATGGAAATCGACACATCAACCGCCAATGCAGAGGTACCTTTCTTAATTTCAAGCTTAATAATTCTGCAAAATTTCAATCTTTTTTTTATTTTAGCAAAACAGCTACAAGGAGTACATAAAACTAAAAGCCAAATACGAATCTCTGCAACTATATCAAAGGCAGGTATCATTACATACTAATGATAATGATATGATGCATTGCATGCTTACAATATTTGTATCTATATGACAGACAAATTTTTGGGGAGGATCTAAGGAACTTGAACAGCTAGAACGACAACTTGACTCGACTTTGAGGGATCCATGAGGGTAAAAAAAATTCAATGATTTATTCTACGTTTTTAAGATCCTGCAGACACAATCTATGCTTTCTGATCTTCAAGTTAAGGTAAACTTCGAGCTCTATTTGAATTAATTTACTTTTTATGACAAATTACAAATGGCATGTGGGTTGAAGCTAACAAAGATTTGCAGAATAAGGTAATTAATTAATGACATCTATTAAACCACACACGATTGTGCATCTAATTAACAAAGATATATTATGGGAATTTGAAGGCAGATTATTACTTTTTTATTGTGTAAAATCAATTATATTTATGATAAATGTCTTGTTTTAGCAGCTTCAAGAAGTTTATGCAGAAAACCAGCCATGGACAGGAGGTGAAAACTGTTGTTCATATGAACAACAACAACAACATCCTCAATCTCAGGACTTGTTTCAGCCGTTAGATTGCAATCCCAATTTGCAAATCGGGTAACTGATTATTTATTTATTTTAAAAATGCGAGTCTGATAAATCTACAATCTTTATGAGATTAGAGTCAATCTTCGCTAGCTGACTAATTGTTGGTCAACATTTACTTATATTGAGTCACTGACTAATTTGCTAGTAAAAAACTAAATTAACTTTCAATTGACTAAATTTACAGGTATAACACAGTTGGTTCAGGCCAGTTAACAGCTTCAACAAGTGGGCAGAATTTGAATGAATTACTCCCAGGATGGATGCTTTGACTTTGGCGTGGTCAACCTTTTCCATTTTTGGTGATTATAAATCTACAATGTTTATGAATTTGAATAATTTTTGTCTAAATTCCGGGATTTATAGTAAACTAAACACTTGTAAGAACTAGCATTATAAAAAAGACAATCTATTTGTTAAGTTCAATGTGTTCTTGAGGTTTGACTTTTTTCAAGAATATTAAAGTTCATGTTTTTTGGTGTCTTGACAACTATGGAAAACGAATAAAACGTCAATAACTCCATGTTCTGGTTCTTTGCAGATAAAGTACAAACGTCTTTAGCGTAATGTACTACTTCTAATGGCAAGATTATGCTCTATAAATTCAGGTTGATTTGAAATTTGTTGACTGAAATTGTACCTATTGGTTCTTTCTCTAAAGAAATGATTGTCCAAAGTGTAACTGTATAAGAATGGAACAAATTAGGGTTTGGACTTTTAATTTTTGAATATGGGCCTTTTGAAGTTTAATGAACCGTAAAGCAGCCTAAGATTAGCTCATTTATTAGTTGATCAAACCCACTTGTCACTAAAATATGTCACTGAAAATGACAATACAGATACTGATTTATCTTCCTCTAGCTATATTTGATAGTTTTTTATTTTATTTTTATTTGTTAAATTATTTAACGGGTGTTAGATTAAATGACTGTTGTAGCCTGTAGGTACAAAAAGTTTCCAAAAAACAAAACAAACTACAAATATATTGTTTTAAAGATTTAGATCATGTGATATTTAGAGTAAACATAAAGAACCATCCTTATAATTTACTAGAGATGAACACTGTGTTAATTCTCTCATGTCTCCAGCATTGCACTTCTTTTTTATCACTCCCTAAATACATATATATTTACACACTGTGATTTTTAATGGGATAAAATTTTATATTAATTGTGGTACATTATACTTTAATTTGTTATTTATTATATCCAAATTGGTGCTACTTATTAGTTATCTAGTTGTAGTAGTTTGGGGACCATGACATACACAAACAACGTTTAATATACATTATTGTACCTAAAACAAGTAAACAATTATTATGTACATACTTAATCATCCAAGAACAGGGCTTTTAGCAGGGGACCATGTTTGCATATCCAAATAAATTATTTTTAACTAGAACTATAAATATAAAAAGAAGAAAAAACACAAGAGAAAGGGCAAATCGAATAATAACAGTGTAAAGTGCCTATAGTTCGTTATTCGCCTAATTATATATTCCGAAAAAGTTCATATTCTGTAACGAGCATGCTTTCTCAAATGTGTTAAACAATCAATTCGATTCGTTAAAGAAGACACTATGTGAATGTCTTTAGAAAGCAAATCAAATTTGTATACTTTTGTAAAGATTATAGGGACCCTATAAAAGGTTCTCAATCTATATATCTACAACTACATGTTGATGTTCATAAAACTAAATTTATCTTCATTCTTCGATTGAAAACTATATTTAAGCTGTGAAATATTTTATATTTCCCCCCTTTTTAGGTAGTAGATGATCTACTCTACGATATACCAAAATTAAGATCCAAGAGAAGATCTTTATGATATGTTAAGCTCGGTTAGGCAGACACGATTTCCTTAATCAATATTATTAGATGCTATGCTTCTTGATTTTACGATTATATAAGTTTATTTTATTTTCAACCTGTATAGGAAAACGATAGAAGAAAAACGACAGTCATTAGAGTTAGCTTAATTAACACCATTTTCAATACCAATCCAATTCTATCACACGGTTTTTATGGAGTGAGAGTTAGCTTAACATCAAGTCACGAGAGATCATAGTCTTACCACTTTAATCTTGTTATACTTAAAAAAATATATAAAAAGAGTCTTAACAAACTAAACGAGTTTGGTTAATGAATTGTTTATGATCGAATGTAGTTTTAGATATTTTATCGTAACTTGCTTGTCAATTTTAGGAAAATCCCTAACGAAAGTTTAGCTTCATTTACGACAATGTGAATGATTCATATGTAGGACCAAATATTTATAACGTTACTGATATTTCAGGATTTATTTATTACCTTTGGTTTACGTGGTGGCAACTGTAAGCAGGGGCGGTATCAGGAAAAATATTAAGAGGGGGCAAAACTTAATAATTATAAACATGTAGCAAAATATAAGTCTATATTCAGGGCCGATCCAATCAATTTTTGGGCCCTGAGCAAAATTTTTAAAATTGGACCTCCTAAAGTAATTTTTTTCCAAATAACTAAAAAATTTCCGCCAAATTAAAAGTGACGCCCCAAGTTAAATCTCCGGATTGGACCCTTTAGTCTGCCGATAATTAATATTTCGTTGGAGTTACCTTGATTTAAATAAGTTTACACATATGTATACATGAGTTGATTTTTTTGAAAGCGGCCCCCTAAATTTTGTGGGTCCTGGCGGCCGCCCTTGTTGCCCATGCCTAGGGACGACCCTGTCTATATTTAAAGCCGTGAAAAAACAATACATATATTGAACTTGAGATCATGTCCTACCGCCCCTGGATGATGCGCCAATTAAAATAGAAAAGCAAATAAAGATGTCTGATTAACTTATTTATGGGATGAAGATGACGAGAGCTTAAGGGCTTAAGGCATCACTTTCTGAACAACTGAAAAACTGAGAGTATTGAGAGGAGCGAAGGTCGATGGTCACCAATTTCTACTGCATAAAACCCTTTTTTTTTTTAAGATTTGGGTGGTCAATTATACCAATATTACAATTTATACTTTAGAAAATAAAAAAAAAATAAAAAAACTAGAAATTGAGGGTGGTCAATGGCCCACCTTGACCCCTCCTTGCTACCGCCATTGACTGTAAGATACGTACAAGTGATCTTGATGGCGTTTTCCTTGGCTTTTTTAGTATGTTTAGGGTGGTCCTTGTACCCCCTTGTAGTGTTCGATTGCTGCAGTAAAACAAATGTATTTTAGTATCCTGAATTTTGAATTATTTCTTCTACTATCCTGAACTATTAAAATTACAACATGGTACCCCGAACTTGACAAAATAGTCGATTTATTACCCTGACTCATTAATTTGATCGCGTTTTTTACTTGACTTATTTTTGTTGGAGTTTTGACGGACTAAAAAATATACATTCATCTCAATATATTGATATTAGAAGCAAATCACGTGAGAAAACAAGACAACATTAATGAGTCGGGATACTAAATCGACAATTTTGTCAATTTCAGGGTATAATGATGAACCTTTAATAGTTCAGGGTAGTAGATGACTAGTCAACCAAATTCATAGTATTAAAATACATTTTAGCCTTGTATTTTCGTATGGTTTTGAGTTACAGAATTTTGATGTTTTAAACAAAAATACGTTAAATCAATATATTTTTATTATTAAAAAAGTTTTCTAAAAATCTTGTATAAATTTAACCATATATTTTAACAGAAACATTATATAATCTTACAAATCTTTCTAATTTATCTTTTACATACAAGTTTCAAATGGATTTTTTAATTACTCTCATCTAATCTACTTCATTCTTTTTTGTTTAAGTATATGGTTTAATGATTGGATTTGATCTTTAAAATGGTGAAACTTCTATAAGATCACATGTTCAATCCATATGAGCATTAAAATGCCTCATTCTAATCATGAAGATTTACTCACGTCAACTTCAAACTACCCGCAAAATAAATAGACGCATGGGATTAGTATCGGAAGCTATGTTACGAAAAATAGTGTATTTCTTAATTTTGTATCAATTAAATAATATATAAAAAAGTAATTAAAATAGGAGTGAAAAATAGAGAGGGGTCAAAAAGCATGTCAACTCCATCAGGAGATGACACAAGGTGTGTGTAAGTTGGCATTGAATCAGCATCCATATACTTCGTATATGACACAGGATTAGGAAGCCACCATTGTCATTCCAGTTTCTTTTTCTTCCTTATTTTCTATCAATATATTTAAATATATGGAACAAAATGGGTACAACTTGTTACATTAATTTGTTGTGTACTTCATATAGATCATATTAACTTTTGATTTTTTAATAATTAAAAGTGTATTTCGTTATAGGGCTCACACATGGTGCCCAAACTTATACCCGTTATACTGATACTTGCAAATCATTTGGATTAGAAATTTGATCCATAAATACAACTGGTGTTGCGGAATAAATGTAGGAAAATAATTGGGATACTTAGTTAATTGGCGTGCCTAAAAATAAATCTAACTATTTATGTTGATACGAAAGGAGTGGCTAGCTTTTTCTTTTGAGTAGCAGGCAAAGCAAAACGTAAGTCTTCTAAGCTTATTTTAAGAGTTTTTGAGATTATTAGCTTAAATAAATTTAAATAAACTTGAAAATACAAACTAATTTAAACTTATGTAATTTCAAAACACCCCTTAAGTTCATTTTTAGGTTAACGAACTAGGTTAATTTATAACTGAGCTAAGTTATCCGTATGTTAGAGCCCCGTTATATGTTTCAAATTTGTCCTAACCGTATTTGAGATTAAAATCAAGAATTTTCGAATATGAAGGTTAATCAACTACCCCAACCACCCCTATATCCAAAAGATATCGTCATATATAGTCATTTTTAAATAAAAAAGCATGATACTTTCCGCATCAGGCAAACAATAATACTGTTGATTGGGTGCATCACATCGTGCTAATTATTACATATTCTGTATGGGTAATTGTCAAAGATTTTGGTTCCCCTATACGTAGTTTTCGAATGTTATTCTCTAGAGTTACCTTTGTTCCCTGCCTATAAGATCAAAATGTGCCTGACACTTTCATATTTAGATATACAGTCAATGCTCATAATATACGCGATCTAAATATTACCGTAATTATTTTCGAACATTCTTTTGTCCATCTGGTAAATGTTACTGTTAGGTACTAGAAAGTTGTAATAGATAGTCTAGGGGGTAAATGGTAACATTGTATAGATGTTAAGTTTTGTTTAGGAAATGGTCCTAACTAACCAAGGAATTAAGCCATGGTATAAATACCATTGTGTAAGGCTTAATTCACAACTTTTGCACAATTATCATTTCAATTTCTCTGCATTTGTTCACTCTCTCTCTCTCTAGATTTCTCTCACTAAAACCCTAATCCATCTTCTTCACTTTTCATCCAAAACTCATCATCCAACACCTATTATGGATTGATTAAGTGTAATTGTGCTTTTCAATTGGTATCAGAGCATAATTTCATCTTGAAAACGATCCAAATCCATCAATTGGTGTTAAAATCAGAAGAATCAGTGGGTTTTTGAAGGTTTTTGAAGAAAAAGGGGTTTAAGATCAAAAATCAGATTTAAGGTATTATTTCTTGTTATTATGGATTGAATAGCTTCATTTTATTGTTATATTAAGCTTATAATCAAGCTAGGATCGAATCTAATCCATACTGATGAAGAATTAAGGGTTTTAGGAAAAACCATTAAAGCTTCAAAAACCCTCTAAATTCAAATTTTCGAATAGATCTAGGTTGTTTTTGAGTAATATAGTTGCAATGGATTGAAGAAAATAGTATTTGGGTCAGTTTGTTATAAGAATCATTGAATTTGGGCAAGAAACGAGCATTTTAGGATCAAATTAGTGGGTTTTCAGGGTCTGCTCGTAACTGTTCTGCTCAAGAAATTGTTCGGCCCGAGAACAGTAACAAGTTCGGCCCGAACTTCATCACAACTTCGGCCTGAACTTCACACCACAACTTCGACCCGAATTTCTACACAACTTCGGCCCGAACTTCAACACTAACTTCGGCCCGAACTACTACCCAACTTCGGCCCGAACTTTAACCCTACTTCGGCTCGAACTTCTTTCACTACCTCGGCCCGAACTTCTTTTGAACTTCGGCCCGAACTTCTTTTACACTTCGACCCGAACTTCTTTTTGTACCTCGGCCCGAACTTCTTTTGTACTTCGGCCCGAACTTCTTTTCCATATTTAAATAATTTTTTTCGGTCGTTCTTTCTTCCAACAAGATATGACTTCCAAGGACGCCTTGTCCATTGGATCACACACGAAACCACCTGTTCTCTACCGAGGAGAATACGGTCAATGGAAGAAACGGTTTCTCCATTTCATCCTGAGCCAACAAGCTGGTCCATCTATCCTTGAATCCCTTACAACCGGACCCGCTAAGTTCTATCGTGCTGTGGCTCCAGCCCTAAACACCGAACCAGCAATACCTGGAGGTGTAATCGAAATTCCCCCGGCGGAATACACTCAAGAGCAAAAGGATAGGGCTAGGGCGGATGTGCTCGCACACTCCTACATGCTACAAGGCATAACAAATGAAATCTACAGCAGCCTTGATAGCTTCAGCACGGGGAAAGAGCTTTGGGATGAAATTCAAAAGCAAATGGAGGGTACCGACCTGGGTAATAAAGCAAAGATGGTTTCGACCTTAAACGCCTATGGTCAATTCAAAGCTACCCCAATGGAAGAACTAGGGGAAACGTATCTTAGATTCTGCAACATGCTCAACGATCTCCGAAAGAACAACCTCATCAAAGAGAAGCTTGAGATCAACATCAAATTCATCCAATCCCTACTACCGGAGTGGGAGATGTTTGGAAACAGTGCAATGCAGCACAAGGATTTGAGCTCCATAGATATTCATGAACTATATGAGTACCTACATCAAAACGAGCCTATGGTGAAAGGAATCGTCAAAAACAGGCAAGATATGACAGACACCTTGGCAATGTTGACCAAACAAAATCTGGCTCTTAACAAAGGTATCAACGAAGCAATGGTTGCAGCACAAACAAAAGAAGTGGTACATGAAGAACCAGAAACTCTGATCCCAGCGGGGACACAAGATGAAATCGACTCAGTTCGTCAAGCCTTGGCTCTCATTTCCTCCTATAACAAAAAGTACTATAAGAAACCAACCAACAACAATCTTAGATCATCCTCAAATTTCAAATTCAATTCCTCTTCTCAAACCCCGAACAACAAATCCTCATCTTCCTCCACCGAGCCACCTAAGAAATGTTACAATTGTGGTCTGACTGGCCATTTTGCCAAAGAATGCCAGAAGCCAAAGGTGAAGGACTCAGAATACTTTAAACGGAAAATGCTCATGGCCAAACAAGTTGAAAATGGGAAAGTTCTACTGGCTGAGGATCTACAGTGGTTGGAGGACTCTGATGATCAAGAGGAAGAGGAATGCACAGCAAGCCTGGCTCTCATGGTGAGATCTAACGAACTCAGAGCTGCACTGGGCATTCCTGAGAATGATGAAAATGAGGTACACTCTTTATTAACTGATTCAGACACTGATGAATCAGAAAATTCCTTGTTTAATGAAAAACTCTTTACTAAAATTGATGAGAAATCACACTTGACAAAACAAATAACTGATTTGGAATCTGAAAAAGATCAACTCTTAAATGATTTGAGTGAATTAAGTCAAGTTTCTCTTCAAATAACTCAAGTAAACAAGGACTTACAAAATCAGTTGTCTACATCAAAATCAGCTTTTCAATTTCAAATTACTGAGTTACAAAATGATCTACAAACACAAATAAATACAACGAATGCATCAAACACACAAATCCAAAAATTAAAAGATGAAAATTTAACCTTCCGTCGCCAACTTGAAACTCTTGTTCCTCAAGTAAATCAAATTAATAATTCAAATCAAAAAACACAAGAGTTACAACAACAGTTGTCAACATTTCATGCTGCTCACACCAGTGAAGTAAATCGTCTAAATCACATAATTAATACAAAAAATCTTGAAATATCAAACCTAAAAACGATGAAGACGGTATCAAATGACAAAGACGACTCCAAGTAGCTGATAAATGACTTAGCTATCCAACTCAGTCGAGAGCAAACATGGATGAAGTCTGCTGACATCAAGATGAAGGATTACCAAGATAAGTTGAAGGCAGCTGATAACGAAATTCAAAAACTAAATGAACAAATCACAAACATCACAAACAATTTTAACAAGGAAATCGATGAACAATCAGCAACCATACACAGTCTTACTGTCAAGAAAGAAAATGCTGAAGAACACATCTCCAAACTGGAGCAGACGATTGTGAAAGCTGGTCACACTGAACAAACAATAAAATTAAATCAACCAAAAGAGTTCAGATCTTTCAAATCAAAAGTGGGTCTCGGCGCTGAGAACTCCCGTCCTCTGGAAAAAGCTGCGGATGTTGTTCCCACACTATACAATTACGATTACATGAACTTGGGAATATGGCAAAGCTTTCTTCATATGCCGGACGAGGAAGCAGAAATCGAGAAATTCAACAGAGAAAAGAAGGAATACGCTCAAATCAGCTTTAACTATTCTGAATTGAACTATACATATGAAAAGAATAAAGCAAAATTTCAAAACAATGAGTACTTCCCGATTGTCACTCCAGAAGAATTTTCCATTTCTGATAATGAAGTTTTAAAACAAACAATTGAACCAAAGCTTTATGTTCCACCGTTGATTTTAGAAAAGAAAATTGTTCAACTTGAATCTGAAATTGACGACACTCACAAGGCCTTTGATAAAGAAAAGGAAAAACTTCAAATCAAAATACATAATTTAGAGGACACCATTTTAGAATTAAAAACTAAAACGAGCAATGCTGTTTCCAAAAATTCTAAAGCCTCTCTATTAGGGCCAGCACCGACAAACCCAGTTCCAACGATCTTGAAGAGAAGCTCTAATCCACCTATTTTGAATCTTGCAGATGGAAGATTAGAGTCCAGAGGGAAGAAGTCCATGAAGCAATCAGAAGTCAACAGAGCCACACAGTCAAAGAACTCTATTCAGACTGGATCCAGTATGCTTAAGAAGCCTAGTCTACTTAAGAAGTCTAGTCCACCTAAGTCTGTAGTTTCATCTTTTTCTGTTCAAAATAAATGTAATGACTCTAGACAGTTTATTTCTCCAAAAGAAGCTCATGGCATGTGTAAAAACTCTAATTTTGTGAAAACTGTTTTAACAGCTTTTAGAACAGACTATGATTCTACTGTTTATCGTCCTGTCCGTTACTCTCCTGATTTTGGTGATGTGTATGTTAAAACTGACAAATATGGAACAAAAAGATTTTTTGACAAAAGTACAAAGAAACAGATAACTCAAACTGATAAACGTTTTTTTTGTAAAACTTGATGCACCTTGCAGTATTCATAAGAACATCGTCTCTCATAAATCTGGTAAACTTATAAACACATGCAGAACGTGCTATCCATATCTATGAAAATCACACGTCACTAAACCAGCAAAATCAACTCAAAAGATCTTATCATCTCCGGTTTTCAAACAACAGAAGAAATCTTCTCAAACTCCACAAACTTCTGTTTCTAACAAAAGATCAAAAGCTCAAAAGCTACCCTCAAAACAATCAAAGATGCCGTCTAAACAACCACAAATTTCTGTTTCTCACTTCTCTTCTAGTCGCACATCTCCTCAGGGTAAAGCTGCACAAAAGCCAAAACCGTCAGTTCTCCCCAAATTCGACAAACCATCCATTAAAACGTCCACTCATGTGAAATATACTTGGGTTAAAAATGAAAAATCTCATTGGATTATCCAATCCTCTGAAAAATCTCTCAAATGGATCATCAAATCTGAACTGCCTCCTAGCAGTTCCCAAAAGCTCTAAATTGATCATCTTATAATATCTGCATAAAACATATGTCTCTAATCGTTCTGGACCCATACAAGATTGGGTACCTAAAATGTTGTATTTGTTTTATGTAGAATGTGTGGTACCTCGACTCGGGCTGTTCGAGGCACATGACAGGAAACAAAAATCTCCTGACCAACTTTCGTGAAAAATACTTAGGAACGGTCAAATTTGGAAATGATCACTTAGCAGCCATCTTAGGTCTTGGTGATCTTATCTGCCATAACCTGATAATCAGAAATGTTGCCTTTGTCGAAGACCTCTCACATAATCTCTTCAGCATCGGAAAATTTTGTGACAAGACTCTAGAAGTAAACTTTCGCACAAAGAAGTGTGCCATTCGGACATATGACGGGGATGAACTTCTAACTGGAACTCGTGACACAAACCTCTTCACTATTGATCTTAATGACCTGAGTACAACCGAAGAAGTCTGTCTCGTGTCTAAAGCTACTGCAAATGAGTCATGGTTATGGCATCGACGTTTGTCTCATCTCAACTTTAAAACCATGAACAAACTCGTAAAAGGAGGTCATGAGTCGGGATTGCCAGATGTTGCCTTTGACAAAGATCACAAATGTTCTTCGTGTGAAAAAGGGAAAATGACCAAAAAGTCTCACAAACCTAAACCTGCTCCCAGTACTTCCAAACCTCTTGAACTTCTTCATATGGACTTATGCGGTCCAATGAGCGTTCACAGTCTTGCAGGAAAACGTTATGTTTTGGTTATTGTTGATGACTATTCCAGATACACATGGGTTTATTTCCTTCATTCAAAGGATGAAGCCGCAGAGATCATAATCTCATTTATCAAGAAAACTCAAGTAAACCTGGAATTAAATGTTCAAACAATCCGTACCGACAATGGTACTGAATTCAAGAATCGGGTCCTTAAATCTTATCTTGAATCTGCTGGCATCACCCATCAATTTTCCGCTGCACGAACTCCTCAACAGAACGGTGTTGTTGAAAGACGAAACCGCACTTTAGTGGAAGCTGCTCGTACGATGCTTTCATTTTCAAAACTTCCTCTGTCGTTATGGGCAGAAGCCATCAGCACCGCCTGTTTTACACAGAACCGCTCAATCATAAACAAAACATACAACAAAACTCTTTATGAGCTAATCAACAATCGAATACCAAATGTTAACTTCTTCCACATCTTTGGTAGTCGATGCTTCATCCTATCTGATAACGAGAAACTCAACAAGTTTGAAGAGAAAGCCAAGGAAGGAGTCTTTATAGGCTATTCAAAGGATTCAGCCTCATTCAGAGTATACAACCGCTCTACAAGAATGGTCAGAGAAAGTGTCAATGTCTCATTTGATGAAACATTCTTGCTTTATTCAAGCTCAACTGGCATTGAAAGACCTCTACCCACAACCTCCACTAACCATTCATACTCTCTGAATGATCTTGAAATCCTATTCCAACACTTCCATGATGAATATCACAACGTCAGACACCCACCCCCACCCCCACCTCCACCCCCACCCCCACCCCCACCTCCACCCCCACCCCCACCCCCACCTCCATTTGATACCAATTGAAAAGCATAGATTCATTGATTCAATCCATTTGATGGTGTTGGAGAACATGAGAATGGATCGGGTAGTTGATGGAGAACGAGACTTCTTCTTCCGGTGCCCAGTAGGGGTTGTTTTCCGCCATCGGTTTGAGCCTGTATGGAGGAACCAGGGTGTTCTCGTCAATGATATGTTGTGCCGCCATCTGAAGATTAGACACTAAGAAAATGCGGCACAAAACAATGATTAAAGTTTGTGCACAGTGTTAACAAAAGAAATGTAACGATGATGTTTCACACTTTTCGAGACGAGAGGGTTCAAAGTAATTTTAATAGTAGTTAAAAGATAATATAAAAATTTTTAATTTATTAAAAATATTTAATAAATAAAAATTAGTAAATTATAATTATAAAAAAATAAAATAAAAAAACTTAGAAGAAAGAAAAGTAGTTCGGGCCGAGCTACAGTAACAACTTCGGGCCGAACATTGTTAGGTCACAACACCCCTGGTTTGTTAGTTAATTGATTAGAATGATTATACAAGAGACAATTAAAGTGTAAAACACAGTATTAGAGTCGGTGTACAAATCCACTAAGTGTGGTATGCTGCGGAAAAGCAATACCACTGATCAATTACAAGATATGAAAGTGTAGAGTGAATTGGTGAGTACTCCTTTGCAAGATGATCTCTATTTATAATGTTATAGAGATCTTACATAATGAGCAAAGGAGTAACCGAAGGACTAAGCAAGGAAAATGACTAAGATCAAGGGATTTGATCTTAGTCCGTTACTATACTGAGTATCACTCAGTCCTTCTACTCAGTCCTTGTACTCAGTATCACTATCTGATACTGAGTACTGATACTGAGTTCCAATACTGATCACTCAGTATCAGACCTAAACTTAGCTATATTATTCTACATATAAATTACAGCTAGTTTAGGTTGTTTTGTTATCTTAAGATCTAAAGGGGCAAGGCTTTTTGCCTTAACAGTCTCCCCCTATCTAATGATAACAAAACAATTACAAAGAGATAAACAAAAATTACAACAGCATAGGTAACAATATCTTCTTCTTCATTTGCTGTTGATGGCTTCATACTCATAGAAGACTTCTTGTTTGATGTGGACAAACTCTTCTCTGCTTTTGAGTTCATCCCTCCTGCTATTCAGTACTGCAACAATCTTCTTTCTGAACCAAGAGTCTTCTTTCTTGGTGATCATCCATTTCAGTCCAACAAGGTGACTGATTTGAGCTCTTGGAAGATCTTCATCAGAAATGAAGCATTCTCTATCCTCTGAGTCAGTATACATATATCCAGAAGTTGGATATATGACACTCTTTTGATCCTGAAAGACAAGGTTAGGAGGAAGAGGATACTTTCTAAGATACTTGTATGTATGAAGGCACTCTGGTCTGTTGTTTGAGTAAGCCTCAGTCATCACACTGAGTGTTCTGTACTCTATTTCATGAAGTAAGTCCTTCTCATAACATACTGCAGCTACTGCACAGATCTCATCCAAGACTATTTGATCATAGGTTGATTTCTTTGGAAGCTCTTTGATCAGTCTTGTGATCTTCACCCAGTCTTGAAGACCAATTCTTTGAATGTCATGAATAAATATCTTCATGGGGGGACTGGTTAAGCCAGTACAAGTGATAGTAATTCTTCCTTCTTTGAGCTTCACTTTTACTTTATTGACATCCAGATTTAACCAATGTATCCCCCTTACATTTTGAAATGTTTTGGTCCTCAAGAACTCCTTTCTTTGTTCCTTATACTGAGTCCTAGCAGCAACCATATTCCAATAATGTTGAATATGGTCTGGACCCTTTCTTGAGATTCTATGTGAAGGACCAGGAGTATCAGTATCTGGGTCAGATTCTGGTTCAGTTTTGACTCCCAACTCTTGCTCATATAAAAATCTTTCTTGTTCTGCCCAGAGTTGTTGAGGAGTCAGTCTTGGAGCCTGCTCGGTATCACTGTCCCTTGTAAGAACAGGTCTTCTTTGTCTTGTTACCAGAGGAGCAGATTCCTCACTTGATTCAGAAGAAGTGAGAACAGCATTGATAGGTCTTCTTGATAAGGAACTCCTTCTTCTAATTACCAGATTTTCTGGTTCCTCATCATCCGAGGATGATGATGAAGAACTTTCTTGTTCTACCAGATTTAGTGCATAGTTTGCTAAATCTGGTTCTTCATCTTCATCATCAGCAATAGGCCAGATGAAAGGCCTATAGACCACAATTTGTAAATTATTCTCTTCAAGAGCAGGTGGCTCAGAATAAGTTTGCTGTGGTTGGTCAGTATGAGTCTCCCCCTGAGCAGATGGCTCAAGTGGGTCTTGAACTAGTGATGCTGACCTTGTTCTTTGTCTTCTTCTCTCATACTGAATGCGAAATGGCTCAGTATGAGGGCTTTGCTGATGTTGTTGTTGTGGAGGTTGATCTTCATTCAATCTTCTTCTTTTCTCCCCCTGAGCAGAAGGCTCAGTTTGATCAACCTCAGTATCTCTTTGTCTCTTCTCCCCCCTTTTGTTATCATTTGATGAGGAGGGAAGAGGATCAGTATCACCACCCATGTCCCCTTCAGGTTGTTCAAGAGTAGGGGAGGGCATGGGCTCCGTTGCAGCATCAGTATCACCAGCACCTCCTTCTCCTTCTCCTTCTTCATTGTGGTCACCATGTGAACCTGGTGGAGTTTGTGGAGGCTGCTGTGGTTGTTGAAGGAGTGATACTGACTGTTTTATTAAGTCAATATCACCACTCATCTTGTCCATTCTGGCTAGTATTACATTTTGAGTTTGTTGGATGGCCAGAATGTGCTGCATGATTGCTTGCAGAGTCACTTGGTCTGCTGCAGCCTGAGATGCCTGAATGCCCTGCACAGATGGTGCTAAAGAAACAAAAATATAAAACTGGTTAGAAAGAAAGGTTTATCAAATAGAATTGTGGTGTTGTTTAATTCTACAATCATATAAACAGAGTTTGTGAAGTCTGTATTTCATCTGGTATAGGATGAAATATTGTGGACTTGTGCATAGCATGTGTAAGAAGATTTTAGTAAAGGTGAGTGTGAAAATTTAAGTAGCTCAGTATAGGATAAGTCACATTTACTAAAAGGTTTGGGTGTGGGAATTCGAAGCCTGGGATGTGCTTCTTGATATTTTCAATGTTTATCACTCGGTATGAGAGTGATAACAGAAATGTGGCTAAACCCCATGGGATATTTTTGGATTTTGTGGCTTAAGGGTTTGGGATCATTTCTTGAATGATGCTACCCAACTCAAAAATAAGTTGGACATTATTCAAGCAGCACCAGTGGGTGTCAGAATGACATCAACCACCATTGTCTCTTTAAATGTTGAGACAACTGTAGACTGACAATGATCAATTTAGTGTGCTCAGTATATGAATTTTGCATAGCAGCAGTGGGCTAGCTATGTTGGCCATAAAGGGATATATATTTGAAAGATCGTTTGAGACTTTGGTCAGTATTGAGTTGGTACTGGCCAATACTTAGTCTCTATTTGGGAATGAAATATATATATATAAGTTTAAGGGCTTTTTAGAAATTCATACCTGAGACTCTGTCAGATTCTCTTCTAGCATCTGCAGAGGTCGGTGCAGGGTCATGTGTTTGTTGATGTGCAGCACCAACATCTTCAATACCGACCTCTATGTTATGCTGAGCACCTTCCATTGTAGTTTGTGCATATTGAATCTCCACATCAAGAGGAACATGAGGTTCCTCAATTGGTTGAGCAGATGGAGGAAGTTCTGGACTTGGAAGGTCAGCGGTGGCTGCAACTAGGCTTTGGGCTTGAAGAGAGGCAGTTAATGATGGAACATTTGCCGGTTGCACATCCTCAGATGATAAGTTTCCCATAATGATAGGAGAGAGATTCCTTCTTCGTCTATGAAGAACCAATGGTGTGTCTTCTGAGGACTCAGTTTCAAGAACGGTTTCAATATGAGGAGCAGCAAGATCTTGTGCAGGTGGAGAGATAGTTGGTTCTTGAACTTGTGGGACATCCTGCATCTCAATATCTTGACCAGCCTGGGCTCCATTGCCACTATTATCATCATTATCATCATCACCATCATTGTCTGACTCAGTATCAGACATATCATCTTCATCATTTATATGTTCTTGAACAATGGCCCACATAGGAGGACTTAGAAGAGGCTCTCCTTCTCTTGGCCTATAAAAGAAAATCTTCTCACTAAGCGGAGGAAGATCAACTCTTGGACTATGAAAATCATCATAAATGTGTGTGGGCATTGAGTGTTGAAAGATGAGTGATAGAAATCTGCAGAAAGGGACATTGCATTCCCTTGTGTTTGCTCGGACCAGAGTAGCTAATTCATTGAAAATTAGGCGAGCAAAATCAATATTTCTTCCATAGTACAGAGCATGTACTATTTGCATCCCAAATTCGTTTATTTGGTCCAAAGCTCCCGTCTTGTGGGTCATACATCGAATTATTGTTGTGATGAGAATACCCCACATAGGACCAAATTCATTTCTTTTGATTGTGCCCGTTGTTCCTCTTCGACCCAGAAATGGCAGTACAGAGCGTGCCTCTGATCTATCAACAAATGGGTCATACTGAGCTTGGGCGGGAAGTCTCAGTGCTTCACGAATGATTGCAGTAGAAACAAAAGCTCTTCTTTGATCCCTGATTACCCATCCAGCAATCATATCTGGGGAATCGAGTGTGGCAGAGTACCAAAACTCGCATAACATTTCTGGGTAAATTGCTCGAGGAGATAATGTCAGTGCACGAGCAATTGGGCAATGCTTCATAAAAGTCACGATGTTCGTGAATTCTTGGCATACCCAAGCTTGAGGAATATTGAAATTTGCTGTGATGTTGTTCCTCGCAAACCTGGGTACTTCATTATTTCGGAATTGGATTTCCGATTCAACGTTTGGAGCAACAAAAGTGTAATTCGCCATCTGTGATTGTGATTTGAAAATGTTTTGCTTGCTAAGAGAAAGTGAAATCGTTAATCGCAGAGAGAATTGAAAATGAAAGAAAGAAATAACAGTTAAAAAATTTGAAGTAAAAATAAACGGTTATTTATAGGAGATTTGAAAGATAATTAAGGTATTGGGAAGTAAAAACGGCTAATTTGACTGCCTTATCCTCTGCCAACGGTAACTTTCTTATTAAGAAAGGTTACCGTTTGAGCAGTATGAGGATTAAGCTCGGTGTAAGAGCCGTCATACCCCAATACCGAGTTAAAAAAAAATTTAATTTTAAAAAATTTTAAAAAATATAAAAACAATTAATTTACTCTTGAAATTAAAAAAAAAATAAAAAATTTTAAATTTTGATGATAACAGACTAGTGATACTGAGTGGTCAGTATCAACAGGAGTGATACTGAGCACTCAGTTTTAAAGAAATTTAATAAAGATTAAGGATTCAACATACCTAATTGCCCTAGTAAATACATAAACCTTTCCTCAGGAAGAGGTTTAGTAAACACATCAGCCAATTGTTCATTTGTTGGTACATAATCTACTTCAACCTTACCTTTTTCCACATTATCTCGAATAAAGTGGTGTCTGATATCAATGTGCTTGGTTTTGGAGTGATAGACTGGGTTCTCTGTGATAGCAATAGCACTCTTGTTATCACAATGAATAGGAGTCTTATGAAAGTTGAACCCATAGTCTAAGAGTTGATACTGCATCCATAATAATTGAGCACAACAACTTCCTGCAGCAACATATTCTGCTTCTGATGTGGAAGTTGCTACCGAATTTTGTTTCTTGGATGACCAGCCAACTAGTCTTCCACCTAGGAATTGACATCCTCCACTTGTGCTCTTTCTGTCCAATCTACAACCTGCAAAATCTGCATCTGTGTACCCTTCAAGGTCAAAGTTTGAGTCTTTGGGATACCAAAGACCCAGGTTAGGAGTACCTGTAAGATATCTAAAGATGCGCTTAACTGCTTTCATGTGTGATTCTTTAGGATCAGCCTGATACCGAGCACACAAACATGTGGCAAACATGATATCAGGCCGACTAGCAGTTAAGTAAAGTAAGGAACCAATCATACCTCGGTATGTGGATTGACATACTGGTTTACCAGTTTCATCCTTACTTATCTTATCCTGAGTACCCATAGGAGTGTGCATGGAAGATAAATTTTCAAATTTGTATTTCTTTAACATGTCATGCACATACTTACTTTGATTTATAAAAGTGCCATCAGGCTTTTGTTCAACTTGTAAACCAAGAAAGTAAGTAAGTTCTCCCATCATACTCATCTGATACTGAGTTGACATTATCTTAGCAAACCAGTCACACATTGACTTGTCAGTGGAACCAAAGATAATATCATCTACATATATCTGAATGAGTAAGATATCAGAACCTTTCCTTTTTGAAAATAATGTTTTATCAATTTTACCTCTTGTAAACTTATTTTCAATAAGATACTCAGACAAGGTGTCATACCAGGCTCTTGGAGCTTGTTTGAGCCCATATAGAGCTTTATCAAGCTTGAAAACATAATGAGGAAATTTGGGATCAACAAAACCTGGAGGTTGTTTAACATAAACTTCTTCTTGTAGTTTTCCATTTAGAAAAGCACTTTTGACATCCATCTGATAAACTTTGAAATTCTTAAAGGCTGCATATGCAAGATACAACCTAATAGCTTCTATTCTTGCAACTGGTGCAAAAGTTTCATCATAGTCAATGCCTTCTTCTTGCCTGTAACCTTGAGCAACTAACCTTGCTTTGTTTCTGATGACAACACCATCCTTGTCCATCTTGTTTCTGAACACCCACTTAGTACCAATAATAGTTTTGCCAGAAGGAGGTGGTACTAAGTTCCAAACTTTGTTTCTTTCAAACTCTGTGAGCTCTTCTTGCATAGCCTCTACCCAATCTTCATCTAATAAAGCTTCATCAGCTTTCTTTGGTTCAATGGTAGATAGAAAACTTGAGAAGAAACAAAAGTTTGCAGTTGCTTGGGTTGGAAATTCTAATTTTCTTCTTGTTTGGACACCTTCTTCAATAGGACCAATAATGTTTGAGTGTGGATGGTCTCTGTGTTCCCTTAAATTGTTTCCTAAGGGAGCATTTGAAATAGGATCAACAATATCTTGTTGATTTGGTGTGTTGTCTGTCTGATACTGAGTGGAATTCTGATCAGTATTAGACAGTGCAGGTTGCTGTTCATCTTCATTTTGCAGAGTTGATGTGGATTCTTGTGAAGTGTTGGATGTTTCACCTTCTTCATAAATAGAGTGGTTCAGATCATTGGTTGGAAACTCAGTATGGAGGTCCTCTGATATGGGAACCTCAGTATTAGTCTCATTTGAGTGATACTGAGTTTGAACTTGATCAGTTTCATTAAACTTATTAGGAATAAAGTGTGGATAAAACTTAGGCTGTTCAGCAATGGAGTGTTCTGGATTGCATAGAATATCTATGCCACTTATGTCTTCACTTGCTGAGGTAGAATGCTCATTCTGATCTTCATCGAATGTGACATGAATGGATTCTACAATCATCTTGGTTGAGATGATATACACTCTGAAAGCTTTAGAGTGTGGAGAGTAGCCCATGAACACACCTTCATTTGCTTTGGGAGCAAATTTATTGAGATTTTGTTTTGTACTGAGTACAAAACATTTACTCCCAAAGATGTGGAAATATTCCACATTAGGAATCTTGCCATTGTATAACTCATATGGAGTCTTCAGATGTCTTTGGACTATAGTGGCTCTATTCTGAGTGAAGTTTGCACAGTTTACAGCTTCAGCCCAGAAACTCAGTGCCAGTCCAGCATGGCATAATAAAGTTCTTGCAGCTTCAATCAGTGTTCTGTTCTTTCTTTCTACAACACCATTTTGTTGTGGTGTGTAGGCTGCAGAGAAGTTTTGAATGATTCCTTTTTCTTCACAGAAATCTGCTAATACTGAGTTCTTAAACTCAGTACCATGGTCACTTCTAAGTTGCTTGACCTTGTTGCCTTTTTGAAGTTCCTCTCTTTTTATAAAGGCAATGATTTCGGTTGTTGCATCTGACTTAGTCTTGAGGAAGATGACCCAAGTATATCTTGAAAATTCATCAACTAAGACTAGAGTATAGATCTTTTTGGCCAAAGATGGTGTGCTGATGGGGCCAAAAAGATCCATATGTATCATAGTAAGAGGTTCATTGATGGAGTGATTGACTTTAGATTTGAATGAACTCTTCTTCTGCTTGCCCATTTCACATGCTGAGCATAACTTATCTTTTGAATAAGTAATTGTGGGCAATCCTCTCACCAGTTTCTTCATACTGAGCTCGTTGATATTTCTAAAATTGATGTGAGAGAGTTTCTTGTGCCATAGCCAATGTAATTCTGGCTTGACTTTAGAAAGCAGGCATACTCGAATAGTTGGGTCTATTTCAGATAGGTTGACCACATATACGTCTTTTTCTCTTCTAGCAATGAGTACAGGTTGCCCTTTATCATTGTAGATGATTCCTGCAACCTTTCTGAATCGAGCTTCATTGTCATCATCACACATCTGGCTGATACTGAGCAGATTGTGTTTTAGACCCTCTACATAGGCAACTCTTTTAAAAGTTATGTTGCCTGCCTTGATCACACCATAACCTCTTGTTTTTCCCACCGAGTCATCTCCAAACTTGACAGAAGGACCCTTCTCTGGAGTATAATTGAGAAGGTATTCCATACTGCCTGTCATGTGTCTTGAGCAGCCACTATCTAAGTACCACTTTCTGTCACCCTGCACAAGACACAAAATAAGAGTTAGTTCTTTTTAGGAACCCATTTTTGAATGGGACCTTTGGTGGGATAAACACAATTTGACTTGATATCTTTATGTGGAGAGGTCGGTATCACTTCAGGGGTAACTTTAGAAGTTTTCTTTGGTGATACTGACTTAGTTTCTCTCCTTTTCTTTGGTACTGAGTACCTAGGACTTGAGAGATTAGTCCAGCATTCATCTCCCTTATGACCAGTATGATGACATCTATAACATTTTCTAGGTCTATTTCTAAACATATTTTCATATGGTATTTTAGAAAAATATTTCACTTTTGGTAGGTCAGTATGAACGAGTTTTGCAAATTGTTTACTTAAAGATTTGACTTGATCACCAAGTGTTTTTAAAATGTTAATTTTGTTATTTCTAATAGATGTATTAACATTGTTTTTAACTGGTTTAGGAGATGGAGGATCTGGTTGCTTATTTTTATTTGACAGAGAAGTCTTTCTAATATTATTAGTGGTAGACTTCTTGTCTTTACCAACCAAAGACCTAGTTGAAGTTGTCTTTTGTTTATCATGTTTTGAAGGAACAACTTTAACAGGTTCTTTAGATATCTCAGTATATAATGTTTCTGTTCCTGTAACTTCTGTATTTGATGAAACATGTGAGATAGAAGTTGTCTTATTATCATTATATAATTCAAAAGTTGTTGTATTAAATAATAATTCAAAAGGTGGAACAGCAGAAGTGTCATACTGAACTATTGGTAGCTCGGTATCAGAAATTTCTGTTATTTGAAATTCAATACTGAGTTCTTGTAGCTCAGTATAGCACTTTGAGCAGATGGAAGGACCAATAGGTTTTTCTAAAATTTCATTTTCTTCATCATCTGACTCAGTTTGACATCCAACTTCACATAAAGTTTTAGCTTTTACAAAATTAATAGGGTTCATAGTAGAAAACTCTTCAAATAAATCAGCAAAATTGTTCCTGTTTTTAAATTGAGGATCAACACCAAGTGCAGCCCTCACATTTTCTGGAAATTGTTCATTTAAACATTTATTTAATTTTATTGAAGCATTTCCCCAAGATTTACACTGTTTTTCAAATTTCTCTTTTTCAAGTTTGTGTAAATGAGCTTTATCAGCTAATCTTTGGTTAATGTCTTTTAAATCTGAAAAGTTTAGTTCTAAATTTTTATATTTTGCTAATTTATCCAAGTTTTCATTATTTACCCTTTCAAGTTCTTTAATTGTTAATTTTAAAGCTTTTTCTTTTTGTACAGAAGTTTTAAGATCAACAAGCATATACTCAAAAATCTTGGTTTTTTCATTCACTGAATAAGTTTGAAAGGAACTTACCTTGTACAACTGAGTGGAATCCCAATCAGTATGAACACTCATCCTCTCAGCCTCTTTGATATCCTTTTCAAAGGAACTCTTCAAATCATCTTCAGTGAAAGCCATAAAGGCTTTATTCTCAATCTCTTCTTCATCATCACTTAACTCTTCATCCATCCAGGCTTCTGAGTAAAGTGCTTGATGAGGTGCTCCATTTCCTTCTGCCCTCTTTCCCTTGCTCCAATTCCTCAGCTTGACATATTTGTCTCTATATCTTTTTGCTCGGTATGCAATCTTGTCATTTTGGTCAGTCTCAGAAGACTTGGTATGACAATTTGCAGCAATATGTCCAGGCTTTCCACACCTATAGCACAGACCTGATCTTGGGTCAGTATTAGAAGAGCTAACACCAAGCCTCTTCTTCTTCAACTGATCCAGCTTCATAGACATGAGAGCCATTTGAGTTTCAAGCTCTTCTGCCTCAGCATTAGCAAGATCAACTTCTGGTTCATCTGGCTCAGTCACAGTATAAGCCTGTTGCACAACTAGAGCCATACCAGTGGAAGACTTGTCAGTTTTCTTCCAGTTGATCAGTCTTGCAGCATTATTCTCCTCATGATTCAGCATTAGACCATACAAAGTTTGAAGAGTGTATGACTCAATGTTGTTAGCAGCATTGACAGAGTTTGTCATGTCAAGAAATTGTTGAGGAAGACTATCCAGGAACTTTTGAACAAGCTCTCCTTCCTCTTTCACAATGCCTACACTGATTAAATCATGGATAACAGTATTGAACCTGTTATAGAGAGTGGTGATGTCTTCATTTGGAGTTGAAAAGAAATTTTCATATTTCCTTCTCATGTTGCTTTTTCTTTGCAACTTCACCTTTGCTGTACCTTCATAGGTGACTGATAGGCTATCCCACATAGCCTTTGCTGTTGGCAATTTCATAATTGCATTAAGTATCTCTTTGGTAACAGCATTACCAATCACCCCTTTAGCTCTGGAGTCTAAAGCATACAACTGACGGTCAGTATCAGTCCAGTTGTGCTTTAGTTTAGGTACAGATCTTATGCCCTCAGGAGCATCATCAGTAGCAGCAACAGGTTCCACAGTTTGTGGAATGATGGGACCATCATTTAGCACAGTGAGCATCTCATGGTGAATAGATTCAAGATACCACTGAGCTTTGAGCTTCCATTGATGGAAGTCTTTTCCATCAAAGATGGGTACTCCCTTTCCAGACATAATTGGTGCAACAATTGTAGACATTTTGGATTTTTGAGTGTTGGAGGAATAGATGTAGGAAATGGCTGCCAGGGTTATAGATCGACTAAATAAGAGATTATTTAGCCTGCTCTGATACCAGTTGTTAGGTCACAACACCCCTGGTTTGTTAGTTAATTGATTAGAATGATTATACAAGAGACAATTAAAGTGTAAAACACAGTATTAGAGTCGGTGTACAAATCCACTAAGTGTGGTATGCTGCGGAAAAGCAATACCACTGATCAATTACAAGATATGAAAGTGTAGAGTGAATTGGTGAGTACTCCTTTGCAAGATGATCTCTATTTATAATGTTATAGAGATCTTACATAATGAGCAAAGGAGTAACCGAAGGACTAAGCAAGGAAAATGACTAAGATCAAGGGATTTGATCTTAGTCCGTTACTATACTGAGTATCACTCAGTCCTTCTACTCAGTCCTTGTACTCAGTATCACTATCTGATACTGAGTACTGATACTGAGTTCCAATACTGATCACTCAGTATCAGACCTAAACTTAGCTATATTATTCTACATATAAATTACAGCTAGTCTAGGTTGTTTTGTTATCTTAAGATCTAAAGGGGCAAGGCTTTTTGCCTTAACAAACATATGTGAACTTCGGGTCGAACAACGTTGGTGAAGAACTTCGGGCCGAAGTTGTTTAAGAACTTCGGGCCGAAGTTGTTTAAGAACTTCGGGCCGAAGTTGGTGAAGCATTTGACACAAGCTCGAGCCGAACTTGTGAAACAACTTCGGGCCGAACTTGTAACACAAGTTCGGGCCGAAGACTTTTACGATCGAGGGTTTTTCAAAAGATTTTAATAGCAGGCATTCCTAGATCGATTCTAGCATGAAAAACTGGCCAATAGTGGATCGATTCTCCTAAGCGAACACTCTAGATAACATAATACTACCTATGTGTCCCTAGATCGATGAAATCAGTGACTTGCAAACCCTAAGTTCGGTTCGAGCAATTTCAGTCCCTAGTATGGAAATCGATGAATAATATGGTGAAATTGATAGGTTAAAGCTTACCGAAATCGATTGAAAAAGAGGAATCGAGTGTTGTGAAGCAGATTCGAGCTAGAATGACGAAGAATCGAAGAGGAACGAGGACTGTGTGTTTTCGTAGGTGTTTTTGGTGTGTGTGTTCGAGAAAGAGAAGACGAGAATAGTGAAGTTCGGTGTCTTTTATAGGACATAAATTCGGGCCGAACTTGTAAGCCGACTTAGAACTTCGGGCCTGGAACAGTGTGTAGTTCGGCCCGAAGACGTTTCTCTTCTTCTTTTTTTTTTTTTTTTTTTTTTAGAAAATTAAAACAAAAAGGAAAATTAAGCACTAAAAAAAACTTTAAAAAAAAAAATTAGGTGAAAATATAGAAAAATCCTAATTAATGTCGAGAGATGGAAGTTAGGAACGGTGCATCAGCTCCCCCGATACTGATGATATGAGTGAAATCTCTCCATTGACAGTTGACAACGATTTGACGATCGGGTTTCAAGACGAATTTCTTGAAAGCCATCGTGATGATACGAAGTATGCAACGATTTACCAATTTGAAAAATATGAATTGTAGACAATTAAGTTTTGAGATTTAGCATACCAAGCTTTGAGACAAGATAATTAAAACATTTTTCGTCCAAAGCCTTGGTAAACAAATCTGCTAATTGAAAATCGGTGGATACGAAGTACAATTCAACATTGCCCAGTTCAACGTGATCTTTGATAAAGTGATATCGAAGATCGATATGTTTGGTTTTAGAATGTTGAACTGGATTGCAAGATATGGCAATTGCACTTCGGGAATCACAATATAAAGGAATGCGGCTATAGGAAAAGCCGTAGTCCTTTAATTGTGATTGCATCCATATCACCTGGGACAGACAGCTAGCGGCGGCAACATATTCTGCTTCAGCGGTTGATAGTGAGACGCAGTTTTGCTTTCTTGATGACCAGCTGACTAGCTTATCCCCCAAAAATTGAACTCCCCCAGATGTACTCTTCCTGTCCAGCATGCACCCAGCATGATCAGCATCAGAGAAGGCAGAAAGATCAAACGAGGTCTCCTTGGGATACCAAAGACCAAGATCTCTGGTGCCTTTTAGGTAACGGAAGATTCGTTTGACTGCCAGAAAGTGAGATTCTTTGGGAGCAGCCTGATACCGAGCACAGATGCATGTTGAAAACATGATATCCGGACGACTGGTCGTTAAGTAAAGGAGTGATCCAATCATACCCCGATAGTTTGTGACATCTACCGGTTTACCATCCAGATCAGCATTTAGTTTGGCGGTCGTGGACATCGGTGTTGCGATAGGTTTACAGTCGTCCATGAGGTACTTCTTCAGCAGATCAGAGATATACTTTGATTAATTGATGAAGATGCCAGTTGGAAGTTGACGAACTTGAAGACCTAGGAAGAAGTTCATCTCACCCATCATGCTCATTTCAAAGCGTTTTACCATGAGATCGGAGAAACGTTTGCAATATTTAGGATTTGTAGACCCAAAAATAATGTCATCGACGTAGATCTGAATTAGGATGATGTCTTCCCCGTGTCGTTTGATAAACAAAGTGGTATCAACTTTTCCCTTTGAAAAACCAGTTTCAACTAAGAACTGGGAAAGAACATCATACCATGCCCTAGGGGCCTGTTTCAAGCCATAGAGAGCTTTGTCGAGAACATAGACATAATCTGGATGTTTGGGATTTACAAACCCTTCTGGTTGATGAACAAACACCTCCTCTTTTAGAATACCATTTAAGAATGCAGTCTTTACATCCATCTGATAGATAGTAAAGTTTTTGTGAGCTGCATATGCTAAGAAAATGCGAATGGCTTCTATGCGGGTAACAGGAGCAAATGTTTCTTCGTAATCAACGCCATCCTCTTTATTACTCGATAAATGCCAGACCATCAGTTCCAGCGGTGTACGTACAACAGTTCTTCGTTAACCTAACACTGGTGACATCAACAACCCCACACCACTTCGAAACTATTATTGATGAACAACCAATTCAATTCACAAAAGATGATCTTTATGACATCTTCCGTTTACCTCGTGCCGATTCAAGACCACCACTCACCACCTTTGAACCTCCGCTGCCATTCCAGCAAGTGTATTACGGGATACACGATCTTGGTCTTCTCCTTCCTCGGGAAACTATTGACTTAAGAGAACTCAAAAAGAAAAATATGGCAAGAAGCTGGTCACATGTCTTCACAATCTTCAACCGTTGCATGACAGCAAAGAAAGGTGGTCACGACAGGGCCTCAAAAGAAGTTCACCATGCCTATCATGCCATGTGCTACAACCGCCACTTTGACTATGCTGCCTACTTGTGGGAAGAATTCAAGCTCTCCAAATCAAAGGAACCGGCATTTCTGCCATACCCGAGGTTCTGGGCAATTATGATAGAACATTTCATGGAGAGATACCAAAACATTCATACCAGAGATGTTGCACGAAGATTCATACCATCGAGCGTTAGTTTTCTAAGGGGCAACAGTGGTACAACTGAAGTCAATGAGGCCGCGATCCCACTCCCACTCCTTAAAATCGCAAACTTCAATCTTGATAGTGTGAACCAATATCGGGCTCTTCATTATCCTGACTGGACACCCGAAGGAGCACCTCCTGCTCCAGATCAACCAGCTGCTCCTGCACAACAAGCTGCCCCAGTCCAACAACCACAAGCTCAACCACACCAACCACCACCTCAACCACGTCCTAGACGTAGACAGGCTGAACAGCAACAACCACCGGCTCACCAACGTGCTAAACGACCTCGAACTTTTTCCAGCGGTGCCTCAGGAAGTGGGTCGGTTGCCACTACATCATCTGAACAAGTTCTACCTCCGCCAACTCGACCCATCATACGACAACCACAACAACCAGCTGAACCGTCCTCTTCTTCATCCTCAACAGACTCCGCTGCAACGATATCTGATCGACCAGGTTCACCACCATCACCACACGGTCCACCTTCACCACCACAACAAGGTCCACTGTCACCACCACCACAAGGATCCCCAAACCCCTTTGATGATCCTATCTTCACGGATCCCTCTCCACCACACACCCAACAACCAACCACATCAACCGCTACCCCACTAACTACAACACTTCCGACATCAACAACCTATGTTCCTCCACTCTCTCCACCGGTCACAACCACAATCCCACCCACAACTCCACCAGTAACAACCACAACTCCACCAGTCACTACCACAACCCCACCAGTAACAACCACAACTCCACCAGTCACTACCACAACCCCACCAGTAACAACCACAACTCCACCTATCACCACCACAATCCCACCAGTCACTACTACAATCTCACCAATCACAACCACCATACCACCAGTCACAACCACAATTCCCTCAGTAACCACCACAATTTCACCGTTTATAACAACAACACCTCCAATCGACACATCACTTCCCCCATTCTACACAAGTGGTACTGCCTCGAGGGTCGATACAACTCCTCCTGCAATAGTTGTAATGACTCTCCCTCAACAGTCTACATCATCCGAGGCTACCACTACCACAACAACTGAAATGCCAAATCCAGAAATGCAGATCATCCCTCATCTCACCTCCACAATCCAATCACTCAGTACGAGGTTGGAAAACCTTGAGGGTAGGCTGGCAACTGTTGCTCCTCTTCCACCGGCTTCTGATCCACTTAACCGAGAAATGCTCCTGGCAGCATCCCGTTCATTTACAATTGAACAAATTAAAGCGATGTTCAACTATCGCTTAGAAGAACTGGTCGAGCCATGCAATCCAGGATCCCTTTTATTCAAAAGGCCTGGTGACCCTGAGGATGATCCTCAGGGAGGAGGACAGAGAAGAATACTGGAACACGGGGGATCCAGTTCTCAAACTCAAGGAGGTGCAAGTCATTCTCAACAACAACCCAGCTCCTCTCATCAAACACAGGGAGGAGGACAACAAGACTATGAATACTTTCATGACTGGGCGGTTGTTGAGTTTGATTACAATCAGGTGCTGAACGTTGAACCACTCAACCAGTGGCGAGTAGATGAGATTGAAGACATCTTGCCCCAAAATAACCGTAAATCCAGTGAGATGACTGAAGCCGAAAAACTTGAATCTATGTGTCATCTCCAATCTATAAATTTTGAGGTTGAAAACAATAAAAACGACAATGTTCAACAGGTTCTGAGAAAAGAGGCGGACACAGTGATTGATTTACCTAGTGACCCGGAAGAAGACAACATTGTGAGGGATGCTTTTAATGAATCAACTCAACCTGCCACCTCCCCTTCAAACGATGACTCCGACAGCGACAAAGCAGGGGAGGATGAACCATTTGACGTCAAAAGATATCCCTTCACCTGAGAAAATTATCACCGTTACTTCCGGAACTACGATCAACTGGTCGCCGCCAGAACTCCAGCACCGGAACCACCAACTGCCTCTCCTACACATGATGTGCCGGTATTATCATATAGCGAGAAGAGAGCGGCGGATAAAGCTAACAAACGCCGCCTGAAGATCTCCAAAGCGTGCCTCTTTCAACAAGTTAAAATGCCATTTGTTGAAGATCGCTTCTCTGCTATTTTCCAGGAGACAGAGCTGCCTGTAATCTATCAGGATTTATACAAAGAAGTGGTACTGCCTTTCCGAGAAAAGAAAATGTATTACCTTACAATGCATTACCTTAGGGGCAAAACTGATCGATACAGCAAATTCCCGATAACACAACACCTGGAGATAACGACCGACCATTTCTCAGGCTACTACTGGTACACAATCTTCCATATTCGCAGAGCAGATGATCAACTGTACACAATTACTGAAGGAGACTTCTATATTCTTGAACCTCGGGATATAGAATTTCTTTACAACACAGTACGCTTACTACCAGACACGCCTCATCCAATTAAAAATCATGCGAGAAATTTCGCTCAGGCTGCTCTGAAGCGCTTCATGCTTGTTAAAACATTAGCTGCTCGAATGGAAGATGTGCAGATGGCTATTGAGAGTGGTACATCAAAGGTTCACTTAGCTGCTCCCTACAGATCACTTCCCTCCGAGATTCAAACTTGGAGAACGGTTGTTCTAGGTGAACCCAACTTGGGAATGACTTACACGAACTACTTCAAAGAAAGAGTCTTCTTTCGTGTGTCAGACATTGCCAAGTACTGTGACGGCACATTGAACATCCTCAAGAAGAAATTGGAGAAAAAGGGGAGGCACATGAACAGAGATCCCAGCAACCCAGAAAACGCCTCTCTTCGAAGCAATATTGACACACTAATCACTGCCATTAAGGAAAGACTAAGCTGGCGAATAGTGATTAGACATTTTGAGGTTCACCTGGGTGTACGAGAAAGAAGAAACACGCCTACCTACACAACTGAAGTTCCTAACATGCCACTACCTTTCGGTCAATATCATGGGCTAAGATGGCAGGACGAATCAGTTAATCGCCAAAAACCGTATGAAAGACGTGGGCGGCATTAACATTTAAATGCTGGGATGCACTTCACCTGTTCCACAATGGCTTCTGATCAAAACAGATTCAGAACCCGCTTTTAAAAAGAAACCACAAATCTCAATCAAGCTTCACCGCAAAACCTCTCCTTCAACCCTCCGACGATGTATAAGGTACGCCCTTCGATCTCAAAACTTGTCAATTACTTTTGTTTTGTCGAGGGGGAGAAATATTAATTCTAGGGTGAGAATTATTATTTCTAGGGGGAGAAAATTAAGAAAAACAAAAACAAAATACCCAAATAAAAAGTTTTATGTTTGTAACGTTAATCATAAGTTTTTGTAATATCCGTAAACGATCTCTTTACTAGTTCTCTAGTAAAGATTGCATCTGTTTATTACAAATTCTTTTAATTCTCGTTACTTACTACTTCAAAAGACATACCTTCCCATGGTTTGCCAGATCCGGCCACACCTTCCCAGGGAAATATTTCAGCCAACTGGTAAATGTGAGGGTTTAGGTCTAGGGTATAGTAATAGGTGAGTGCAAGGTGATGTGAAAACATGATAAATCAAAGAAAACACACCTTATGAGTGCATCCAAACCGAAAACAAACCGGGCAACCAATTAAATAGGTGATCATTCATTCGTTGAATGTTTCACTAGACTTTACTGGCCCAGTAAAGCAAATGCACGCCACCACCAACTACTCAAATTCCTCTCAACAGGGATTTGTTTCATTTCATCAGGGGACGTAGCACAAAAGCTACTGACTACTCATTCGGAGTATGTCGGTATTGAATAATAATAACCTCCTGCCCCGGGTTAAGTCTCTTTGTATGCACAGTGTGTCTAGTTCTCACCCCCAAGAATATTTCCAATATAGGACACCTGCACTACAAACATGGATCTCCGTGAATCCATCGGAACACTCGTAGTGGCATCACAATCTGATGTTTCACGAGGATCGAGTGGAAATCCTGCTAGAGCTAAAATCACGCCAACTCTAAACGCAGGTCACACATTTGAACCAACGGTTGTGCAAACGACTACCGATTCATACCGTGTGCTAACGGATACTCTAAATGAGTCCGGTGTTACCTAAAATCCATGTGAAACTCCTAAAACGAAACATCTTCAAAAAGCTGATTAAAATGCACATGAGCGTAATAGTCCACTCTCAAATTACTCCTATGATCTGCTAAACCCAGCATGATCTTCCCCGGAGCCACCGACAATATAGGAACTAAAAAGTGAGGGTCCCTAGGTCTAGGTGAGCAGAATCAAGTATCATGGGATCTTGATTGGGGTGCGTTGAGGTAAAAATTGAGAGGGGGTATGAAGTATGGGGTGCAAATCAGCTTATCACATGGTACAAACAAAAACGAGGGTGTGGTTGAAAAATGAAAAAGTGAGTTGAGTGAGGAGCGTGTGTGAAAGGGTTAAAAGAAAACGGAAAACCCTCCCTAAACCGAACAAATGACCGGGTAACCTCATCTATATCAGACTGCATATGTTGCTTTCTGATTAAGACATCATGGACCCAGTGATGCAATGCACAACCCCCACTGACCACTCAAGTACAAAAAGTACTTGTTTCAAAATCACGGAGATTATAACCACATCCACTATCGACATCTCATTTGGAGATTGTTGATATTGAAAAAGAGGACCCACCTCCAGTCCTCGCCTTCGTTTGTCCACATATAGAGTCTAGAACCGAATTAAATTTCTCTAGGACACAGGCACTCTACAAGCATATCTTTGAGATATTGCCGGAACATTCATAGTGATACCAAAATTATTGGTATTCCACGATGATTGAATGGAAATCCTACCAGTGCTAACATCAATGCCAACACTGAACGTAGGTCACACAGTTTCTGTAACTGTTGTGCTAACAGGCAATCTATGTGATCCTGGGTTACCCTGATACATTCTTGTGCGAAGATCAGACGACCGTACTCCATTCTTATCAACAACGGTCACTATGTCTGATATAAAATCTGATGACTGTACTTCAATCTTATCAACAACAGTCAATAAATCAGATAAGGGATTCTATGACCGTACTCCAACATTATCAACAACGGTCAGAAAATCCACACCATATCAACATTCCGCACTGCTTCAACTTCAACAAACATCAGGAACCAAGGATCTGCAGCAAATCGACAAACGCCACAACTTCAAGAAAGGACTTCCGCTGCTAACCGCTCTATCTATGGGTCTATATTCAGTCGATTTGCATGAAGTCTTCTGGAATACTTTATATTGGTTGAAAAGCCGATTAAAAGTATGTCTGTCAACGATGATCAAAGGCTGATGCTGTTTTATCAACATAACTGCTCAACGGTTCAAATCTCAGCTCCAGCCTTACAAACACAGAAGTCTTCAAAGATATGCAACCTAGTCTACTATTACAAAGGGGGAGATTGTTAGGTACTAGAAAGTTGTAATAGATAGTCTAGGGGGTAAATGGTAACATTGTATAGATGTTAAGTTTTGTTTAGGAAATGGTCCTAACTAACCAAGGAATTAAGCCATGGTATAAATACCATTGTGTAAGGCTTAATTCACAACTTTTGTACAATTATCATTTCAATTTCTCTGCATTTGTTCACTCTCTCTCTCTCTAGATTTCTCTCACTAAAACCCTAATCCATCTTCTTCACTTTTCATCCAAAACTCATCATCCAACACCTATTATGGATTGATTAAGTGTAATTGTGCTTTTCAGTTACCCATAAAGGGATCAAGGTTGTGACCTCTCGTAATTAAGTTATTTAGAAGCTCTTACCACTAGGCTACAAACGGTATGGTTGTACATTATAAAAAGCAATCTTTGCTTATTCTGTATTTAGGAATTAAACAATGATTCTTATTATAAGGAATTTTAACAGTATTCTTTTTTAAATATTATTGGAAATCTTGATCTTAGTGGAGCATATGATTCTACCTGCGAATATAGACAAAAGGTGGTCACAAATATTGGTTGAAATAAGTTGTAGTATATCTGCTTTTTTAAATCCATATAGCCTTTAAGCATGCATTATAGATTTATCCATCATACACTAAAATAGCATGTTTCGTTCCATTACTTAATTTGGAAAAAGAAGCCTAGGTTTTAGAAAAAAAATGTAAAAAGAATATCAGTTAATTTTATTTATCCTACGTACAAACATTTTGATATTTTACAAAATCTGAAAATACTACCCAATCTAGTATTCAAAATTCATATTTTTTTAATACTCGAATTTTGAATATCAAACTTTATTAATATGTAATTTTCAGATTTTTTTAACACTACTTATTATAAAATCCATTTAAACTTGAAATGTTTTTTTCAAATACAAAGATATTATCTAAAATATAATGGATCCAAGCCATCTAAACTTAATTTTTTTCACAAAAGAGCTACATGATGAAAGGAGGCAATGTCAAGTCCATCACATCATCAGCTAAGGTACCAATTGCTCAAAATGACTTATTTATCCCTGTACCTCCCTAAAAAGAAGGAATCAATTATGATCATTAAAACTTTCCTCACATCAAACACCAAGTATTTTTATTTTTTAAAATACAATATATTTTATTTTAGCATCATACATTCATACCTTACCAAGGCAACTCCGACCGGAGGTTACATTTTCGTTATAAAATGTCTTTCTTTCTTCAAAATAAAATGTTATATTATTTATGTATATATATTCATTTAATCAGGATAAATCTCAAAATCAGTGGTTGATATGAGAAAAAAATTTAATAAATTATACATATCATTTTTAATGAGTAGTAACATGAAAATATGTAAAGTTATTATAATTTTTAAAAATAAACACTACAACTAACACATAAATAACTAACACAATCTTATAATGAAACTTAATCCATAATATTTTGATTATAGAGTTACTTACAAACTGCTAATGTAAAATTTTTGTTAGTTTTGGTTGGTTGGTTGGATTTCAACCACAATATCTCGTAAAGAGAGGATATATGTTTCTACTGAATATTTTATTTATTTTTTTACTTATTTGATCAATACAAATATTTATATTAAAATGATAAATTAAAAGAAATTAGTCATTTCAAATGACAATTATTTTATGAGTAGTAAGAAAAAGTAAACATATGGATATGAATATTTTTCTATCTCATATTTGACCTGCTTAATTTATTAAAAATCTACCGCGACGTCTAATTCAAAGCGAAACAAAAAATCTAGAAAATAGGCATATCTGGTTATCGCAAGAGGAATAAAGGATTGATTTGTTAGAGCATCCCCAATGGTTAACCTCATAAAAGCTTATTAGTTTTGCCACATCAATATTTCATTGACCAAAAACCTTTTCACAAATGACATCTCCAGTGGTTAACCTCTCCAAAAGCTTATTCTTTTATAATATTTCTAATTTACATTTATATATCTCAAATGTTTTATAAATACCCCTATATATAATTTGACAATTTTTTTAACATCTTACTAAATATTATATCTTTTAAAATGTATAATACAAAAATATTCTACTAATTGACATTAAATATTATATAATTTATTTATTAAGTAATAAAAATATGATAAAGAATTTATATATAACAAATCTAAGGTTTAAAATGAAATGTTATTAAACATAAGGGGCTAAAAAGGACAAACATCAAAAGATGGTTAAAAGGTTAGTAGAGAATAAGTCATTACAATAAGCTTTTTAAAAAGCTAGGCATTCTAATAGTAAAAAATCTTTCAAAAGCTTATTAGAATAGTAATAAACTTTTAAAAAAACTATCATTAGAGATGCTCTTAGATCCAAATTAAATGACCCAAAAACTTGTGCCCCCAAAACAAAACAGGAGATAAGAAACTACCAATCAGAACTAGACAACACATCTATCTTAAACTACCCTAGTTTTACATCGCTTTCACATACAACTATTCCCCCTTCACCATCCCCTCCTTTTTTTTAATTCTTTTCTTCAATTGCTTATCGATTCGTGATTTTTTTTTTGAAGTATTCTAAACTTTACATATAATTATACGATGATACTAAACAATAATTATAATTAATGTAATAAAAATTATAGTATAAAAATAACCCCTATTATTAACACATATTAAATATCATTTTCCAACATAACATTAAAAATATATATTTTTATTTATGCTTAACTTATGATTAAATATTTGAGTGGTTAATAGTTTGATGATTAAAATATCATTGTTTGACATGGAAAGTAATCTTAAAGACAAACATAATAATATTTCTAAATCTATGAATCTAAATCACTTTGCTTAAACAAATATACTTCCCCCGATTCAAAATAAATGACACACTTTAGATTTTACGATTTTTGAGATAAAAGATTATAATGATAATTAAATTAGATTAATTTGATGGTTAGTGGGGAATGAGTCCCACACCTTTTGAATAAAGTGGGGTTAATGATGTTTAAAAGTAAAAAGTAAGGGTAAATGAGTCATTTCACTTTGTTAAAGTAGATAGTTAGTTGATGTGGGTCCCACTATTTTTTGCTAAATAAAATAATTTTTTAAAGTGTGTCACTTATTTTGAATCACCCAAAAAGAAAGTTTGTCACTTATTTTGAATCGGAGGAAGTATATAAGCATTTTTATCAAATGACATTTGGCCTATCTGTATGGTATTTATCTATCATTCTTGCGTTTGGAAGCTAGGTTCAAGTCTCATTATGAAGATTAGTGATAATGAGAGTAGATTATTCAAAGAAATATATATAGGTATTTCTATAAAAAAAAAAACATGTAGAAGTTTAAATCGGTTTGCTTAAAACTTAAAAGAAAGTCATTTAAACCTATTTCTTTTAATTTATTTGGGATATAAGTCAAAACAGGTAATTAAAATCTAAAGTATAAAAATAATACTGTATTGTTATGTCCCTTGTTTTATAATGTCTATATATATAAATATGGTATGGAAATAGATCTTATATGCAGGATAATAATACAATGCATACACCAAAACAGAAATAAAGCTACAGAGAAAACATTCTCCTGTGTCCTCGTCATCATCTTCCTTCATCTTCTTTACATTTCACTTTAATTAAAAAGCTGATTTTATATTTTTAGGGTTTTCTGTAGTAATTTACAAAAATCAAAGATGGGTAGAGGAAGGGTGCAGTTGAAACGGATCGAAAACAAAATTAGCAGACAAGTAACATTCTCAAAAAGAAGAACAGGTTTGCTTAAGAAAGCTCATGAGATCTCTGTCTTGTGCGATGCTGATGTTGCTCTCATTGTTTTTTCCACAAAAGGAAAACTCTTTGAGTACTCTACTCACTCCAGGTAATTAATTACTAATTAAACAAATTAATGTCTTTAAAAACATGCAAAATAATCGAGAGATCAGGTTATTACTGTTCAAGATTTCAAAGTTTTCTCCTTTTTCTTGATTTAACTTTTTAGCAGAAGTCTCTGAATATATCTTTAAACCCTAAATCCAAGATTTTTTGGGTCAAAGTTCCTGTTCTACTATCTTGATCTCATATGGTTTCTTTTTTCTCTTCTTTTAATCTGACACAAATCCTTCAGTCTCTCTCTCCTTTCTGCATGCATCCATTTTCATATAAATATATATGAAAATACACATTAATATATTACAATATGTGGTCTAATATGTAAACCCTTTTACTTTTGGATGGACTTTTTGTTATTTGTTTTCTGGGTATGCACTTAATTACTGTTTTATTTGTTTGAAGCTATTAAAGAAATGTTTTTTTTAACAAAGTTTAATTTTGATTATTAGTTGTGTAAGAAGTAGACAAAATTAAAGCATGTTATATTGGAACTTGAGAGTTTTCTTGAGCTGTGTGACACTGCTTAATTACTATGCTATGCTATCACATCTTTAATATCATCGTACTAAATTTCTTCAGATTTATCAAGTGAATATGTGCCAAAACATCAACTTTGTCCGTACATATATAAGCAACAATTAAAGACAACCTAGTACTCACAAAGATTATGGTATCCTAGAGTAACTTTGTCCGTACATATATAAACAACAATTAAATTAACAACCTCTAATTTATGTGGTGATGTTTGGTTTATAAAGATTTTATTTTATTTCAAGCTCCAGATTAATTGTCCCTCGTATATGATATATGAATAAATCAAGGTTAAATAAACCGGAAATCTTTTAATTAATATATCATATGCAAGATTTCGTTTTTTTTACTAGAGATCGAATAATAAGTAGGGCTTAGCCTCGAAAAAAAACGATGATTTATATGTACAATTGTTGTTAGGATGATGAGAAATTATTTTAAAGCATAGAACCCCCTATTAGTGTCTATTTGATACACTGCAGAAATTAAGAGTTTTAATGACGAAATACTTATGAAGAATGTCCAGCCATGAATTTGTTCTTAATTATCAGTAATCTCGAAAAAGAATTAGTAAAAAGTTCAAATGATTAAAAGTTGGATCAATATCCAACAAAATGTTAACAATTTTCCAAAGAATATACTCCCTAAATTGAAATTAGTTATCTTGCAAGTACGTGTCCACAAAAAATGAAGGTTTATTTCATTTTCAAGCACAATTTGCAGCGATTCAAGTTCTCAATTGTTGATCCCCCCCCCATTAACACACCTCTAGCTGCACATATAAATTTCTAGGGCTCGTATATGCTTTCAAAGATAGTTTTTTGTTTAGGATTGTTTTAGAACTTGATCGCATGTTGATTTTACAAATTTCCGGTTTCAAAATCAATCACTTGTTAGTTCCTTAACATCCTGGTTTATTATCATATATATATATATATATCCATATTGTATATATATATATTTCCAGATTTTTATTTAGAGTGTAACATGCTCGAATATCTATTTTTCTACTTCAACGTCCTTGTTTATTGCATATACTCACCGTATATATTGCCAAAATTTGTTAGAATGTAAACATGTTCCTGTCATTATAGTCAACTGAAATTGTTTAAGAAATCAATATATTATAAGTTTAAAAAAATCAACCGTATAAGGTGCTTATTAGGTCACTTACAGGGCTTACTTTTCTAACCATGTATAAGAAGAATCATGAACACATGATATAGCCTTAATTTTCATATACAAAAACATGTATTGCTATGTGTATGTGTACACAAACATGTATACATACTCGTTTATGTATAGAAGCATATTAGTGCATATACTAGCCTTAAATATGATCATATAAAATATCTCAAATACACTTTAAACTTTACAATACATTTCAATTTGATCGAAGATACAAACTAAACTAACCTTTAAAGCTTAAAAAGTATACAACAAATATAATAATCAAATTGATGGAGAATGATATCGAGACTGATTTTGGAGAAGGTTTTTTACAAAATAACTAGAAAAACAAGGATTATTCCATGCATATTAAACTAAAAAACAAAATTGTTACAAGAATGCCCTAAAACAGCCTCATCTTCAATTGTATGTAAGTCATTCTTGCTGTGTGCTGAAAAATTAAATGGTTCAGAATATTGAATTTTAACAGCATGTATATATAGAGATAATTATGGTTCAGGGGATGCTTAATTACAGTTGGTTAATTGAAACATAATTAATGCAGTATGGAGATGATTCTTGAAAGGTATTCGTATGCAGAGAAATTGCTTACTGCTCCTGAAACCGAGACTGAGGTATATTTTCTGGGCTAATTTCTTGTAATTATATAATTTTCTTCAAAATCTGTGTATCTACAAATTTTCCATAAAAAGTTGTTTTGGACAGGCAAGTTGGAGTCTTGAAGCCTCAAAACTCAAGGCAAAGATTAAAGTTGTTGAAAAGAACATAAGGTATAGATGAGTCAATGTAAAATATGTTAATGTTGGTGATAGTAATTGAATGATTTAGGCACTATGGTGGGGAAGACCTAGAGCAATTAAACCTTAGAGAGCTTCAAAATGTGGAGCAACAACAGCTCTTAAGCGAATACGAACAAAGAAGGTAATTAACAAAAAATAGATATATATAATTATGCTTTGTGGATGATTATTTATGAAGTAATTAATGCAGAACCAAGTGATGCACGAGTCAATTTCCGAGCTCCATAAAAAGGTTATAATATATATGGTGCCAAATATTAATGCGATGCAATAATAATATGTTTGATTGATGACAGGAAAAGGCGTTGCACGAGCGAAACAACTCACTCTCCAAGAAGGTAACCTTTAATATTTATAAAATTGGGCTTTTTGTTTGATATGTATTTTCCTCAACTTTGGCACAGTTAAAACAGAATGAGAACAAGGGTGTTCACAGCCACATTCAGTTCCTTCTTTTGGAAACTGCAGCAGGTACTCTCTCTCTCTCTCTGTACGTGTGTGTTTGCACGTGTAAGAAAATTGAGTTGTTTGTAACTGCAGTGGACCAGAAGAAGAACTCCACCCGACCATGATGCCACTGTGGATGATCCCACACCTTAACCAATAAATCATATCATCTCCTCACTCTATTATTTCAAACATGTTCTTCTTCACTCTGGATTTAATTTATGTCGCTGCTACATAACAACTTAAAACCAATATTTCATTTCTACTTTATGTTCAATGCATTTGATCGATTATATATAACTAAGTTGACATAAATATCAATATATATCCACATGTAACAATTAAGGATCCATTTGTTCCTACCATCTATATTAGATTTACATCTTGTATGTATATACAAATTGGTTTACTTGTCCTACAATCATAAATTACAACATCAAGGACTAAAGCAGAACATAACACATTACGCCAATGAGCACATAATACACATCGTTTCTTCGTTGGTTTAACAGTCTCAAATTCCACCATCAGGTACGTTCCCTACAATAAAGTATCTTATGATGTTGACTTTCAAGGTCAAACATATCATGGCCAAATGGGTATAACATATAAAGCAAAAATGTCATAAAATAGTAATATACTTTCGTTCATTTTGGTGCAATTATATCTTTTTTTAAGTCCGTTTTGAAGCTTTTACTCAACTTATTTAAGTAATTATAGCATTAAAAAACGAAAAATATAATAACCACTGCCCAAAAAACTTCTTTTGATTACCAGACAGAGACGTAAAAAACTATAATTACCAAAATAGGTCAACATTTAATTACCAGAATGGACTTTAAAAAGTTGTAGACACCACCACCTAAAATATATATAGCTTTTATGATCTTTGCCCTAGCGTATATCTATATATATGTATACCTTAACCTCTCACAAATGCGAACCAAAGCATCAGAACCAGTTCGATAAGCAACATCTTCAATCATTGAAGCATTCTTTGGTGTCACACAATCTGCAATCTTGAACTCACACAACTCCTTCAAAGAACACGCTTCTGTCAGTACAGCAGAATGGCCCCCACCAGCCGCCAACTTCCTTACTTCACCAACACACCTGTTTTTACCACACTTTTAGTCAAGTCAAAGTCAAACAGTCAAGTCAGAGGAGAGAGAATTTACCAGTCAACTGGAGACGGGTACCAAGCATAAGTACACTTCTGATTAGCTGATTGACCATAACTATTATAACCCCAACCATGAATCCTACCATCTTGAGTAGTAACAAGTGTGTGAGAATGCCCACACGCAACGTGTTTTACACCATACGGTAGGACCATAACCGGAATGTTCCGGAACATGGTTGATGAGTCACTAGCTACACATGAGAAGAATCCGGTTTGTGGGCCCAGTCCTAGTTGACCGCCACCCCATGCGTACAGAGCTCCTTTTGTGGTAACTGCACATGTGTGGACCCCACCTGACGATACTTGTTTTATTAATTTATCATTTAGGGCAACCACACGACGTGGGATTAGCTCTTTGTCTTCTGATTGGACGGAATAATGGCCTAGCTGGCCCATGTTTCCTAACCCCCAAGTGTAGCTGAAATAAATTAGAGAAATTATTATGGAGTAATTATTGTGATTAGTGAGTGATTATCTGATTTTAATTACACTTACACCTCTCCATCCTCTGAAACAGCTGCTGAATGATACTCGCCACATGAAACTTGAGTAATTTTTACAATCTCAGGGGGTTCATCAAGAAACTTAGCATATGAAGTAATAATACGCGCTTTTTGAAGTCCTTCACAAGTAACACCTCGCCCAAGTTGACCATATTCATTGTAACCTAATTTATGGTATATTTCAAATTTATGAAAATTAATAGTTGAAAGTTTGGAAATTTAAGACGTTTATAGTTTTATACCCCAAGCTTGTAGTAGACCATCCTCTGATAGTGCCACAACATGCACAGCCCCACATGACACTTGATGAATAACCTGAATGGTTTATAGATATATCTCTTAATATTATTCAAGTATAAAAAGGCATTTAGGTTTGTCAAGATTTAATTATAATATATATTATTACCGTATTAGGAGAAAATGCTCCCCAGAATACTCGAGGATAGTTAGATCCCTGAAAAGATTATAGAAAATTGAATTACAAGTATATAACAAATAAAATTATTAAAGATTCGAGTTTCTATAAAGAACATAAACCTGATTTTGTCCCCAAACCCAAAGTCTTCTAGAAGATATTGTTCCATCATTTTCACGTGGCTCTGCAATAGCAGCAGTACAATGTGCTCCACAAGAAACTGATATCACAAATTCATTTTGCAAACACTTCACTTTTTTCGGATGTTTTCGACCCGTTTCAGTTCCATCCCCCAACTGACCAAACTCGTTTGCCCCTAACCAACCATGTAACCATAGTTAAGTCAACCTAACCTCAAATTAAGGAAATTAAATATATGTTACAGAGTATCTAACCCCAGGTAAAGAGGGACCCATCAGAAGCAACAGCTGCAGTATGTTCTCGACCACAAGCCATATCTAACCATCGAGAATTATCTCCAGCTGGACTCCCGAAAAGTTCAGGTGGAAGCTGTTTTGGGACCCTTAAGTTATGATCTTTACATTTTCGACCCGTTTGGCCCGATTGATTATATCCCCAAACATAAAGTGCACTTTTGGTTGGGGAAAGCACTGGTCGAGTTTCCCCAAATATTTCATCAACCGCCATTTTAATCCCACCCGAACAAACCTAATTGTAAAGAAGAATCAGTATGCAGATTCATTCATTCTAAAGTATTTATGCGTTCCCATTTTGTTGTCAATTGGGAATGAATCAAAACCAAAAATATGAACAAATTTCTTAACCCCAAATTTAACATTGAAAACTATCAAAATATTAACCAATTGTCCCCCAAAAGGTGGGAAATTTAATGTTTTTAACCCTAATAAAATAAACCAGAATACAAGCCCTAAGCCCCTTACTAAGGTTGATCAACATGTAATGTTGACCAATAGTCAACAAATTATATTTGGTAATTGATTAATGCTGGGTAATTTAACATATTGCAGACTATTATACCTAGCATTTCTTGAATTCTTCTTGACCCGAAAGAATCGTGAAGAAAAGCGATTAAATGCTTAAATTGCAGATTGTGTAAGCAACAAAAGAAATAAATTACCTTTGACCGGCGAACAATTGTGGATAAGATATAAGATTTCGAATGAAATTCGTAATGATTGGGTTGTCGTAAAATGGTTGTTGAAGGTCCGATGACCTTGGGGGATAAACGGTCTAATGGATTCGGTGTTGTCACTGATCGGAAAAATGTGTGCCGTTCAACTGCAAAGAATCTTCTAGACCCTCTCGGTTTCGTTGAATTTAAATGCACCCCCTGCATATTTTCACTTCGACCCCTGCAGTTATATTTAAAGTTCAATACTCATTAAAAGTTTAGATGATTTACGCCATGTTTAGGAAAGCTTATTTAAGGGGCTTTTAAGCTTATTTGCTTATTAAGTTCGAAAATTGGTAGGCCTTATATGTTTTTTCTTTCTTTTAGAATTATAAGACTAAGTTAAGGTTTACATATTTTCTATGCTTTACATTTTCCCCCTTTTATTATTTTATTTCTTTTTTTTTTTCCACACATTTTTGTCATAAGTCTTTTACGAAATAATTTCTCTGAGTAAAGATACATCTTATATTTTTGTACTCCTTCCTTGATGAGGTAGAATATCGTTGTTGTTATTGTAGCATGTAGTGTTTTTATGAATGAGTGCTCCTTCCTCAATTAGATAGAATATGGTTGTTATTATTGTAACGTGTAGTGTTTTTATAAATGAAGATATGTAATTTTTAGTTTATGAATGTAAAAATGATGCTTAAGTGTGATTGAGGTGGCTTCGTTGGCTTGAACCAATTTTTGAGCTAATTAGGTCATCAGTCGTCATCCATAGATGTCGTCAGTGGGGTAGGTGGTTGACAATTGAGATCAAACAAACGCGTTCCATTGAAAAACAAATTAAAACCAAAGTCTAGTATTCATATTTATACCCAAAATCAAACGTCTTCTATGTTCGTCCTTCATTCAACAGCTTTCAACTCCAGAAATTTCGAGGTCAGTTTTTAGCTTTCAATATTCACAATAACAAATTAAACATACGAGCTTCATGATCTGATTATCAACCTTTTTATTCAATTTTGACATTAATCAATCATGTTGTTCAGAAATACTGCAGATACAATGGCTGAATCAACCGGAAAGAAGGTCATCAAAATTGATGTGAGTTCAGACAGTGTATGCCCATGGTGTTTTGTGGGTAAAAAGAATCTAGACAAAGCTTTAGCTTTATCAAAAGATCAATACGATTTCGAGATTAAATGGCACCCGTATTTACTAGATCCTTCTGCACCTGGGATTAACAAAATAGATTACTACAAGAACAAATTCGGTTCTCGTGCTGATCAAATGCATGCTCGTATGACTGAGGTATCGATCGATATGCGCTTTAATTTCTTCTGTTCGATTCTTAATTTCAATCACTCACACGATTATATCAAAATTGCAGGTTTTTAAGGGACATGGATTAGAGTACGACTTATCAGGCCTCACGTAAGTTACTTTAAAAGCACTTTACTAATTAGCTTTCCGAAATTGCGTTTAATATTGTACATTTTGTTTCATGAAAACAGGGGAAGCTCCATTGATAGCCACAGGCTCATACTTTTTGCCGGAAAACAAGGGCTCGATAAGCAGCATAATCTTGTTGAAGAACTATTTAACGGCTATTTCACAAAGGGGAAATTCATCGGTGACAGGTACTAATTTCAAATATATAGAATCGTATTTTTCATAATTCATTGTTATTCGAAAATAAAGTTTTTTTTTCTTCTTGAATTTAGGGAATTTCTTCTAGAATCTGCAAATAAAGTTGGGTTAGAAGGAGCAGCTGAGTTTCTTGATGATCCAAACAATGGACTTCAGGAGGTATGTAGTATGTAACATCAACATAATGAAAATTGGAAAAACAATATGAATTGTTAATTCGTCTATTGTTAATTTTTTTAAGGTAAATGAAGAACTTGGGAAGTATTCAGCCAACATTTCAGGTGTTCCTCATTATGTGGTAAGCAATTGTGAAATTAGAATTACTGCAAGTTTTTGTCTGAATTAGAGGCTAATTTAATGGTTTTGTTGCAGATTAATGGAAAGCATCAGCTAAGTGGTGGTCAACCTGCAGAAGTATTCCTTAGAGCTTTTCAAGTGGCTGCTAATTGAGTGTATTGCTAGTTTTAGTAGTATAATCAAGCTGTTCTTATACATTTATACATATATGTATGTGTGTATCTTCTTGAAGTCAAAAACGTTGTTTTAATAAATTTCTATTTTGTTTACCATGGCATGTTGTTTAATATAGGTAAAAAAGGTTAATTATGTTTTAACCACACACACTTCACTAATTTGGCATTTTAATTCTTTTATAGTTTGAGGGTAAAAAGTAAAAACACCATGGTTGAAAGTTGAAGTATTATTGTATTAAACCATTTTTTACCGGTTTAAACGAACATGTCAACAAAAGGGTTAAAACACTATCTACAAAAGGTTAGGGGTTAACCACTAAGCTCCATTTGATTTGCTTCATTCTCGGTCTGAATCGACATGTTTGATTTCCTCAATTTCATCTAACTCAGTCTGCATATCGGACTTGATCCAAACCATTTTGCTAATTTGACCCAAATGAAAAAAGAAAACGAGAAGTTCTTACTTTGTCAGCAACTAACTCAATCAAAAGTTACAAACTAACTCAATCAACAACTATCAAACAGTCTTAAGTCAACCAAAGTTTAGGATAAAATTGTTACGAAATAAAAATTTAAGCGTTGAACCATCAAAAGTATAAAAGTTTGAGAATTAGAAAATAATCAACCTGGAGAAAGAAAAAGATGTAGTTTCACATTTGAGAATCAAACTAAACCACACTGACATGAAAAGTCACATCTATTGAGTTGACTTTGACCTTCATCATCTATACCCTCATTATCAGAGGGACAATACTCGTAGAAAATAATAAGAGGAGAAAGGGTGAAATATGACGCCTATGTATTAGGTAGGTCTTTGATTTTTATTGGTTTTCCAAAAGTTCTTGAGACAAACAACTTAACATTTTAAAAAAATGACGTTTCTGAACAGATTAACCTCCTAAATTGGAGGGCTAAAATGTTAAAAACTCCTTAAATGAAGTAGACAAACAAATATACCATGTCTAAATACTTGTAAGTTATAATGCAGTATAGATATATTCATATGTTCTTTGGTTTGATCCAAGGTCAATCAAACCAAAAAAGAAAACTGAATTCTGTCATAAGAAAATTGCAGCCTGTAACAAATCTTATATCAGACAAATCTTCCATTTTTTTACATGATAGAACGAACACTCTGCGGGTATTCACAATGAATTTACAATCTGTTTTCTTGATTTTTTTTACCATATTTATTTCTTTAAGGTTCTCATGAAAACTTTAGGTTAATCAGCCTAAATAGTCTCATCAAATGCCATCACCTACAAAAAAACAAAACCAACATTGTGAAAACTAAACATAAATTTAAGGTGATAGCATGAACTATGTAGCCATGTTTCTTTGACTTTGTTAGGGTTGACTGTTGAGGATAAAAAAGTCTTTGTATTGTACTCTTCTATTATAATTTATTATTTATTTATTTACATCATGACATATTTTTATGCTCTAGGAGTAAAATATAGAAATTGTTATTTTGGGTAATTACAAGGATGATTAAAAGAGTATTATTATATGGTTGTAGATAGAGTTGCACTCAAAGTATCAAACTGAAAAAAGAAAATTAAGTGTCTTTTATCGTTGTGGGTCCCTAATTATTATATAAATGTAATTTTAAACAAGAAAATAGTGAAATCTTACATTGCCACAAACTGGGCAGCTTTCACTTCTTTCCATCCACTCATATATGCAACCAAGGTGAAAGTGGTGTGAGCATCTTGTAATTATTTTAGGGTTTTCTGTACTGTATTCTGCAATTACAGATAACAGGAAACACAAATCAATGCCCTAAAACTGTTAAAAACCTATAAAAGTCAAAACTTTACCTTCAAGACACGTAGGACAAACATCTTCATCTTCCGATGAAGTAAAAATATGTGCAAATCCCGTTGACTTTTTCGAAGTCAAACTCTTAAGAGAAGAAGACTTATTTTGCAACTCTTTTGTTCCATCTTCACAACTCGAATCATTCCATTTATTTCCACCACATAACGGGTCATTATCATTATCATCATCACCATCACTTCCTCTTAACGGGTCACTTTCCTCTTGTGACCGACCCGACCCTTTTTCACGTCTCGAAACGAGCCCGTCTCTTTGAAGGCGAATATATCTTGGGTCAACATCATATGGTAATGGCCTTGGTGGGGCCCGATACACGCCAGATAACGAGTTATCTGTTGATGAAGTAAAAGACGTATTTACCCCTTGAGTGGATGAAGGGCTTGGAAGCCTTCCGTGTTCTTCCCCTCTTTGAAATAATGATGTGTACTGTTCAAACAAAATCATTAAATAAGTTATAATTATAAACATTTGATTCTTGGCGACTAATTACATACCATATATAAGAAATTTTGAAGGAAGCAACGAAGACAAATGCAGTTTCTATAAATCGAACTGTTGGGATTAACATAATCTTCACATTCATTTTGCAAGCAGCAACAAACAGAACCCATGATGATGATGATCAATTTAATACCAAAAATCGAGAGAGGATTTGAGGCTCGCAGAAGTTATGATGGTCCTGCGAACCAGTAGATCCTCTCTGTTTACTCTTGAATGGCTCAGGTGTGTACTCGATCAAATGTCCTGTAACAAGAAAGATATTAGTTACAAAATTTGTATTGCATCAAAATGTTAACCCCAGCTCATACAAGAATTGAAACACATGTTCTTTTCAATCATAAAACCCTATATCAAATACGAAATTTAGCATGAATGTTGGTGAAATTAAGAACCATAAAGGAACCAGCTCAAGAGATTAAGGTTAAATCGAAATAACCCTAATTGACTAATTCTCAAATTGTGTATGAAACAAGTTTGTCTTTTTCTGCCAAAAGTCAATTCTAATTTCTAAATTTGACACAATTTCAATTAAATTCAAAGCCGTGCAATCGAATTCAAGAATAAAATAAACCCGGACCTATATTGTCGATTCTTCAACACCCAGAAAATTTATAATTAACCCATTTCGAATCAATCAATTCGCAGCAATCAACATACTCAGGAATCGGAAGAACGCGATGATGGATTATAGAAGGATTTACGGTACCTTTTAAGAGAGTGATAGATGATGACGATTGATTATGTCGATGATGATGAACAGAAAATTGGAAGTTTGATTTGTTATTTATTTATCATAATCAGATGATACGGCAAATTCTTGCGTATTTTTGTTGGATTTTTCGGCGAGAAAGACTACGAGAACACGCGGTATTCAATATTCATGTCAATGGTGGGTGACAAGTTATAATTGAGAAAGTATTGGTCCGTTGTGTTAAATTTGTATAAATAGGGGTCTATAAATTCAGGATATTGCAGTTACGCCCTTCAGATATGAATATAATCACGTTATGTCCTTATGATGGTAAAATTGATCAATTAGAAAATTTAAAAGTTTACATTTACAAGAAACAAATACATATCGAGGCCATTGATTGTCACTTTATGATGGGATGAGATACTAGTAAAAATTCACACCGACTGTGCATGATACGATGAAGGTGTTGTTTAGTTTTATGAAATCAGGAAAAAACTAATTTACCATAATAAAAAATTATTTTAAAATCTGAAATTTGAATCATATAAAATTATTTGATTCCCAAAAATATAAATATATCAAATGTTTAATTTGACAATTTAACTCTTCCAAATGTTAAACTTTATGATTTCTAAGATTACAATTGTTTCTACTTATCATTAAAAAGAAAGATCAAAAGTTATAAATCAACATACACAACTTAAAGTAATCTATACGAATATTATAAAATAAATTACAAAACAACAATTGTGTTGTTTAAATTGGTTTTATACAAGGTTTTAAAAAACGCGCAATGGCGGCGCCAAGGCGTGAGGCGCGACATCGACGTTACGAAATAGTCCATGGCGGTTAGACTAGGCGTGATGTGAGATAAGGCGCGATAAAACGCGCCTTATGAGACGTTTTTTGTAAGGCAGTCTGTGAAAATTGAAATTTTAAAAAAGACTGATGACATATATGTAAATATAAATTTGGATGTAACACTTTTTGTAAACTTTATACTACCTCCGTATCAAAATAAGTGATACATTTGAGATTTCACGGTTTTTAAGGCAAAAAATTAAATTGTAAGTTAAGATAGATCAAAGTAGATAGTTAGTGGAGAATGGATCTCACTTCTTTTGAAAAAAGTAATATTAATGATGTTTAAAAGTAAAAGTAAGAGTATAAATGTAATTTTACTTTATTAAAGTAGATAGTTAGTGAAGATTGGGTCCCACTTTTTTACCAAATAAGGAAACTTTTAGAAGTGTATCACTTATTTCGTTCTACCCCAAAATAGAAAGTGTATCACTTATTTTGATACATAGGTAGTATATGAATTATTATATAAAGCAATAGATCTATACTTTTTTTAATTTAATATACGAATATATATAAATTATATAAAAAAAATTTCACGTTAAATTACGTCTTAAAGAAATATAATGACCCACGAAGAAGACACTTATTTTTTTTAATATTATTATTTTTTGCAGATGACACTTTTTCTTAGGCTGAACGGTATGGGCAAGAAGGCGTGGGCGTGGAGCTGAGGTGGCCACGGAAACGGCGAATAACGGGCGTGGAGTGCGAGTTTCGAGGGTTTTATGGCCGTTGAACGATGGTTTGAAGAAGCAAATGACAATGAGGATGATTTTTTGGCAGTGTAAAAAAATGGAGATGCTGTGTGGAAGAAAGAGAGATAAAGAGGTAGAAGACGATGATTAGGTTAAAACATTAGGGTTTTTTGGGCTTTTAATTAAAATATGGGCTTATTTTGGGCTTCTAAAAAAATTTGATTTTTGAAAAATAATTCCTTTTAGCTAAAGTTAAAAGTGTATAAAAAATAAAAATAAATTATAATATGATTTTTTATAAACTTTTGATAAAATAATATGTATTATAAATTAAAAATTTAGACTATATATATATAAAATAAATGAAAAAGAAATGATGAGTTGGAAAAAAATGATGTGGGGTGTGGTGGTGCATATTTCCTGAATAAAGTGAAGTGGTGTGGTGTGATTGCTAAGGTGAGAGATGATGTGACAGAAAATTTCTAGAGTGGTGGTGACCATACCCCATAGTCGTAAGAGTGTTATTTCCATCTGTTTCTCTTTCTAGATAAAAAGTGACGCTGTTGTGAAGTCCGGTCTTGGTTCTCTTCGAATCTTCGATCCTACGAAACCGACCTACGTATTTCCTTCTACATTTCTATCTCATATCTTCCAATCTTCCGTATTCATTTTCCAAATATTCGACAAAATTGAAACGGGCGTCCTGAAAAAGTAGCAAAATCATTTTCACAAAATTTGGTTTGATTTGATCTCTCTGTGTTTCGATAATGGCGGGGAGGTCAGGATCATCGATGACGATGACCGTCACAAACACACCGGCGAAAGATCTCGCATATACCAATTGCGCATATTGTTCCCCTTCCGATCTTCGTCAATTTGCTGTACCTGGATCCAATCTCGCTCTTGCTCTTGTTGGTGACGTGTTCGTGCTCTCTATAGCATATCCTTTTCATCTTTAACGTATGCGTTTTGTCGAAAAAATAATTTGGTGATCATTAACTTGTTGATTTCTGGTGAATGCTAGGTTTGATTTATGGTGAAATTAGCGATCCTTGATCATTATTGTTCAGTTGTTGAAACTGTGTTAGAATTTGTTTCAAAATTTGAAAATTTGTGATTAAATTGAAATTTTCCGCTCTACATTTCCTAATAGTAAGGCGAGTGCAATGTTTAACCTAATTTATATTTCATGATTTTGCTTTGAATTGAATATCTGTTTTATAGAGGCAGTAGCAAGTTATCTTCAAATCCTTATTCATATGTATCTAGATCTTCACGGTACAGTATTTACCAAATAACAGTGCTTAGCATATAAACTTTGATCTATGAAATCGGTTGAACCTTTAAAAGTTCCTTCTTTAAGTTTTGTTATTGGTATTCTTGATATACTTCTAGGATCAACATATGAAATTCAAGTTACTTTGAGTTCATTGTTTATGCCAAAAGTGAAAAGTGTTACCGGAGCTATTTTATGTGTTAAATGAGCTGTCAAATTGGCTGCAAGCTGGCTATTCTATGTGTTAAATGTGTTGTTATCATAATTATCTATCATTAAGCACTTTATCATTTTTCTTAACTGAAACAAACTGCGTATGATACCATACAAAGTGGGCAAATTGGGCTTAATGCTATCCAAAGACGTCATGCAAGAGTTTCTACTGGAGACAGTGTACCTGTTAGCAGGTATGTGGTTATACTTACTCTAGTTTAGTAACTAAGGTTAGTTTAGTTTAATAACTAACTCTCTGCCAACCATTCTAGGTTTATTCCACCCGAAGATTTCAACATTGCATTACTTACACTTGAATTGGAATTTGTGAAAAAAGGGAATAAAGAAGAACAGGTTTGTCTCTTGATTACTGATTATAAATCTCTAAGTTAGCATCTTGCTTCAAGATTGCATCTTTTCATTCTTGATTTTGAATTTTCTTATTTCACAGGTTGATGCTGTCCTTTTAGCTCAACAGATTCGGAAAAGATTTATAAATCAGGTATGTCTCTTTATGTTTTATCCATCTTTAGGAATATAATTATACATCCATGTTACTTATATGTATTTGTTTATATCTATAGGTTTTGACATCAGGACAAAGGGTAACTTTTGAATATCATGGAAATGGTTATATTTTCACAGTTACACAAGTTGCTGTTGAAGGTCAGGGAAAGTCAGAAACCGAAAGAGGCATGCTTTCTCAAGATTCATACATTGTGTTTGAAGCCTCAAATTCTAGTGGAATAAAGGTATTATTTACCAAACAATTAGGCTGATTAAATACATTATTTTATTGACTCTTTTTGCTATTCTTTAACTTTTTTCTGTATTTGCAGATTGTTAATCAGCGTGAGGCTGCTAGCAGCAATATTTTCAAGCATAAGGAGTTTAACCTTCAAACACTTGGTATCGGTGGTTTGAGCAATGAATTTGCAGATATTTTTAGAAGAGCTTTTGCTTCTAGGGTTTTCCCTCCACATGTGGCAAGCAAGTAATGTCATATTATATAACATTCTTTTGTGAAAATATTAATTAATTTATATATATCGACTTATATCGTGTGAATATGTATGTATTAGATTGGGAGTAAAGCATGTGAAGGGAATGCTGTTATATGGTCCACCTGGTACTGGTAAAACCCTAATGGCTCGCCAGATTGGAAAGATGTTAAATGGAAAAGATCCAAAGGTATTTTATGCATATATTTAAGATATTTTAGAACATATTGCTATCATTTATAAAATGCATATAATGATTTTACATTATACATGTGGCTGCTTCTAATTGGTTGATTGGACAAACTAGATTGTAAATGGACCTGAAGTGTTGAGTAAATTCGTTGGTGAAACTGAGAAGAATGTGAGGGATTTATTTGCTGATGCTGAACAAGATCAAAAAACACGAGGTAATTACAGTTGACTTTGACTAATTACTAATTAGAATCTAGGATTTTGAAATAATTTTGTCACACTTCTTATGCCCTTTTGTTCAAATTGTTTCAGGGGATCAAAGTGAATTGCATGTGATCATTTTTGACGAAATTGATGCGATTTGTAAGGTAGGTTATTCACATACTGTAATAAGTTTTTTTTTTCTTTATTTAATATTCATTTCAAAATATTTAATATAATTTTCTTTTTGTGTAAATGCAGTCTAGAGGTTCAACTAGGGATGGAACAGGAGTACACGATAGCATTGTCAATCAGCTTCTTACAAAGGTTGGAATTTCATCAACAATTTAAAGTCTAACTTTATTATCAACAATTAAAAATTAATTTTAGAAATTAAAATACTGAATTTGGATTATCTGTTCTTTAGATAGACGGTGTGGAAGCACTGAACAATGTGTTGCTTATTGGTATGACAAATAGGAAGGATTTACTTGATGAAGCTCTTTTGAGGTGATTCCATTTTATTGTTTATATATTAATATTATGAAGTGTTAATTAGTATAATGTTGTTTTTGCTGACTTATTTATTGTAATACTTGTTTAGACCTGGTCGTTTGGAAGTCCAAGTGGAAATCAGTCTTCCTGATGAAAATGGTCGTTTGCAGATTCTTCAAATTCATACAAATAAGATGAAAGAAAATTCTTTTCTAGCTCCAGATGTGAATTTGCAAGAACTTGGTATGTATGTTGTCTTTTATTTTATTTTAGTGATGTTTTCTTAATTTAATTATTTATAATTTTAATGTTGTACAACAGCTGCACGAACAAAGAATTACAGTGGAGCAGAACTTGAAGGTGTTGTGAAAAGTGCGGTTTCTTATGCTCTGAACCGACAGTTAAGCCTTGATGATCTTACTAAAACAGTTGATGAAGAAAGCATTAAAGTCACCATGGATGATTTCTTGAATGCTCTTCATGAAGTTATTCCTTCTTTTGGTGCTTCCATGGATGACCTTGAACGTTGCAGGTAACAATCATCTCAACTAAATTTGAATTTTTTATGTTTAAATTTGTATATATAACAAAAGTAATGTGAATTTATTAAATTTGATTCAGACTGAATGGAATAGTTGATTGTGGTAAACGACACGATCATATCTTCAAAAGAACTATGTTATTAGCAGAGCAAGTTAAAGTTAGCAGAGGCAGTCCACTTGTCACATGTCTTTTAGAAGGTCCAAGTGGCAGGTAAATTGTTTTTTGTTAATAAATAATGTTATTATGTTAACATTAAAATAAATTTAACTTTTTTGGCAGTGGCAAGACTGCGATGGCAGCTACTGTTGGTATTGGTAGTGATTTCCCTTACGTGAAGATTGTAAGTTCTTCCTTATAAAATTAATTAATTTATTCATGCATATTAATTATTATATGAAATTAAGCTTATTTTCCATAAGATTGATTTTACCGCTCTCCAAAATTGTAGATTTCTGCTGAATCGATGATTGGCCTCAGTGAAGGCAGTAAATGCGCGCAAATTGTCAAGGTTTTGTGCTATTCTTAATTTCTGATACATTAGTTATTCTCTCTTTATATTTTTAAATATTTCATGAGCATGCGACATTTTTCTAGGTATTTGAGGATGCTTACAAGTCAACACTCAGCATTATTGTCCTTGATGATATTGAACGGTACGTGACTTATTATTGTCGTATATTCAATAATATGTATATACAAATACAAGCATTTGATTTGATTTGATTGAAATTTATATATGTTGAATAATGTGTTGTGAATATACTAATACAGATTACTAGAATATGTTGCCATTGGACCTCGTTTTTCAAACTTGATTTCTCAGACATTGATGGTCCTCCTCAAACGCCTTCCTCCAAAGGTAATTTTTTTCTCCAAAAAAAATAAAATAAATATGTTACAGAAAAATGTAACGAATATTATATATAATTTTCAGGGTAAAAATATGTTGGTGATTGGAACGACAAGTGAGGTATCTTTCCTTGAGTCGGTTGGTGTTTGTGATGCTTTCTCGGTCACTTACCATGTTCCTACATTGAAAACAGAAGATGCTAAACAGGTAATTTCATGTTTTATAGTTATATTATATGCTTTTATTTTTTAGATTTTTATGTCTTCAATTTATTGACAATTCTCGTCTATTTAGGTATTGCATCAACTTAACGTGTTCTCGGAAGGTGATATTGATGCTGCAGCTGAAGCATTGAATGATGTAAGAGTCTTGTTCATCCTTTTAAACAATTTTTATTTAACAGAATGACTTCTTATGTGATGTATTAAGCACAAATTTTGTTGTTTTAGATGCCAATCAAGAGGCTTTACATGGTGGTTGAGATGGCGGCACAAGGAGAATCAGGCGGCAGTGCAGAAGCAATCTACTCCGGCAAGGAAACAATCAAAATTTCACATTTCTACGAGTGCCTACAAGATATTGTTCGTTACTAGTTTGGTGATTTTAAACTTCTGTTGTTGGTTTGTATTCTTTCCCTCCGTTAGTTGAGTTATAATGAAGATGAACACGACGCATTTTGGCAGCATAGTTTGGGAAAAAAAGATCCTACTTTTGTGATGTTCTTTTATTTTGATTGGAGAGGTCATGTTAATGATAATTTAATTTTGAATGATTATATCATCAATGTATTACATAGTTCTTATTCTTAACTTTTTATTTAATTATCAGGGTTTTCTTGCTTAAAATAACATCGTATAAATTTGTTCTCATTTAATCGTAGTATATATTTGTCCAATATGGTGATTAAAAGATGGGTTTTTGTCACATGATCGAAACATAAAAACAAGAATTATGAAATGAAGTTGTAACATCCCGAGACCTGGTCTAGATTTTTTTTTAAATTACTTTCGGTAAGTAATTCTTTGGTTTATTATTTTAATTGATTTATGTGAATTAATTGGATTTGTTTTGGTATATTTTAACCAAGGGGTTAAAATTAGATTTAATTGTATTAATAGAGCATAGAATTGATAAAAATTGCATTTTATTAAACTTTGAATTACAGTTCCAAAAATATCTTCGTTATTAAAATCTGAGTTAGATAGGTATCTTTAATTAAATCAAACGCAATCTAGACTTTCAGTATTACACTGTGTTAAATGAAATTAAAGCTGTGTGAGGGAAGGGGTGTACGTGGGCTTGAGAGAGGGCAGGTGTCAAATTGGGTTTTTCTTCCTTGTTCTCTTGCATGGCTCGACACAAACACACACATTTCACATACATGCATTTTCTTGAAGCTCTCAATTGAAGAAGATTATCATTGTTTTGTTCTTTCCTCTGATTTTCGGAATCATCACCATCACAAGGTAGGATTCATGCTAATTGTTCATTATCTTGTGTGTTCTTGCTAGAAAAACTTAGGGTTCTTGGGTTATGGAGTTTCTTTGTCTCAAACCATGAAATTGATGAATTGCTAGGGTTTCTATGAAGTTCATAACTAATCTTGTTTGTTTTAGATGGCTAATTCTGGATTGTAGTGTAAGTTCAAGCCTTGGACCTTAAAAACCTAGTTATGGAGTCTTGGAGAAGATGACCAAAACCCACCAAATTTGATAAATTGTGTAAATGGAATTCTTGATGTTCTAGCTAGTGTAGAATCCCCATGAGATTGAAATTGACTGAATTATAAGTGTATGTGATACTAAATTGAGTAGTGTTTGGCTAATTGTCTTGAAATGGCCTTAACTAGCTAATTGTACATTGTTGACTTTTCTAAGTCAACCTAAAAAGATGTCTTGATCAGATTTGGATATCAAATGGTTATAAATGATTCTAATATTATTTATATGAGAAATGTAACTATTTTGTAAGTGTTGTTGGTTTAGTTTGGTTTTGACCCGTTTGGGCCTAAATAGTTAGAATCGAACATAAACACATGTTTTGGTGCAAGTCTTGAATTGGGAAGCTTAGGTCATGTTTATTGTCATATTTGAGCTTGTGGCTAAATGGTTAAGGGAGTTGTGCAAGTCTTGGTCATTCTATAATACTTGCATTTTAGCTACTTCGGTTGATTCGGTCACTAACTTGGTTGTATTATTATTACAGGCAAAGGCAAGAAAACTCAGTAGTTAGTATACTGAGTTTTGGGGATTGGATTGCGTAGCTAAGGTGAGTGGATTTAGCCTTCAAACTTTAGATGGGCAATTTGGTTAGAAATTGGTCAATGTGGTAAAAAGGTGCAGGAATTGGTATCTGGGTAAGTTCACGACGCGAACTTGGGTTCGCGATCGTGAACTCGAGGCAGGCAATTGGGGTTTGGGTCGTGAAGAAGTTCACGGATCGTGAACTCAAGTTCACGACGCGAACTTGAGTTCGCGAACGTGAACTTTCTTGGGTGCAGTTTTCTTGGCTGCAATTGTTATTGCAAGCCCACTCTTCGGTATAATTAATTCGGTAATTAATTAAGTGCACTTTTGGGGAAGAGGTCAGTAATTGGAACATTCTACTGGGCATAAGTTTACTATTAACAAGGTGTATCGCCCTTAGAAGCACTGGTTGTTCTAAGGGGGTACACACTGTCTTTGAGTAAAGGGTCATCGGTTATCATTGTTCGGCCAACAATGATTTAAGGATTCGGCAGAACCACCGTTACTCTTCAAAATTAACTAATTGGGATAATGAAATTTATCACCGGTTGTTTGATTATTTTATTGGTTTAAGTTCATTCACTTAGCTGTTAGCTAATCCCCACCTCGTTGACCTTTTTGCAGGTTTATCTTTTGGGCGGGTCAAGGGGTGTTTTAGGAATGGTTGACCGACACTCTGATTTTGATATTATAATAACCGAGCCGCCGGTTGTCTAAACACTTTTGATATTTTGGATAATTGTTGTAAAAGGCCTGTTTATTAATATTTGTTTGATGTTAACTACTTTACTTTAATTATTTCTACGCTTCCGTTAGTTAAAAAAAAAAATCGGGTTTAGTTTTTGCGGTGTTACAGAAGTGACAATAAATACAACACTAAAATGATATTTTTGTTGTTTGGATTTGATACAGGATGACCAAATAAATCATTTCCATGTAAAAATGATCATCTATCTCAAAAGAGTCCCGTGTGGTTTTCCATAAATATACATTTATGTGCATTGCATTCGATGTGAAATAACGGAAACATTTAATAGGTATCGGTTTAAGGATCAAATGCATTACAAGTTTCAAAATAAAGATAATTCGTGTAGCAAATTCACATTATTAGTAATGTCAATATTCCTACAATTCAGCTAAAATAATGTTTTATAAAATATAGTAATATGAATATGCTAGTTTATAAATATGATATACTTCCTTCGATTCAAAATAAGTGTTATACTTTGGGTTTCACGGTTTTTGAGGCAAAAGATTATAATGATGGTTAAATTAGATTAATTGAATGATTAGTGGATAATGGTCTCACACCTTTTGAATAAAGTGGGGTTTAATGATGTTTAAAAGTAAAAAGTAAGGGTAAATGTGTCATTTCACTTTGTTAAAGTAGATAGTTAGTGGGTGTGAGTCCTACTATTTTTTGCCAAATAAGGTAATTTTTCAAAGTGTAGCACAAAGAAAGTACAGCACTTATTTTGAATTAGATGAAGTATATGATATGTATATTTATAAAATCTTAGTAAAGCGTAGATATATGTAGCTGGTTGACATTAGTTTAGTAATTTTTACTCCTAAATTAATGAAAAGAAGAAAGTTGTTAAGAGGTGACACTGGAAAGAGTTGGTGTAATCAATCGAGAACCAATTTATGATTGTTACGGGCGGGACATCGCCATTTGAACATACTCATTACTCCATCACATTCATACATGTCGATAAAGAATCAGATCGCTCACCGTCGGCGTCTCCGATCAATTCCCGACTACCGGAGTATCCCACTACGCACTATAACATCTTTTAGTTTCCGTTTTCATTTGATCTAGAACATCTGCGGAACAATTTGATCTTAGAACTTCCCCAAATCTCTATCAAATCAGAGTGTTTTTGTTTCGCTACCGGACTTATTATTGGAAATTAAACCTATCTAGATCTTGAATTTAATCAATTCAGTTTTAATTTAGTCAATTCGTATTTCAAATCCCTAGGTTACTATCGCAACAATGCAGAGCTCCTCTGTCGCCCAGCCGGAAGCCATATTAGACTGGCTTCAAAAGGAAATGAATTATAGACCTCTAGGTCCGTATCATGCTTCCAGTAAGGCAACAATTCTATCATCCGATGCAATTCGTAGGGTTTGTCGAGGGAACATGATTCCTGTTTTTAATTTTCTATTAAACAGGGTCAAATCGGAGAAAACAGTCATCAATATCCGGCGCAACATTCTAGTTCACGGCATAGAAGACAATGCTAGTGGCGGTGGTGATGCCAAAAGTTCCGGTGACCGGAAAGTGATCAGAGGAGGGAAAAAGAAAGAGAAAGCAAAGGTGATGAGTAGTAACAGTGATTTGGAAAGCAATAACAGAGAGACAGCTTTACAGGAAAGAGAATCAGCTGAAAAAGAGGTTGAGAGACTGAGACATATTGTGAGACGGAAAAGGAAGGAATTGAAGGCAAGAATGTTGGAAGTTTCATGTGAAGAAGCTGACCGCAAACGGATGCTTGATGAACGATCGAATTACAGGTTTATTGTCCAAAACTTCAATGCATTTCTGTAAAAAAATAAAATTATACAGACAATTTATATAAATAACTAAAAGGATGGTTAAACACAGTTCTTAATGGAATTTATTACAAATACTCATTCTTAATGTAGGCATAAGCATGCAATGTTGGAAGCTTATGATGAACAATGTGATGAAGCAGCTAGGATATTCGCCCAATATCATAAACGTCTTTTATCCTATGTTAATTATGTAAAGAATGGTCAAAGACTAGATCTTGATTCTTCAATGGAAGTAGACATTTATTCAACCTTAGAACCTGCAGATGATGTTTTTCTTACTGAGTCAAACAAGGAAAGAAATATCCGCATGGCATGTGAATTACTTGCAGAACAAATGATTGAAAAGATTCAGACTTCTTTTCCTGCATATGAAGGAATTGGTATCCGTTTAAATCCACAACTAGAAACAGATATATTAGGGATTGATTTTGATGATGATGATGTAAGTGATGATGTTAGAGATGTGATTGTTAATTGTACTAGAAATCCTTGTCAGTTAATTTTGGCTGTAACTGCTTACTCTCAAAGGTTGAAATCTTTAATTGCTAAAGAAATAGACAGAATTGATGTTAGAGCTGATGCAGAAAGATTAAGGTAATTCCAAAAAATATTTTATTTAATCTTTGTTTTTCTTCTCAATTATATTAATCATTACTCTGAGAAGTTAATGGTTCTAATATTCATTCAGGTATAAGTTTGAAAATAACAGAGTAATTGATGCTCCTACTGATTTAAACTCCCCATTACAGCTTCAGCTTTATGGTAATGGTAATGGAAACAATAATAGTAATAATAATAATGGGCTTCAAACGCCTTCAAAAGGAAGTCAACATCAACTTCTTGAAAGACAGGTAATTTTTCATCTATTGTTTTTTATTATGTTGAATTCTTTTTACCTGTTTTATGTAATTAAAGTATTTTTTATTCGTGCTGTAATTATAAAATGTAAATAGTATGCATTTTTGTTTTTACAGAAAGCACATGTTCAACAATTTGTGGCAACTGAAGATCAACTGAATAAAGCTGCAGAGGCTACAAACGCATGCCAAAAACTTTTAAAACGTTTATACGGAACCAGTGATGGAAATTCTTCTTTTTCATTCCGTTTTCGCGGGACGGCACAACACATTAGTAGTCTGAGACAGTTGGAGGTAAAAACAAACACTTATTCTCCATTTTTTTAATTTTACTAGAAATAATTATTGTGTTGAATTTTTTATGTACTAAACTCGTTTCTGCTTGTTCAGCTGGATGTTTGGTCAATGGAAAGAGAAACTGCTGGATTAAAAGCTAGTGTGACGACATTGACTACTGAAGTACAACGTTTGAACTTATTACTTGAAGAAAGAAAAGAATCTGAAGATTCTTTAAACAATACATTGAAGAAAATTGAAGAATTTGATTCTCGAAGATTGGAGCTTAAATCCATCTACGATGCTCTTATAAAAGCAAACTCGGTAGTAATTACAAACATTTTATATCATTTGTTTTCGTTTTTTTCATTTATCCTACTTAATTATACATATTTTTTTTTCAAAACTATAGGATGCTGCATCATTCTGGAGTCAACAACCGTTAGTTGCAAGAGAAGATGCATCAAAAACAATAATTCCAGCATGTACAATACTTATCAATAAATCAAACGTCGCAAAAGATCTTATCGATAAAGAAGTATCGGTTTTTTCTCGCGTTCCTGATCATAGTTTTTACATGCTTCCATCAACTCCACAGGTCTTTAATTAATTATCTTTAGCATTTTCATAAAATATTTAAACATTTTTTGAAAATCTCTCATGTATGACTGTTATTTCAATTAGGCACTATTGGAATATGTGGGTCCCACTGGAGCAGAAGTAATTACAGCTGCAGAAAAGAGCGCTGCCCGACTGACCACAAGAGCCAGGGCAGGAGATCCCTCTGCAATTCCTTCTATATCTCGTGTTTCGGCTGCCCTGCAGTATCCTGCAGGTATTTTTCAATATGCGTGTATTATGAAAAGTTAGTTTTTATAAAAATTAAAACCGTAATGCGACAGTTAATCTTAATTTCAGTTTAATTATGTGGATTTTGATTATTAAGGTTCAGAAGGTAGCTTAGCAACAGTGTTGGAATCAATGGAATTTTGTTTGAAGTTGCGTGGTTCGGAAGCTTGTGTATTGGAGGAGTTATCAAAGGCTATTAATTTGGTTCATACAACAAGGGATCTTGTTGAAAGTGGTCATGCGTTATTAAATCATGCTCATAATTCTCAAAAAGAATATAAAAGGTAATATAGTTATACCCAGTGTTGTAAAAATCGGTCTAGGCGGCCGCCTAGGCGGCGCCTAGGCGCTTATCGGACCTCCACCGAGTGAAAAAAGTGTTAATCGGTCAAATTTATCGGGCTCAGTCAATATCGGTCAAAATCGGTCCTAGGCGGTCCTTGGCGGCCCTTGGCGGTCAAAAAATTGACAGAGATGAAGCTAGAATAGTTCAAGATTTCGGATCTATTACCGTGCGAATGTCTTCGGAGCTGTCATCTTCGTCAGATTTGTTGTCTTCGTCGGAGCTGTTGTCTTCGTCGGAGCTAGGGGTGAGCGTAGCAGGGTACCCGCCGGTTCCGACCGGAACCGGAACCGGAACCTCTTGTACCGGTTCCTCAATTTTCGGAACCGGAACCGGAACCTCCGGTTCCGGTGCCGGTTCCGGTTACCCTGTCTCTAAAATCGTAAAATCAAAATAAGATGCAAAGCTTAAATATTAATCATTTTTTATCATTTATCTACTACTCTTTGAATAATTATAGATTTCAAACACTTAAACATATGATTGTCTAATTATTATGTTGTTAAAAAACTATATTTAGACTAATTAAAGACTAAACTCATTCAAAATTATACAAAATTTCTCATATTGTTAAATTTGGACATTTAATTTCTCATATATATAATATTTTAACAAATATAGACCGAATAATCGCCGGTTCCGGTTATCCACCGGTTACCGGTTCCTAAATTTTGAGAACCGGAACCGGAACCTCTTAGGGCGGTTCCAAAATTTTAGGAACCGGAACCGCCGGTTCCAAAGCGGTTCCGGTTCCAATTCCGGTTACCCACTTTTTCTGCTCACCCCTAGTCGGAGCTGTCCTCTTCATCGGAACATTCTTTCACCGGGAGAAAACTTCATCTTCATTGAAGAGAGGCTGAGAGGGGCTGCTAACCCTAATCTGAATCACTACTGATACGTCTTTTTCTTAACGTGTCCATTTTTAACTTTCAAATAGAAAAGCCCAATTATAATAAGCCCAAATATTATAAACCCATTGTATTATTATACTTTTAAGTCTTAAAATCAGTGAACAATTTTAACATTACGATTTTTGTTATAGTTTTCATTTTAAATATTGTTAAATAAATTCATAGTTATTTACTAATCTGGTTATTTTGTCAGGATATTATTAATATTTATTTATATAAAAATAAATTCCTTTGTATTTTATGGTATCCGCCTAGAAACCGATTAATCGCCGCCAAGACCGATTAATCGCTTGAAGGTGGTCGACCGCCTAGGTACCGCCGAGCGATTTTTACAACCTTGGTTATACCCAGGTATTTTTTTTTTTTGTCTAAAATAACAACTTATAATAAACGATTTATTTATTTAAGTATGATGTATCAGGACCACAAATGATTGTTTAGACTTGGCTTCTGAACAAGAACAAATAATCACGAACAAGTGGCTGCCCGAGATAAAGAATGAATTTGCAAATGCTCAAAAAACTTTGGATGAATGCAAATACGTTGATGGTTTGGTAAGCATATATCGTTCATAATCATGTGTTATGTATCTGTAAATTGTGATATGTTTTGGTTAAAATGTAGCTTGTTGAATGGTGGGAACAACCGGCATCAACAGTTGTTGATTGGGTAGCCGTTGATGGACAAAACGTTGCTGCTTGGCATAATCATGTGAAGCAACTTCTTGCATATTATGACAAACAACTTCGGTGACCTTTTTTTATATATATAGATACGAAAGATCTGTATAGAAGGTTATTTTTTTCATAATAATGACTATCTTGATATAATACTAAACTTTATATATTTTTACCGAAATATGTAGTGAATCATTTGTAGTATAGTATAATCATGTAACTTGTGTTCTGGTTACCATAACACCCTTGTGGACCAACAACTGCCCACATCCACGTTTGCAACCAATTTATCACCAATAAATATATATGATCCCTTCATATTTCATGACTGAAATACACACGTGTAGTGGCTCATTCAAATTCAGCAGACTCGTGAACAAGTATCAACTGTATTTAACCAAACTGTATTCAACTTCTAGTCAACATAATCTCCCTATAAATAGGAAAACTTCAATCATATACAAATTGCAATGCGTGTAGCAAGAATATGGTCTTGGGTTTTCCTATGTTTGACGTTTAGTCATGTATCTGAGAGGTGTCACTCGTTGGTAGTGTCTATTGTGCTTCCGTCAAGACTTGTCCGAGTCCAGTCACTTCATTTCAGGCGAGTGGTGGTGAAGAAAGAATATTCCGGGAAGAAGTGAAAACAGGCGAATTTAGAGTTAACTTACCTTTCTTGGAGAATAAAGATGTTAATGAGATCGTTCGGTTAACTTAATTAGTAGTAGCGAGCCGGATTGTGCCACCACTGTCTATTCGGCTTAAGATGAAAACGCCTGTTTTTTCAGCTGGGTTTTTTACATTCCAGCCTCAAAATCAATCACATTCATGAAATGATAAACAAGGAATTAAATGAATGCTTCATCGCCATCTGCTGATGGAAATCAAACGACGACGATTTCAGGACCCCAAACCCACCGGAACAGTCAACATTTCAGTTACACCAAACACCATGTTCAATCCCAATTTCCAGCCGCCACCGCCCCCTGGTTTCATGTTCATTCCGGGTTTCCAGCCGCCTCCGCCACCGGACTTCTTGTTCAATCCCAACTGCCGCCGCCTGCTTTCATCGATGCCATTACAACCACCACCAGAACAACCCACATTTGACCCATTCCAGCAATCACCACCTACACGCCACCACCATCATTCCCGTCATTGCCATTTCCGCCAATACAACCACAACCAAATTTCATCCAATCACCGCCATCACCACAACTAATCTCTCCGCCACAATTAATGCCGCCGCCGCCATCACCATCAGTGCCGCCACCAGGGTCCCTGCCGCCATTCCCATTTCAACCAAGACCAGGGTTCCCTGGAACTCCACCAGAAACCCCTTCTCCTTGATCAAGATCACATAATGAGAGCATTATTGTATAATTTTCTAACAATACCTTTACAATCTTTTTAAATCCAAATAATATTCACGATCTGGATAAATATATTGCATATACAACAAGCTAAAAATAATGATTAAAGGAGCATATTTGAATTTTGAACAACAAAACAAAATCAAATGAAGGTTAATATCAGGCCATTGCATCAAAATAAAGGTAAGATGAATTAAGTTATTATATTCATAAGTTTGCTACACTCGTTAATGTTGACCACTAGTATAATTGTTAACGTTAGTTGAATAAAATAAAAGGAATAATCAGAACAATATATTTCTACATTGTGTTTTCGATTATAACAGGATTTCTGAGATGATTGAATTTTACTCATAACATATGCAACTTAACCATTTTCGTGATCGTAGCTCATAAAGAAGAGATCGATCCAATGACCTCTACTATATCATTTCAAACGCCATTGCAACTAAACAATGACCAGATGGTTAGAAGATGGTACATTTCTTTATTTAATAAATTTATTTTTATTGCCAGCGGAAAAATAACAAAAATTATAAGACAAACAATTATACTGCAAACACATAACACATTCAGTAATTTAATCAAACAAAACCGAGCTTCCGATGTATAATTTGTACTCGGACAAAATCCACGGTAAAATACAGGTTTTGGCCCATTCAGAAAGCCGAAAACGAGTACCCAACAAAAGTATTACATCACAGAGCACGTGATAAAAGAGCCCGTCACATGACCAATGTTCCCTTTTTATGATTATAATAATAATAATGGTAATCCCCAAGGTTGCCATGAGTCCGTGACGTTTTATTGAGACACAAAAGCTATTTTATTTTATTAAATTCTTATTAATTAATAGACATAAAACTATCTTGTTTACATAAACGGAATACGAGCCACGCGCCACCACATGACAACCGCAGTCAACCAATGCAGCTTTCACCTACCTTTGTACCTTTCTCAATACGTTACGTGCTTTTTAAAATTATTTAATTCTCTTTAATTGCTAATATATTTGTTTATTTACCCATTAAAAGTACTTATTTAGTATATCTTGAAATAATGGAAAATCTTATAACTATTTTATTAGGTAAAGTGGCAATTAACCTATGCTATACAAAGAAAGTACATTTCATAAAATAAATTGTTCTTAAAGAACATTAATTAGTATTTTATCACACTGCCTCTTACACAATTACATAAATACTAATTAAATTAAAAGTTTTGATAATTATAGTCTTAAAATCTATCTATTAAAACATTAGAATAAAAACCCTTATAAATAAAAATTCTTATAAAATTATCTGAATAGAAATAAACTTTCTAATTTTGTTATAAATTGTTACTATTATCAAAATTCTAAATTATATTAAAAGATAAATAATGGAGTAATAAAAAAAGGAAAATGATAATGATAGCCCTAAGGGCGGTCAATAAGAAGGTAAATAGTGTAAAAACCGTCCCCTGAATTTTAAGAACACTACTTCATCAATAAATGTACAAATATTTTATACACGTTAGAGATAACCCTAAAGACTGTCATTAACAAAAACATTGTTAAACAAGTGACATGTGATGCAACTAATTCAGTGTTAGAAAAAAGAGTAAATTACATGAATGGTCCTTTTGGTTTATAGCAAATTTCACCAATGGTCCTTTAGTTTCAAAAATTACACCGATGGTCCTTATTCTTGAAAGGTTTTTCACCAATGGTCCTTTACGAAAAAGTCCGTCTATTTTTTAAGTTAACTAACATCACATGTGAAGCACATGGGGGTATTTTGATCAATTTATCTTTCCCCTTCTCAATTAAATTACACGGATGGTCCTTTAAGTTTATAGCAAATTTCACCAATGGTCCTTTAGGAAAGACAAATTGACCAAAATACCCTCATGTGCATCACATGTGATGTTAGTTAACTTAAAAAATAGACGGACTTTTTCGTAAAGGACTATCGGTGAAAAACCTTTCAAGAATAAGGACCATCAGTGTAATTTTTGAAACTAAAGGACCATTGGTGAAATTTGCTATAAACCTAAAGGACTAATTTACTCTAGAAAAAAAGAGAGCAACCAAGATTGACGCGCCACCAAGGAGAAGTAGGATACACCTTGTAATCCCCTGTCCGACTGCCACCTTCCAACTCTCCCTCAACTCCCCCACTTCCTCCTACTCTTCTATAGTTCTAGAGAGAGAAACACAAATTACACACTGTGTTGTGTGTGAGAGAGAAAGTGAAATTGAAAGAGAAAGTGTGTGCGTGTGATCTAATGAAAGGGGATGTTGGGGGAAAGAAGTCGAAACTCAAATGGGTCGGCTTAATTGGACTTGTACTCTCTGCTTTATCTCTTTTCACACACTTTCATCTTGCTGGATACTCTTCATACACTGATGAACCACTTACTACAGAGTATCAAGCAATCACCATTTTCTCTTGGAGACCAATTTTCGAGAATGCAGATCTTCACCCCACTGTAATTTTCCGAGATCTCGTTTTCCGCTTCAATTTTATGTTTTTTGCGCTCAATTTGATGAATCCTGCGGTCAATAGGGTTTACTTTTTGATATTATCATTGCGTATCCTTTATCTACAGGAATAGTTGAAAAAAATGATTTTTTTTTCTTTTTTAAAGTCAATTTTAAGGTATTTTGATTTGTTTGATTTAATTATTGTGCAGAGTAAATTGTATAGAAGATTATGGGGACCTGTTAAGCGTTTTGAATCTTTACAACCATATCCTAACCCTAGACAACACTATGCAGGTTTCTATCTTTCTAATTTCCTTATTTATCACATAAATCAGGGGCGGTACTAGAATAATTTCTAAAGGTGGGCAAATTTTTAGATTGAAAGCCAAGTTTTTTAGTGATGTTTTTTTAAGGTCAAATCGTAAATAAAATCAAATCAATTTTAATTTGAAGAAAATCTAATCATAAACTAAATCAGTCAAAATCAAAATTCGCTTGTTAATTAATTCAAGAATAAAAAAATTCAAAATTTAGCAATATAAAAAATAGAATATAATTTTTAATAATGGTAGATTTCGTATACAACATTTGTATTGTTAATCCATATTCGTATTTAATTTTTTTATAACAATAAAGTAAATTCTTCAAAGTATTTATATATGTCACTAGTTAAAATACACGTATAATCAAATAAATTGCAAACATAACATTTTTAAAATAAGAAAAATAAGGAGGAAATTAGTCAAAAGAAAAGAAAATTTTAATGATAAATAGAGCAAAAGAAACATTATAAAAGAAATAAGGAAAAAAGTAATTTAAAAAAAATGCATATGAAAAGAACTTGTACTGGATGTTATATATTTTAAGATTAGTGAGTTAACCACTAAGCTAATATACGACGTGAATTACTTATCGCTCATACATTATATATATTTTGATGAGCAGAATTTAAAAATAAACTGACCTATAAAAAATTTATACTAATTAGAAAAAATTTAGGGTGGGCAGGTGCCCACCTTGCCCACCCTCTAAAACCGCCCCTGACATAAATCATGTTAAATTGTGAATTGAATGCAAAAGAATCTCAATTTTGTGTGGTTTGACTGCATTTGTTGTGACAAATGCTTTAAAGATTAATTCTTTTCTTTGATCAGCTCCAGTTTCAGAATCAAATAGATATATATTTGTACGGATACGTGGAGGCTTTCATGAGATCAGGAGCTCGGTGAGTACATTTTCAAAATCATCGTATTCACACACATGTACTTTTTTTTTCTTTATTTATTAAATGATTATTCTTTTGTAGATATGTGATGCAGTTGTTATTGCTCGGCTTCTTAATGCTACACTTGTGATTCCTGAAATCCAATCAACCACAAGCAGCAAAGGAATCAGGTTCATTTTACCCTTTAAATCTAATACATTAAATGCTCAAAGCAATATAATGATATATATATTTATAAATCTTGAAAACTGTTTATTTTTAATGTTATTTGCAGTGCTCAATTTAAGAGTTTTGCTTACCTTTACAATGAGGACCACTTTATGTCAGCATTATCGAATGATATTACAATTGTGAAAACCCTTCCCAAAACCCTAAAAGGAGCTAGAAGAAAAAAAGAAATCCCGTCTTTTAAAGTGCTTAATTCACAATCTCCTTATTATTACTTACGTCATGTTCTTCCGGTTTTAAAACGACATTATGTGGTTGAACTTGTTGTTTCAGATGGTGGTTGCTTGCAGGTATTCAATTACAATAATCTTTATTTATATATATTTTTTTAAATGACATTGGAACTTTGGCACTGGTTTATGATGTTTACGCCCCTAAAATAAAACATAGTTGTTCTTGTTCGAGTTTTATACAAGACATAGTATTATTAGTCAATAAATTTAATATTCACTTTCCTGTGATTATGGTGTATATTTTGAAGGCAATACTTCCTCCAGATCTTGAGGAATATCAACGGTTGAGATGTCGTGTTGCATTTCATGCTTTAAGCTTCCGACAAGAGGTCCAAGAATTGGCTACCAAGATTTTGCATAGGTGAGTTGATTCGGGTTGTATTTTATTGATAATGGGTCAAGCGGGTCAAATATTTAAAAAAAAATCAAAATATTTTTTTAAAGAGAAATAAATAAATAGTGATTTTATGGTGTTCAGGTTAAGGGCACCAGGAAGGCCATTTATAGCATATGATCCAGGGATGACAAGAGATGCTTTAGCATATTATGGTTGTGCCGAGCTCTTTCAGGTACTTTATTTTAATTATTTTAATCATATAATTAAATATACGCTTACTTTTTTCCAATTAATTTACACTTTTGATGAAACGTGTGTGTGTGTGTGTGTGAAGGATGTGCATACTGAACTTATTCAGCACCGACGGTTATGGATGCTAAAACGTGGAATTGTTAAAGGAAATCTGACTGTTGATTCAAATGCACAACGTCTTAATGGTTCTTGTCCACTTATGCCTGAAGAGGTAAATTTGTGATTTGCCTTATGAACCTGTTGAGGTGGCAAGTGACATGTCTTTTTTTTTTAACTGTTGGATCACTAGAAAGATGGATTTGTGTCCCGTTTGGGTCATTTGGTAACTGCCACGTCATCACTTTATTTGGCATCAGGTTGCCGAATGATCCAAACGAGACGCAAATCTATCTTTTAGTGACCCAACTGGACAAAAATGTGTACAATGACTAAACAAACACAAATGTAAACATACTTTGTTATTTTAGGCACAAAAAAATTCCATTTTTTCACATAAAATAAATCAATTGATGTTATATGACATTCTACAAAGACCGTCCATTTGACATCAAAAGTCAAACTATTGTGATACGTGTACTTTAAGTCATATAACTAACTTTTTATATGTTTTTTTGCAGATTGGCATCATTCTTCGTGCATACGGGTATTTATGGGACACAATAATCTACATATCAGGAGGAGAAGTATTCGGTGGACAAAAAAAACTAATCCCATTTCACGCAATCTTCGAAAACGTTGTCGATCGAACATCTTTAACAACACTTTGGGAATTAAACAAAATATACGGGCGTGAAGCAAACCTTGTTGACAAACACCCCAAAACACCACAACCACTGAAAAAGTAATGAAATCTGAATCATGGAAAACTTCCGGTCAACGCCCCCGCCCACTGCCGCCACCTCCCGCCAAGCCAAAATCTTATAATATTGAAGGGTGGTGGGGTTGGGTGGCTGAGAGTGACAATGAGCCTGAAAGTACTGTTATTGAATTGAGAACAAATGCTCATAAGTTGTTGTGGGAAGCAATTGATTATATGGTTTGTGTTGAAGCTGATGTTTTTGTTCCTGGTTTTGACCGTGATGGTAAAGGGAGACCCAGTTTTGCTAGTTTGGTTATGGGCCATAGGTTATATCAGTCTGCTACAGCTAAATCTTTCAGGCTAGACAGGTGATTTTTCTTGTTTTTTCTTAGTATTTTTAGATGATGGTAGTTAAAAAGATTTGATCTTTATATGTAATATCGATTTAAATGCCTTAAATTTCTGACAAATTCAACTTTGCAAAACCAGGAAAGAAATTGCAAAACATATGGAAGAAATCAATGACCATTTATACGAAGTCAACCAAACATGGATCAAGTCAATGAGAAGTCAACTAAGAAAAAGCCTACTCGATGGATTGACAGAAGAATCAAAAGCATCAAAATCATTATCATTTCTCTCTTTCCCAGTCCCCGAATGTTCTTGCCTAAAACCCAACTCAAATAAAGCTTCAACTTCCCAACTTCCAACTGCCCTTAAAGCTGCCCGTTCTTGCCCTAAATGGATGGGTAAAAATGTAATTTCACATGCTGGAGATAATAAAGATAATGAAGATGATTTTGATGAAGATGATTCTGGACCGTTTAGTTTGTTTTTTGGAAAAAATGGTGTTTCTAGTAACAAAAATACGGTTAGTGGTGGTGGAGAGATGATGAGCAGTAAAGAAGAAACTCAGATGGAAGATCAAGATGAAATCGAGGGTGGAGATCGATAGATGGATTAGGAGAGTGGGGACTGCCTAATTGTAGCCTAATGTTAGTTATTTGTAGTTTTGTACAGTTGGAATGCATCGATTGTTAGACTGTTCTAGTTTGTTAAGTACAGTTTGACTTGTGATGTCAAAGCTGTTGTCTTTCATATTTGAAAATGATATTAATTATTTAAACTTTTAGAAAATTAAATGTCTACATTTATTCTTGAAAGAAAGGTCATAGATTTGACCTCAAAAAGTCAAATTACACAGGCCAAAACAGACCCAAATGAATGAACAGCAAATTTAATTTGCATGTATTAACCAATTTCAATCTACCAGTGGTTGAAAACTCTTCTTTTGGCACAAAAAATGTTTGACTTCAGCCCGATGATGAGCCTTCGGGTTGACCAGTTGACCAGATCGAATCATCAAAGTGTGGCTCATAGAAACCAACCTGACTATCATCCGACTGTAAATCACAACCATCAACCCAATACCATGTTTTTCTATCGGCATTAAAAAACAAACCTTTTCCTTGATTCCAAGATGTAAAACAAATCAAATTATCTTGTCCAAAACACTTATATTTTTCTTCTGATAACCTCAAAAGATCTCTGAAATACTTTGGTGGCATTCGACTTATTTCAACCCAAATCGATTTCAAATGATCTAATTCCCAGATTCTCATACTCTCAAAAGTACTATCAAGACCGATTGGTGCGATTCTTCCAACTAAAAACAACCGTTTTTTACTACCTGCAACCAAATAACAGTCTAATACAGATATCGGGAATTTTGCGGGTATATGTTTCCACTTTCCTGCATCTTGTTGATACATCATTAAACCACAATTTGTATATGTTCCTAAGTAAAGTCTTGAATCACAAAACGCCATGTTTGAAGGATCGACACCTGGCATTGTTTCGTGAAACTGTCGTCTTTCGAATCGTATACTTCAGTCGGTAGTAGTGATCTATACTCATGGATACAACTAGCAGCAATAACTTTAAAAGATTGTTTTTTTCTATCAACAACCATGATTAACTGTCTTTTAATGTTATGATGATGCATACTCGGTAATGTTCTCCAGCTTTGTGTTAAGGGATTACAGATTAATGTTCTGAAAGTTAAACCATCAAGACCCGAGAAACAAACAAGCCCGCCCGAAGATCCAGCAAGCCCATGGAGGCAAAAATGTTAAAGGAATTTTGTACCATTGTTTTAATGGTAAACTAAAAACAGAGCATTGTGGCGTTTGTGAATTCTTCCAAAAAGTCAAAAGGCAAGGCCCGTGAGATGGAACTTGTGAATAATATTTGAGAAAACTATTATCTTGTAAGATTAAATTCCATCTCTTACAAACGTAACGCAAACGATAAATCATGACAGGTAGAACCCTAGCTAAAATTTCGAGAAATATATCTCCAGGTAACATAGCCCATGCATTATCTTCCATATGGGATGTGGATTTTTGGCAGATGTAGCAATCATTTCTTCATCTAAACCCCTTGGTTTTGCCTTAATCACCTTCTGTCTAGACGGGCTATTGTTCCTAGGCCCTAATCCACGAGCAATTGGGCTCGTATTTCCTTCCCCCAAAATAACTCAATTGTCTCCCTTCATCTTCTTCATGAGAAGAACCAGATTCAGCAGCTTCGTTAATTCCTACCACCATCTTATCAACAACCTAAAGAGCCCTAATTTATAATCAATGCTTCAATTATTACACTAGAAACAACAATCGAGACTCGTATTCTTTGCGACTCGATTAATTTATTGATATCGATTCATGAAGTTTGACATGAAAAAAATCTAGATTCTCAGATTCGAATTGGGATCGTTATTTCCAAATAGGTACATGCATCGAATTGAATAGCAGATAGAAAGAAAACCAACGGTTGAAACGTTATTGGTTAGAGAGGTTACCTTTGATGGTGAAATCGATTAGGATGGTGTTAAAGGTGTCATCTGATTATTATGTGGTTCCACTAAAGTGACATTTGGCTTAGCTGTATGATATATTCCTCTAGTAAATTTATACTTTTTTAACCACAAATATTAATTTATTTTTAGATACAATCTATTCCGCTGTAGATTTACACTCTCGACCACAATATTGGAGTGTTCAAAAATATTCGAAAAATCAGTTATCTGAAAACCTGATATCATAAATTCTGGTATCTGAAAATCTAGGTATTTAAATTTCGGATACCGAATCCGGATAGTATTTCACGATATCTGAAAATAAAAAATATCAAAAATTATACGGAAAAATATTCGAAAATACCCGAAAAATGCCCAAAATATATTTGAATATTTTATTTTTTCAGATATCAGATACTCGGATTTTGAAAAACTAAAATTTTAAACTTTTTAAGGTGCTTATTAAACTTAGTTAAGTTTACAAATTTAAACTTAATTAATTAAGTTTATATAAACTAATAAATTTATAAACACGTTAAATAAGATTCGCTAAACATGTCCTTAATATTTTTTAGACTAATTTTCGAACTCATAATCTCGTTTACGAGTTGAGCTCGATACCGTGTACTTTGTTGTATGAAGTTTGTTTTCGGGGACATGGTTGGAATGAGAATATATTGTTAGGGGCATTTTGGGGATTTCAGCAGAATTCGCCGTGGCATACGAATTACATGCCTGAGACTCTGCTCTCGTCACAAATGGCGGACAAGCTCTCTCAATTTGGAGAAATTATCATTTAATTAAACCTTATTCTTTTCCAAATGGACATGGATGATGAAGATGACGCATAACGATAGGAACATTTACGGAAACTGTGACGAAGCTAGGGTTTTATAAGCTAATTCAGATTTCAGAAACCGCATTTCTATCTACGTAAGTTTATTTATTTAAATTTGTATATACGGCAGACTATAAATTGACACCTCGAGAAGTTCGATGAATCATTGTGGGTTTACAACATCTGATTCTAAGGATCACAGGTTTGATTGTGATTTCGTGAAGCGAAAACTCTGAGTTGGCGGTAAAATAAGAAGAAATTGGATATGGGGAGTGCAGCTAAGCTTATTGTGGATGCACTGCTACAGCGGTTCATTCCACTTGCTAGACGTCGAATTGAAACAACACAATTACATGTAAGAATGCTTCATTCGCACGCCACATTTACCTTGTTTAATGTTCAATTAAGTTGATGATTTGGATTAATTAAGAAGTTTATATACCACATATGCTTGTATACATAGTGGCTAGATGAAATTTGTAAAGTCGGAAGAGAAGAAACGAGTTTGAAGGTTTAATTTTAGTGATAACTACTCGAAGCAATGAATCATTTGATTGTTTAAAGACACCTGTTCATCTGTCCCCTTGCATGGTGTTGCTTATACTTAAAAGTTTGTTTGATTTATTATTCTATAAATTTCTAATTTATTGAAATTTTACAGGATGGACAATATATCCGGCCATCAGATTCAGCATATGATCAAGTGTTGGACTCCTTAGCTTTGATGGCTCAACACATGCCTGTACCTCTTCTTGAAGCCCTTCTTCGTTGGAGAGACATGTGAGTAATTACCTGTTTAACATTTATTTATCTTGATTATCAAACGATAATTTCCTGTTAATTATGTTGTTTTCTGGTTTCTTTTGCAGTGAATCCCCAAAAGGTGCAAATGATACATCTACCTTTCAAAAAAAGGTTTGTATTTCTTCTAAAGAAAACATTAGGAAGTAATTTTAGAATAATGTCTTTGATTTGATCAGCTTGCAGTGGAGTGCATTTTTTGCTCTGCATGTATTCGATTCGTGCAATGTTGTCCACCTGAAGCACTTTCAGGTTTAGCAGTTTAATCATTAATTCATCCCTGTAAGTTAAGTTATATTTATTATTAATCAATAATGACATGCTTACTGTAATTACAGAAAAACTTTGGATTGGGCTTGAACATTTTGTATTCGATTGGTTAATCAATGCTGACAGGTAATATCCATGTTGTCTACAGAACAATTTTGTATTTGATTAATTATTATTTTTTAATTTCAGGGTTGTAAGTCAGGTTGAATATCCCTCATTGGTCGATTTACGTGGGCTCCTTCTAGACCTAGTAGCACAACTTGTTGGTGCTCTATCACAAATCAGGTAATCAGTACTTTAAATTTTAAACTCAATCTTCAAATCGAAAGTTATTACTTATGCATACACTTTTTTACATTTTTCTTGGTGTCAATAGATTTAATTCTGTAACTGGACGTTTTTTCATGGAACTCAATGCACGTCGGATTGATACCAGTGGCGCTCGAAGTGAAACCCTAAGTATCATTGCTGGAATGCGTCATATAAAGCTTGCGGTACATGACATACATTATTTCAATATATATTTATCTGGAAAATTAATATATTTATAATTTATACAAATTTGTTGGTACTTGTTATAGGTTAAGAATGAAGGTGGTCTTAATGCATCAGCATCCTTTATTGCAAAAGCAAATCCTCTTAGTCACGCACCAACAAAACGAAAAAGTGAATTTCATCACGCGCTTTGCAATATGCTTTCAAATATTTTGGGACCACTTGCAGATGGTGGTAAAGATCATTGGCCGCCACCTGGCGTAAGACGTGTACTTACTGCTTGGTATGAATCTGTTGCACGAGTAAGAATGCAGATTATTCATTGGGCAGATAAACACAGCAAGCATATTTCTGTAAATAATGTTAAATAATAATTTTCTCTGTTTTTTTTATTATCTTTTCTTGGATTGATATTTTAAGTTATCACTCAAACACTGTTCTGTTTTCTTGTATTAGGCTGCTTACCCTTTAGTGACTTTGCTCCTTTGTCTCGGTGATCCTGTTACATTTCTTGGTAATTTTGGGCCTCATACTGAGCAATTGTACAAGCATCTTAAGGTAACTTTACATGCACAAGGATATTGTTAAGTAAATTACATATATATTGTCCTTATGGTTCGTATGAAATTATGGATTTTGTACGCCGGCTTCTTTTATTACATGGATAGTCCCTAATTTTGAAACTTGTAACACAAACAGTCCCTATATTGGAAAGGCTGTTAAGTTTTTAGGGACCGCTGATGTTACAAGTTTCAAAATTAGGGACTATTTGTGTCATAAAAAGTCGACGGATGAAACATGTAATTTCATACAAACCACAAGGACGATTTATGTATTTACTATTTTATATTCTTTTTTTCTTCCAGATGACACAATATATATGTATTTTGCAGGACAAAAACAACCGGTTAATGGCTCTAGATTGTCTTCATCGTGTTTCAAAATTCTATTTGCGTATTTACGCACACTCTCAACCGTCAAACCGTGTATGGGACTACCTAGATAGCGTGACAACACAACTTCTTACAATTCTTAAAAAAGGAATGCTTACACAAGATGCCCAACACGATAAACTTGTTCAATTATGTGTTACTATAGGCGAACATAACCTCGATTTTTGTATAAATCATTTAATATTAGAAATGCTTAAGCAAGATAGTTCAAACGAGTCCAAGATTATTGGTCTTCGTGCTTTACTTGAGATTTCAATCGCTCCCACAAGTGAGCATGTTGGGTTGGAAATCCTTCAAGGTAGTTGATATTTTTTCCTATAAAATCCAATTTCAAATTTTTTTGAATTTGTTTTGACTTTTCTATTGATTTGATCAACATGGCAGCTCAGGATTTGGGTCATTACGTTCCAAAAGTAAACATTGCAATTGAGGCTATATTAAGGTCATGCCATAGAGCTTATAATCTGGCTCTTCTCACTTCTTCAAAGACAACTATTGGTATTTTTTAGCGAAAATTAATATTCTTGCATTAATAGTTGAGTAGATCACATAAATCGTCCCTCTAGTTTGTATAAAGTTATGGATTTCGTCTCTCGACTTTTTCTTATTACACGGATAGTCCCTAAATTGAAACTTTTAACATCAACGGTCCCTAAGACACTAACTATGAAACGTGTAAAATCCTTTTTTTTTTTGCTTTAGGGACTGTTAGTGTTACAAGTTTCAAAATTAGGGACTATCCATGTAATAAAAGAAGTCCAGGGAAATCCATAATTTCATAGTTCATACAAACTACAAGGACGATATATGTATTTTACTCTCAAAAGTTTAATAATACCTTCACTTCTAATGAAGCGTATGCCTTCCAGATGCTATAACCAAAGAAAAGTCACAAGGCCATCTTTTCCGGTCAGTTTTAAAATGCATACCTTACTTAATTAAAGATGTTGGTAGAAGTGATAGAATCACCGAAATAATACCTCAACACATAATTAGCATCGATAACGGCATTCGTGAAGAATCAATAAACGTCTTAAATCGAATCATGAAACATTCACCCGATCGCCGTTTTGCAATTATAAAAGGTATGATGAATTTCATCTTAAGGCTTCCAGATGAATTCCCTCTTTTGATCCAAACATCATTAGGACACCTTTTGGATCTCTTACGGTTATGGAGAACTTTTCTTTTTGATGTGCAAATTAATGAAAGATTAAACAAATCTTGTTTTAATCATGGAGAACCGATTGAGTTTCATGCTTCAGAGATTGATGCAATTGGTCTTATTTTTCTAAGTTCTGCTGATAGTCAGATTAGATATACAGCATTGGAGTTGCTCAGGTGTGTGCGTGCTATACGAAATGATATACAAAATCTTCTTATTAAAGATGAAGTTGAACCCATACTTATGGTTGACATTTTTGAGGAAAATGGGGTGTGTTAACCTTATGAGCTACCCATTTAACCGTTTTTTTTTTCATGGGGTTAATTATGTTCTAATCCTCAAAGTTTTACTGATTGGGCGTTTTAACCCGAAACTTTTTTTTTGACAACGGTTTTATCTTAAATCTTGACCGAGAAAAAAAAAAAACACCATTGCGTTACAAAGACTATTTTAACCCTCAAAAAGTTTTTTTCTTGTCCTTTCGCAATCATTTAGACCCTAACCTTTTATAATATATTTTTGCAACAGTTTGGTATACCAAGTTTATGTATCAATATTAAATAATATTAGTTTTATCAAGCTATAAGATAGGTGATACACTGACAAAAAAGTTTGAGGGTAAAACTTTCAAATAAGTCAAAGTTTGCGGTTTTACCGGTAACAGGTCAACAAAAGGGTTAAAATACCAAGTCAACAAAAGTTTAGGGGTTAAACTCTTAGTCAACCCAAGTTTAGAATAAAACCATTGCCAAACAAAGTTTAAGGGTAAAACGCTAAATAAATGAAAGCTGAGGATTTGAACATAATTAACCCTTTTTTCATGTGAAACATTAATGTAAAAACATTGATTTTGACAGGATGACATTGTTCAAACATGCTATTGGGATTCCAACCGTCCATTTGATCTGAGAAAAGAATCTGATGTCATACCTCCTGATGCAACACTCGAAGCTATGCTTTATGAAAGCCCTGATAAAAACAGATGGGCCCGCTGTCTTAGTGAGCTTGTTAAATATGGGGCATTACTCTGCCCAAATACTGTTCAAGAAGCAAAGTAATCAAACTTCTCTCTACTATCTTTATTGGATTAGTTATCTTTCAATCCTCAAACTTTCAACAATTTGGCAATTTAACCCTTCAACCTTTTAGTTCCGTCCCTTAACTTTGGTTAAATTTTTTTTAAAAAGTCATTATGACCTGCTATCACAGGTTAATTACAAGTCCCTTAACTATTATATAAGATTGCATACCAAATTCTTGTAACAATTTAAGAAGTAATAATGATAAAAATATTAATGATAGTGTTATTTAGTTAAAAGATAGGCGAGACTTTGAGAAAAAAATAGGTTAAAGTTCAAGGGTTAAACGATATATTGCCTTACGAAAAGTTACATATTAACACCAAATGAGCAGTTAAAGCACCAAGACACTTGGGTGAAACACTAAGTCAAGGCTAAAATCATTGCCGGAAAAGTCAAAGGGTTAAATCGTGAAATGGGTGAAAGTTTGAGGACTAAAACATAATTATGTCATGTTTGATGTTTATAAGGTATTTATATTGTCAGGTTAGAGATTACTAAGCGTCTTGCACTTGTGACAGCTGTGGAATTGGGGGGAAAGGCCCACCAAATTCAGGATGCAGATAATAAACTGGATCAGTGGTTAATGTATGCTGTGTTTGCTTGTTCTTGTCCATCTGGAAAAGAAGGAGCTGCTGCAGCAACAACACGAAAACTTTTTCATCTTATTATTCCCTCATTAAAATCTGGTTCTGAAGCACATGTTGTAAGTTTTACTCCGTAAATATGTACACATTATTTTTTTTTTTAAATTGAATATATATTTGAAGCTGATTATACTTGTTAGTGGATTTTAGCATGCTGCTGCTATAGCTCTTGGGCATTCCCATATCGAAGTGTGTGATATAATGTTTAATGAGTTGGCATCTTTCATGGATGAAGTTTCTTCAGAAGAAGGAAAATCAAAATGGAAGGTATACTTTTCTAGAAAAGTTTCTAGTTTCTACAACTAAACGCACTGTTAATATTTAAATTTACTATTTATTTTAATGCAGATTCAAAAATCTCGGCGCGAGGAACTCCGTATCCACATTGCAAATGTATACAGAACTGTTGCAGAGTACATGTGGCCCGGCATGCTGGCCCGCAAGCCCGTATTGTGTCTTCATTACATAAAACACATCGAAGAAACAACTAGATTAATCACAACAGGAACTTTTGAAAGCTTTCAAGAATTACAAACTCTTCGTTATGCACTTGCATGTGTCCTAAGATCACTAGCCCCTGACTTTGTTGACTCAAAATCAGAAAAATTTGATCCTAAATTCAGAAAACGATTATTCGATCTTTTTCTCTCTTGTTGTGACGATTCTAGTACCACATTGACTCAAGATGGTTTAAGTGATTATAGACGTGAAGTTGAACGATACAAGTCTAACCGGCACAGTACTCGATCAAAAGATTCAATTGACAAATTATTATTTGATAAAGAAGTTTCTGAACAAGTTGAGGCTGTACAATGGGCTTCCATGAATTGCATGGCATCTTTGTTATATGGCCCGTGTTTTGATTTTGATAATGCCAGAAAAATGAGTGGTCGGGTTATATATTGGATTAATAGTCTTTTAATGGAGTCTGGACCCAAGGCTCCATTTGGTTATCCACCCACCGACCCATGGGCTCCATTTTATGGTAAACATGTAGGACCCGTTGGACGTGAGAAAACTAGAGCTGGTCAACTTCGTGTTTCACTTGCTAAAATCGCTTTGAAGAATCTTATTCTTACTAATTTAGACTTATTTCCTGCTTGCATTGATCAGGTAACACAAATATGGCTAATTTATAATTTTTATAATCTCAAAATTAGAGAAAGTTACCCGAAAATCCAAAATTTCTTATTTTATTTTGTTTTTCAGTGCTATTTTTCTGATGCTGGTGTAGCGGATGGATACTTCAGTGTATTAGCTGAAGTATACATGCGTCACGAAATACCTAAATGTGAAATTCAACGATTATTAAGCCTAATTCTTTACAAAGTGGTGGACCCCTCAAGACAAGTTCGTGATGATGCCTTACAAATGCTTGAAATTTTATCCACCCGTGAATGGGCTGAAGATAAAATAGAAGGTTCCGGAAGTTACCAAGTTGCAGTAGTTGGAAATCTACCCGATTCTTACCAACAGTTTCAGTACAAATTATCATGTCAACTTGCAAAAGATCGGCCCGAGCTGAGTCAGCTTCTTTGTGAAGAAATCATGCAGAGACAGTTAGATGCAGTTGATATAATCGCACAACATCAAGTTTTAACGTGTATGGCTCCTTGGATTGAAAATCTTGATTTTTGGAAATTACAAAATTCGGGGTGGAAAGAAAGATTATTGAAAAGTTTGTATTATGTAACGTGGAGACACGGTGATCAGTTTCCTGATGAAATTGAAAAACTTTGGAGAACGATTGCTAGTAAACTGAAAAACATTCGGCCTGTTCTTGATTTTTTAATCACTAAAGGCATTGAAGATTGTGATTCAAATGCTTCAGCTGAAATAAGTGGTGCATTTGCTACTTATTTTTTGGTTGCTAAACGGGTAAGTTTATATCTTGCTCGAATCTGCCCGCAAGGTACCGTTGACCATTTGGTTTACCAATTAGCCCAACGAATGCTCGAGGAAAGCATCGAACCGGTCGGGCCCACATCACATAAATCCGATCTCAATGGAAATTATATTTTGGAATTTTCTAAAGGCCCAACAACCGCCCAGCTGGCATCTGTTATAGATAACCTTCCTCACATGTCACCGTTTCTGCTTCAAAAAAGTGGAAGCTTAACCTCAAGGACGGTCCCGTTATCGGGCCGAACCGTTTCATGCCCGTTGAACCCGGTTGAGTTAACCGGGTCACGGTCTAACCGGGTGCGAAATTCAACCGTGAATTCGCGAAGCCGTCATATATCTCGAGATAGTGCTGATTATATAATCGGGTCACCAAATTCAGAAGTGGAAAGCATACATACGGGTAGTGGAAATTACGGTTTTAGTGCTAGGGAGCTACACACAGCTTTACAAACTCATAAAAATCAACAACATTCATTAACTCATGCTGACATCGCGTTAATTCTTCTAGCAGAAATCGCGTACGAAAACGATGAAGATTTTCGGGAACATTTACCGTTACTTTTTCACGTCACGTTTGTGTCAATGGATAGTTCAGAAGATATTGTGTTAGAACACTGTCAGAGATTGCTTGTTAATTTATTATATTCACTGGGTGGTCGGCATCTCGAGCTTTATAATGTTGAAAACAACGATGGAGAAAACCGACAACAAGTTGCTAGTTTGATTAAATACGTGCAGTCAAAACGCGGGACCATGATGTGGGAAAACGAGGACCCAACTGTAACAGAAACCGAACTCCAAAGTGCAAAATTACTATCAGCACTTGTTCAAAGTATGGTTGATGCTACTTTTCTGCAAGGTGATCTTAGAGAAACTTGGGGGTCAGAGGCATTAAAATGGGCTATGGAGTGTACTTCACGACACCTGGCGTGTAGGTCCCACCAGATTTACCGTGCACTGTGCCCACACGTTAACCATGAGGGATGTATTTCACTTCTTAGATGCCTTCATAGATGTTTAGCTAACCCCGTGCCCGAGATTTTGGGGTTTGTTATGGAGATTTTGTTGACTTTACAAGTGATGGTGGAAAATGTCGAGCCCGAGAAAGTGATTCTGTATCCTCATCTTTTTTGGGGTTGTGTGGCTATGATGCATGTGGATTTTGTTCATGTTTATTGTCAAGTGCTCGAGCTGTTTTCTCGCGTCATTGACCGTTTGACTTTTTCCGAAAGGACGACTGAGCATATTTTACTTGCGAGCATGCCGAGAGATGAGCTCGATAACAGTGTTGTTGATAATGATTTTCAAAGAATGGATGATGATGCTGATGCTGACTCAGCATCCAGTGAAAGTGGGAATGTTCCGGTTTTTGAAGGTGTGCAACCGTTAGTTCTTAAAGGACTCATGTCAACCGTGAGTCACGATAACTCAATCGAGGTTCTTTCACGGTTGACCATACCATCGTGTGATTCAATATTCGGGGACCCCGAGACTAGACTCTTGATGCACATCATGGGTTTGCTTCCTTGGCTCTGCTTACACCTCAACCCGGATACTGTTTCGGGCTCGGGCCAACAATATCAAAAGGCCCGTTCGGTTTCGGTTAATCTGGCAATTTGGTGTCGAGCAACATCATTAGACGAATTAGCCGCCGTATTCATGGAATATTCAGAAAGTCGAATTAAAACTATAGACAATTTACTCGCTTGTGTGGCACCGTTATTATGTAACAAATGGCTACCGAAACACTCGATGGTTGCATTCGGGCATCTACTCAATCTTCTAGAAAAAGGACCGATTGAGTATCAAAGTGTGGTTCTGTTAATCTTGAAGCAATTACTTCAACATATTTCAATGGATGCTGTTCAGAGTCAACATATGTACGGACTTATTTCACAGTTAGTTGAAAGCAGTTTGTGTTCAGAGGCATTAAGTGTATTGGAAGCTCTTTTGCATAGCTATGGATCTATGTCTCTGTCACTTAACCATGATCCAGCTTACTATGAAAGCAGTCTTGTTGGGATTGATGAGTCAGCAATCATGGTTCGTGGTGGGCCCGAAATTGAGTCGGGTAAAGAGTCGGCTTTAAGGAATACCCGTTTGATACTTGGTCGGGTGCTTGATAATTGTGTGCTTGGGAGAAATCGGGACTATAAAAGATTGGTACCGTTTGTGAATACTATTGGTAACCCTTAACATTAACATTGTTCATCGATTGACATCTTGACAAGCCATTATGGGCGGATTTAAACACCCGTGAGCTCAATTGCATAAAGATGAAGCTAGATTAGTGAATTCTTTTTGGTATATAGCATGTCAATTTAGGTAATAAATTTTGGGGTATTTTTTGGTGGGTTTAAAATGAATGTTATAATAATGTTAAACGAATCAGATTAATTTTGAGATGCGGGTTAAAATCATGTTTAAGATGCAAAAAAGCCTTTAAACTTTAACATTGACCCACATCTTGTATGATTTAGTTAAAAATGTGTAACTCAAATCAATAAATGAAATAAAACCGTTAATTCTACGAGTCATTTGTAAGAATAATGCTGTATACTCCAATTTTGCACAAGTAATGCTGTTTTTCACGTCTTTGCAAAAGTAATGCTAACCGGGAATTCAATACCCGGTTTGATACATAAGCACGTGTCCTACGAGTGGCACATACAGCAGCTTTTAGGCGAAAAAAGGGGTTTGGATACCCGGTTTGCTTTTTAGACTCAAACGGGGGTTCCAAATCCCGGTTTGCTTTTTGACTCAAACGGGGGTTCCAAATCCCGGTTTGCTTTTTTGACATAAACAGGGGTTCCAAATCCCGGTTTGAAGCTGACCGGGTACCGAATGCCCGGTTTGAAATACCAGTATATATAAAACACCAACCCGGAAGAAAATCACACCGTCTTTGTGTTCTCTCATTTTGTCTTGTTATAAAAATATTATTTCAAAATAGCATTTTTTTTATTACGATGTGGCGAACACAAAAAACGTTAATCATTGAACTTCAATGTCAACTTCAGGATTTACAAGATTCAGTTGACCAAATAGGTCAACAAGCTCGAGCCTATGAACTTCGACTTCTCATTGACGAGATGCAACGTGCAATTTATAAAATGGATAACCTGGCTTATGAAGGGGCGTTGGAGGAGGCAGTTCAGGAAGCAAGCACACATAGTATGAGGGAAATGCCTCCACCGACAGTACAGGTTGAGGAGCAAAACACTCAAAACTCCTCAATAAGGAATCAACAGCAAGACACAAATGACTTGGTTGAGGAGTATGGTTGGGCCAGGAGTGTTGAGGAATTTTATTTAAACGGAGATAGGCGCGGGAATGAAACCTTTTGCTATATTGCATTCTTAGGTCGTAATCAGGTACCTAGGAAGTTTTGGAGTACCCTGTTAGATGAGAATTTCAGGTCTGTTTTGTGCCGTGGGGTAAGTATATTTATTATGTTATTGTCCATATTTGTAATAAAATCTCAAAGAGTAATAATTGTATATTTATTACAGCATATAGACTGCTGGGTTAGGAGATGGTTGCGTTATCGGGACTACGTTGGCCATGTAACTGGAGAATATAAGCGATGGACAATAATGCCCACCAAATTTGAGTCTCTACTCTCACCACCTCGCGGATCAGATGCTATTAAATAAGCAGACGGCAGTTTTCCACCTTACCCCGCTTGGGGGGATGTAGATGTCGTATACATCCCGTTACGTTTAAATGATAACGTTTGGTTGCTTGTGCAGATGGATCCTGCTACCAACGACACATGTTTATTTTGCAGTTGTCGTCGTTCCATAAAGAAAGGTGTGCTAACGGAGACCCTAAAACGTTGGCGAGATGTTTTGCCCGCTTTTAAGAAGAGTTTCTCCTTTCAAGAAAGACCCGCCAAACCGAATCTTTATTTTGAAAAAGACATACCTCAAGGGAGGGAAGAAGACTCTTCTGTGTTTATTTGTAAGTTTATGCATTATTTGGTAACAGGAAAATCAATAAAGCAAGATGAAGTCGTCGATTATAATCAGATGGCTACGAATTACCGACAACTTATGGCTCGTGATTTATATAGTTATCGTATTTTAGAGTCACAGCCCGATATTGTTCCTTTTAGAACTAATGTTTTGTTTGACGAATTAGATTAAAATTTTAATGGAATTTTGATTGTGATAACATGTCCTTTATAATGAAAGAGTTTCAAAATGCTAGAAATACAATATCAAATGCAAAAAGTTTCAAAAAGTTTCAAATGCAAAGAGTTTCAAAAATTTTCAAAACGCTATATTAATGGATGATTAACTTTAAAATTGTAATGTTCTGGATCTAAAAGTAAATATTGAAGTTGTAGTACTCAGGTGAATGAGCCCATGCATTTAAATTTCGGACATAACAAATAAGTAATGAAAAAGTTGCGACATTTTGAAAATGCTAGAAAAACAATTTTCAAATACAAAAAGTTTCAAAAAGATATATTCATAGATGAATAACTTTATATTTGTGATGTTATGGATCTAAAAGTAAATATAGAAGTTGTAGTACTCAGGTGAATGAGTCCATGCATGTAAATTTCGGGCATAACAGATAAGTAATTGATATTGGCAGATTTATACATACTTTTATCTGCCAATATACCTATTTTTATATGTGTTTATCGATTAGAATATGATGTTATCACTCAAATTGTAGTTTCCATTGTGTTTTTCAGGCTATAGAAGAAAAAGTAACAAAAACGGGTTAAAATGATACAAGAAATGAAGAAATGCAGAAATTCAAGAGATAGAGGCGCTATCTATAGATAGAGGCGCTATCTATGTCGCTATCTCCGTCGCTATTTCAGTCCAAAACGCTAAAATGAGTCGTTGTTTGGTGTCACAAAGAGGAGATAGCGCCGCTATCTTTTAGATAGCGGCGCGAAAAATGGCGGGTTCCAAAGATAGCGACGCTATCTTGACACTTAGCGACGCGATATTGTGCGATCTGACACCTATTTAAGCGAATTTGCAGATCTGATTCAGGACTTTTGACCTAATTTCCGAAAGGCAGCCGAAAAATACCAAAGGAGCACTCAAGATCAAGATTTCAAGGCTTAAACATTGGGTTTCTATCACTTTTGATTATCATTATGTTTATGTTTACATTTCTTTACGTTTGTTTGGTGATTCTTAGCATGTCTATGTGCTAATCATCTTATATTCGCTATGATTAGATGAAGTTAGGGTTTTAGGTTTGGATATTCTTAGGATTTAATAATGAATGTTTGAATACTTATATTTTTAACAAAGAACCTTTTTGTTAAACCTCTAATTTTGCATTGTTGAATCTGTTTATTACTCGATTGGCTAAATATTGACAACATTGAATTGATCTAGTAATTCCCCTGACTTTTCATACTCTTGACCTAGTCAGCGACTCACTAGAAATAGGGGTCCGAGATTTGATACCAATAACCTAGGTGAAACTAAAAGTCTGATCTTTAGAGAAGAAATTCCTAGGATTAGAAGGTCTCGGAAAGCCGGGCCTAGTTAGAAGTAATAAGCAGGAGTGTGGATTTAAATAGATTTCTTGAGAAGAAATTCCTAGAGATCATATTAGATTCATTGTAAGGTTTTAAGAGAAATCTAGTTCCTTAAACTTCTAGAACATGAATTAAATCGGTACTTTAAAACCAAACCTATACCTAGACGGATTCGAGTCATAGTGAATATACTCCTTAATATTGAAACACTTCTTCGTCATTTTCGATCAATTGTTTATTTTAAAAAACAAATTTTAGTTTTATTATTCAGTTTGCAAATAAAGATATCCCAAATGAAAACCCTTTTCTATTATTTGTTCAGTTTAATTAATTAGTTTTATATTACATAATCAGCTTAATTGTTCCCTGTGGAGACGAATAAACCCGAATTTACTTACCTAAACTATATTGCTCACGATTAGGTCATACTTGCCTAAGAGTGTGGTAATCTAGGAAAGGTGTATTTTAGGTGATTATTTTATAACTAGATTTTACACATCAAGTTTTTGGCGCCGCTGTCGGGGAACAGTTGCGAGATTATTAATTTAGAATTAATTATGTCACACCCCGCCAAAATTGGTTTTGCGGAAGAACGAGGTGCGACTAATTAGTAACATCACACATCAATAATAGTAAAACAATGCATAAATAGTAAATTTCCAAAAATTGTTTACAAAACCCAAATGTTTCGAAAATCATTAATGTCTAAATCTTAGCCTCATTCTCTTGAAAATGCATGATGACCCATAACTTATGCGATGCTTAAAAGTCGAATCAATTTCTGTTACCTGAGAAAACATATTAGAAAAAGTGTCAACACAAAGGTTGGTGAGTTCACAGGTTTTGTGACTCCAATAATCAAAATCGTTTAAAATCGTTTCGTACAATCTTGTACAATTTGTATCGTTGTTCGGAAATATTGAACAATTTAGTTTTAAGGTGCAATTCATAATCCCTTGACATGCTTGCAATACATTCAAGTTAAGGTATAATCAAGGAGCCTATAATCAAACCATAAATCTAATTGTTAGAATATAAAGCTCAAACTCAGTTAGACTAGCGCGACTAGTCATGAGCGGGGGATCAATCCCGATAGTACTATCTCTATATTCCTTGGCTACCACAAATAGTTAATGATTATTGTTAAACGTGGACTCGTAGCATGGTCCGTTGTCCTTCACAGTTAGGTACGTGTACACAACAATGATTATACAAAGATTATTTATCGCAAAATAGTTGAGTAGTTATATGTTTTCTCCCCCAAATAAAGTAGTTATAAAACAGTAAAAATGGGGCCGTGAAACTCACCTTGGCACATCGAGCAAAACTTGCATTTTAATAAGTGTTAGGGTTTTCAACCAAAGTTTCCTTGCGTCCTAAATACATATTAATAGTCAATAAATGATGGTCTCAAAGACACGTCTAATCTATATGATGCACGATGATTCTCTCGACACAAATCTAGACTCGAGCGATACGTTGGTGACACGATGGGGTTGAACTTGTATATTAAATATGTTTGTATAGTTTAAGTATGTTTTCGTAAATACGTACACTTTGTTTGAAGATAAACGATTCGTCATTCAAAGATAATTATTTAAATACTTTAAATAATTATAAACAATTAATTATTAATTAAATAAATAAATAATAACTAGAGAAATTGCTTTTTAATGATTAAATAATTATTAAATAAATAATTTGATAAATAAACATTAAATAAATAAATAAATAATTTAAATAAATAAGTAAATCTTTTTCCCTTTTTTTTTATAAAATGATATTTACTGATAACAGTGAACATGAAATTATTAATAAAATTAGTTAAGAAAATCGTATACTGTCTTTTAGTTACACCAAAGGAATGGGCTTGGATATACGAATTGGGCTCACAAGTCTGGTGGGTTTCGAATTTCGATGGGCCGGCCCAAGGCCAAGGCCCATCTCGACAAACGGACTCCAACTGGGCTTTAACAATGATGATGGGCTCAGGTTAAATACTTGCGGCTGGACTTACTTTAAAAATATTTGTTTGGGCTTGTGATCTGTTATCCAACCGAAAGAAGACAGGAAACCAGCAAATCACAAAAACGTAGATTCACACCCACATACGAACCGGTGTATGAGGGACAACGAAATGTGAGAACTCGGGACACGAACGTATCACACACACATGCATGCTGTACAAAATATTAACAAGGTTAGGGTTGTACCTAGCGACTGAGAGAAAGAGGTCGAAATGGTGTTGCTTCTGAGTTGTCGAAAGAGTGTGAGGATCACCGGAGTTACTCTGAGATTGCCGGAATCTTTTATGGTTTCTCTGGACTGGCCGGAGGGGTCAGTAAACGGGAGAGATGGTGATGGTAGTTTTCTTTCAGTGAGAGAGATACCGAGGTGTGAAAGTTTGAGACTTGCTTCGCCGGAAAACGTTGCAATCGCCGAGAAAGAAACTTTGGTTCGTTGGGGTTGCAAAAACAAGAGAGAGCTGCGATGGAGTTGGTCTCTTGCTTTTTGATTCGGATCAGGGAGAGAGAGACGAGATCTGATATGGAGATGAATGGTCGGAGATGCTTTCTGTTCTTCGTCGGAGGTATTGTTTGTGTCGCCGGAGGGTTATTTTTGACTCGGTGAGGGTGTAAACGAGAGGATGAGAAGGTGGTTATAGGATTTAGATGTGGTGATAGATGATTGACACATTTTAAAATGGATAAATTGAAAGATTCATGTATGTGCACTTGACCGAATTATGAGTATCAGATCATGGAGGTGGGTACCGGCTTTCAAGGGTAGGTGGGTGATGAGATCAAACAAGATTATCATATTCTAAAAATATTCGATATGTGTACATATAATAAGGGAAGTTCGGTACTGCTTTGCATCATGGAAGAGTGGGATAAGATTTTCAAATATTAAATTTAAAAAGATTCAAGCTATATACATGCTTCCTCCATGCTTACGTACTTAGCTCAACTGCATAGGATTCTTATTTATTTTTAGGCTTTTAGATTCAATTCTCTTTTACTTAGTTATTAAATTGTTATTATTACAATTTGTACACTTTTCATCTCAACCACTTTAGTTTACTTATAATTTTATTACAAAATATAAAGTTTATATTTTTTGTTTGAGTTTGATCATCAACTCACTAAATTACATTTAACCACTATAGAACCTCAAATCATGACTACTTGCATCTTTGTTGTTGTGTACAAATCAATATATAATTTGTATGGTTCGCTAGACTTATACTAATAAAAAATGTACTTTTATTAATGTCATAGAAAATGTCAACTAAATGATCACACATAGACGTTAGGTTAAACACCCAATTGCGAGGGTTGTCACATTCTCCCCTCGTTAAGGAAATTTCGTCCCGAAATTTAAAATGAGAACTTACTAGTTTGGGGTTCGGAAAAGAGATGCAGAAGATATAGGAGAATTTGTTAAGGTTTAGAAATAAAATGGGGATGATGATTGGCTCGAATAAGGGAAGTTTGATGTAAGAAGGATTAATGTGCACGTGGGGCAAGGATTGGGCAAAAGATAAGTCTTTTACTTTAGAGATTTTAGTAGGTTCATTGAGGTCGTATCATGTACATGCGGATATTAGTATGAATACCGAATAAATATTTTAATCAAGTTTTTACTTAGATTTAATGGTGGTTATTTCCTAACTTAAACATATTATTTCGGGTAAATTTTTGTAACTTTCAGATCTTTCACATTACACCAAGTATTTAAGTTTTATTATATGTACAATTAACCGTGTAAGAAGAGTCGTACGATATATATATATATATATATATATATATATATATATATATATATATATATATATATATATATATATATATATATATATATATATATATATATATATTTCCAGAATCTTGACGTGCTTGTTGAACTCCAAATAAAAATACCCTTTCACGAGCATGCTAAAGATCGTTATCATTGTTGGAGTTTTGATTGTTATTATCATTGTTATTGTGGTGGTTGCTTATCCCGAATATGGTTTGCTTATACCATTATAAATCATTTCTTTCTTATGTAATTATTGTTTATTGACACTTCTAAATTTAATTGCGTACTAGATCCTTAATTTTCATTTCTTTCGTAATTTCGATACACAACCTAATCATTAATGTGACGCGTCGCAGAAGATGATGAGGTTTTCAGTTATTTTGGGTAGGGCTACTATTGATGTAGCACATTTTTTTTTCAGAAAATGTAGCACATAATTTATACTTTTATACTTTAGGGTTTGGGACGCGATGTTTATTCCTCAGTTTTGGGGCACAAATCCCCATACATACACTTCTCGTTTTTCCTACGTTCAGAATACGAGTTGAGGAACGAGTCAGACTAATTTGCTAATTATGGTGGGAATTTATAAATCATAATGAGTTTTAATTCTTGGTGTTGGATATCTTCACTTTGAATTTTTGTCTCCACTTATAGGAATGTTCATCGATTTTCAATTAAGAACTAGAATTTTATAGCTGAGCAGATTTGGTCATTCGCTAGCGCTAGTGAGTGTTGATTCATAACGGTTATTTTTCTTAGTTCTCGGTAGGTTATACGCGTTCATAGGGATTGATGTTCATAAGAATAAAATTGGGTCCTTATAGAGTAACGTTATATTAGGGTAAATTCCAAATTAGAAGTTCTGGCAGTTGTAGTGACGAATCTCGCGTCTTTGTTGGATTTTAGGAGGTAAGGTCGTCGTGTGATCGATAATGCTCTCATTATTAGTTTAGCTTTGAATTCAATTTGATAAGAATTGGGAAAATCTTAGTAAGTCCATTAAGAGTATTTTTAGTAGTTTCTTAGGGTAGATATGCTTTTGATTTGTCATTTGATAGCTTTGTTTTATATCACCTATGATAAAGATGCTTATTCATTTGTTCCTTTTAGTAATCCATGATTTTGAGTATGCGTTCCTTCAAGGGGAATCTGATTTGTCTGTCATAATCTCTTCTACTCTAGCTTTTGCTGAAAAACAACAATTAATAAAAATCTTAAAAAATCATAAAAAAGCTCTAGCTTGGAAAACCGCAGATATTCCGGGTTTAAACCCTTCTTTTTGTACTCATAAAATTTTAATGGAAGAAAACTTTAAACCTAGTGTGCAGAGACAAAGACGTTTAAACCCCAATATGAAAGAAGTCGTGAAGAAGGAAGTTCTTAAACTACTTGATGCAGGGCTCATCTATCCCATTTCTGATAGTCCTTGGGTGAGTCCGGTCCAAGTAGTCCCAAAAAAAAGGGGGGATGACAGTTGTGCGTAATGATAAGAACGAACTCGTTCCTACTCGTACTGTCACGGGATGGCGAGTCTGCATCGATTACCGCAGACTCAACGAAGCCACCCGAAAGGATCACTTTCCTTTACCCTTCATCGATCAGATGTTGGAGAGATTGGCCGGAAACAACTTCTATTGTTTCTTGGACGAACCACAATCTGAAGGAAGTGCCGATACCAGAGACGAATTTGACCCAGATGACGCTGAAGCATCCGAAGAGTCTGATGATGATGGTGACGATCAAGGCAACCATGAAGCTCATCAACCACCTCAACAGCCTTTGTATGACTACAGTCAATGGGACACACAGGAAGACACCGAGGCTGATAATTCAAGCCTATTACAAGAAGATGAAGAGCATATGCTTTTTTGGACATCCGACTATCCAAATGATATTCGAATTGGTATGTATTTTTCTAGCAAGCAAGAGTTGATTGATGCAGTGAGGAGTTGGAATATATTTCACACTAGGCAGATTCGGGTTATTGAAAGTACACATTCAAAGTGGAGTGCTAAGTGCAGTACTCGTAAAAAGGGTGATAACAACCCCGGTGTTAACAACCCCGGTGTTAACAACTCTGGTGTTAACAACCCTGTTGATACTCAATCAGAAGACACTCGGAGAAATAGAGGACCCGGATCTGCACCCGCTTTATGTAATTGGTACGTCCGAGCAATAAAGAAGCAGAGGGAGAGACTTTGGCAAATAAGGTCATGGAGAGATGAGCACATTTGTAGTGGGGTAGTAATGCGTCTCAATAACAGATGCTTGACGGCCAAGGTCGTAGCCACCCGTATATTCCATTCTGTCAGTAAAGATATCACATACCCTGTAAAACAAATCCAGGCAGATATCAAAGATTACAATGGGAATGACATATCATACTTCAAAGCTTGGCGTGCTAGAAAAATTGCTATAGAGAGACTATTCGGGAGTTGGGAAAGCAACTTTGATGAGTTGCCTAAGTACGTTCGTGCTTTAAAGAAGTCAAACCCTTCCACAGTTGTCGAGTGGTTAGTCGAACCAACTACCGACCCCAAGTTGAAAATTTTCAATTCTGTTTTCTGGGCATTTGGTCCATCAATTGCCGCCTTTCGTCATTGCATTCCTGTTATATGTATAGACGGGGCCTTTTTAAAAGGTGCGTACAAAGGGAAGTTGTTGACTGCCGTCACGAAAGACGCCAATAATCATATTCTACCTCTCGTGTATGCCATTGTTGACGAGGAGTCAAATGAATCATGGAAATGGTTTTTGAAGCAGCTAAGGTATTTTGTTGTAAATGACAGCCCAAGAGTGATTGGTGTCATTTCTGATAGGCATCATGGGATTCTAAATGCAATGCAAGATCTTGATGACTGGCAAGAGCCATATGCATACCATAGATACTGCCTAAGGCATATCAGAAGCAACTTCAACAGCCGTTTCAAGAACCACCGAATGAAGCAATTGTGTTGGATCATAAGTAGCACGACTCAAAAGCGTAAGTATGTGGAAGCCATACGTGAAATGAAAGTTATAGACGCAGACGGGTGGGTGTATCTGGAGGAGATTGGGTTAGATAAGTGGACCCAGATGAGAGACACCGGCCATCGACGTTGGGGTAACCTAACATCGAATATTGCAGAGAGTTACAACAATGTGTTGCGTGGAGCTAGGCATCTTCCAATTAAGGCTCTGATTGACATCACATTCATCAAAACTGTCAAGCAATTTAGCAAGCATGCTGAAATCTCGTCTAATTGCGAGATGCCACTACCCTCACGTATGTGGAACCTTTTCAACAAGCGCACCCATCAGGCAACATTCCATGAAGTAATGCCCTTTGACTACGAGAACGGGATTTACAGGGTGAGGTCAAGGATTCAAACCGGTGAGAGTGGTGGGAACGATTACATAGTCAATTACAACAACAGGCGTGGGTGTACGTGTGGGAAGTGGCAGACGTTGCGCTTTCCATGTTCACATGTTATTGCTGTTTGTAGTCATATGGGTGTCGACCCGCTAACACTTGTGAACAAAGCATATACAACACAGGCATACAGAAAACAATATCGTACTGCCTTTAAACCACTACCTCACGTGGCCCTCTGGGAGGATGCTAAATGGAGAATGGTAGCCAGTGAAGGAAGAATCTCAACAAAGAGAGGGAGACGGCAACATGTTAGACGACGAAACGAGATGGACCAGCCTAGTACCAGCCAGCAAACCCGGTGAAAGGCAAAACTTTGTGGGATTTGTAGAAATCCAGGCCATAACAGACTGAAATGCCCGACAACAAATCCTCCTCAATGATCGTAAAATTTAAAATGTTGTGTGTTTTTAATTATTATTGGTACTTAACTAATATAATTTTTAAATATAATAAAAGTTTTTTTATTTCAAGTGATACATTAAAACTGTAATTACATATCATTCATTCTCACGTTTAACACTAAAAATCAAATTTCGGCCATTAGTCTGATAGTCTGCATTTATGGTAAAAGTAGAAACTTCGTTAGTCAGAATTCCGTTTTCATTCTTAAATCTCTTGAAGTCACCACTCATTTTAACTTGCCCAGGATAAGCATGCAGCTTCATTACTTCATGAGAATCGCCTCTTTCTATCATACAATGTTTGTGCTGAATGAGGTAGTTATGCTGCCTGACAAACCAAGCAGGTATAGTCTAAAAATACAACAAATATATATGATTTTAGTTAATTCAACAAATATTAAAAATTAAAAAAAAATATATGATTTTAGCATACCATCCTTTGATTTTTTACTACATGTTTCGCGAACTTCATTTTAAATTGCCAGAGATGCAAAACATCTGGTCCCATTTCAGCCAGATTTTCAATATGTTTATCATAATCAGCTTGCTCGTAATTTTGAAAATATATTTGCATCTCGTCATTAAATTCGTCTGCATGTATCTCGGCATAATCTTCATCTATCAACTTCTCGAACTCAATCTCATCTAGAGTATTAGAAGGCGAACCTTGCTCGTAGTGATAGGGAGGAGACTCATTATTCGATGAACTCATAATTTTAGTTAACTTTTTAATAATACAAATTTATATTTTTGACAAAAAAAGTTGGGAGGTGATTTATTTGTGATCCGAAGCTCTTTATTTATACTGGTAGAGCACTTCAAACCGGGCATTCGGTACCCCGTGTCAGCTTCAAACCGGGATTTGGAACCCCCGTTTGAGTCAAAAAGCAAACCGAGATTTGGAACCCCCGTTTGAGTCTAAAAAGCAAACCGGGTATCCAAACCCCTTTTTTCGCCTAAAAGCTGATGTATGTGCCACTCGTAGGACACGTGTCAGCTTATGTATCAAACCGGGTATTGAATTCCCGGTTAGCATTACTTTTGCAAAGACGCGAAAAACAGCATTACTTGTGCAAAATTGGAGCATACAACATTATTCTTACAAATAACTCTAATAAGACTAGAAAAATATTGTGTGCATGTATCAAGTATCATGCACGCAAATAAAAGCAAACATTCAAAAAGAATAAATATTTAGGCGGCTTTATTTCAAGAAAATTAACATGAACTATAATAATATGTCTATATATAAACACAGATATAGATACTTACGATTCTTTATGCTCAGACAATCGAAGAATCTTGTATCGGAATGGGTTCGATCCCATGACGACAATAGCAACCTTCATGGTAAAATACCTCGTTTTCGGATTCGGTAATGCCAAAACCTGCTTAGTTGCCGGTTTACAAACATGGTACAAAACATTCCTATAATTCCGATAATCCGGGACCTCAAACACGATCAATCCTTGTTCACAAGTTGCTAGAATCCGAGCCTTGGGAGGCAAGAATTTAAGATCAATGTTGGTGTTTGATCGAGGTGACGGTGCAAAATCGTTAATGTAGTTACAATCCCTGGTCATGTTTTCCACGAGAAAACCCGAGACGAAGTTGTTTCTTTGCTTGTACAAATCGAGAAGATACGAGTCGTATGTGAGCGTTTGTGATTGTTTGGCGGTGCAACGGAATGTGTCGAATGTTGTTAATGAAGTTCGTGAAACAATCTCAATCATCATCTCGTACGGAAGATTGGAATCCATTAGAGAAAATTAGGGTTATTGAGATATTCGGAGGTTTGGAGGAAAGAATTAATGATGATGTTGATGAAAAATAGGGTTTTAGTTTTTAGTCAAATGACCATAATGTATAAAATATGTGATTAATCTTGATTATTAAATATTATTAATCAATAGTTTAGATTTGTCCATTTGACATATACAAAAATTAAAGACTATCTTGAACATTTATCAAAGAATATAACTTAGAATTAATTTGAAAAATGCACTTATCAATTTACCCTTTAACATTTCTTAATTAAGTTATATACTAAGAGTAAAATTATACATATATTAACTTTTTATTTATTTTCAACTTATAAATGTCCAACTCGGAAAAAAAAAAACTATTTTTATCTATCCAAAAGATACTAGTAATAAATTAAATGGATTTGCATCATACAAAATTTTAAATTCAGGGACTGTTATGTAGTTTTAGAAAACTTTAGGTTCGTGAAAAGTGGGGAATCGGTGGTTTTAAGAACAGAACGGATCACTGACAGTGAATGACAATTGAGAACAGAGTCAGTTAATTGGAACTGCACATCACCAAGCGAAAACCGACTCCTGCTTCCTTAACCGATTAATTTCTGGATCAGGTATGCAAATAATGGATTCATTTTCACGAATTTCAGTTTTTTGTTTTCAGTTTCTTCCTAATTTGATGTGTTCTATCTGATATTCCCAAATTTACGGTACGATTTTAGTGTTACTGTGTTAGAGATGAAATTTATAGGAAGCTTCTATTTGTACTGCTGAAATCGTGTCATGTATCTCATGTTTAAGGAATTTCTTCAGTTTGTACAAAAAAAAGAAATCGATCTTGAGTTTTTCCTTTTTTATGTTAATTTAGGGTTTAAAAATATCGTTTGGTGATTGTACAGGTGTTTTAGTAAGTCATTCTTTTATTGGTGATGTAAATGATCCCTTTGTGTTTTAGGTTCTTACTTGCTTAACAAGTCTCTCAATTCCTAAAAGGAACTACAAATTCGAATATTGAGTTACTAAACATAATACTTTAAATTAGTATGAAGTTTAATGTGCTTAAAAACATTTATATTCAACAACTTGTCTATTAACTATTAAGATATAAAATGTAGCTCATACTTTTTGGTTGATGGAAAATCTTATCACTATTATGACAAATTTTTGGGGTTACATGTTTAATATGATAATTTCACTCTAGCCGTCTTTTCAGGTTCTGAATCAAGCTTACATCTGAACGATTAAGATGGATGCCACCACCACTTATGATGCATCTTCTCTTCATTCAGAGTTCAATAAAAGTAGCAAATCTTTCAAAACTTCTTCTGGTGGTGATACAATTCGAGACTCAGAAAGTTCTGGAATGATTTTAGCCAGATATGAGCTTGATATAACATATATTTGTGAAAAACTAACCAACTTAAACTTACTATCAATGCGTGTAGAAACTAAAGAAACGGATTTTGAAGCCTTTGTTTCTGACACAAATCCTGATTCGGCTATAGAAGCACTAGAGTACACCCTTTTATCTGGATTTTTAAATTCAGAACTGAGTATGTTAGAAACACAAATATCTGATTTACAGAGAGAAAAAGCTAATGTTCGTGAGTTTTTATCTTCAAGAAAACATTTAGGAGAACCGTTAGTGGAGATTGAAGACATGTTGCATGATTCTGAGAAATCATTAGAGCAATCATTAGAACAAGTTTTGGAAATTAAAATCAGATCTGCCAATTTTGAGAGAAATTTATTAAAATTTACTGGTGATGATGATTATGCAGAGTCTTTAAACAGTAATGATCCTTTAGAACTTAAGGAGAATTTGAAAATGCAAACTGTAGAACATCAAAGACATATTTTAAGGATGCTTGAAAAATCTTTAGAGAGAGAAATAGATTTGGAAAAACGGGTTAGTGAGTTGACTCAGGCTGAAGAAACTTTGACTATGAGGATACACTTATTAGAACGAGATTCTTCTTACGCTGAAGAAGAAGCTGAAACGACTTTAAAGAAGTTTTATGAAACAGATAACACATCTGACATCTTAATGGAAACATCTAAAGAATTAATAAGTAAAATCAAAATGTTACAGTTTAATCTCAAAGGTTCAGTACAACGGGAAGCAGAATTGAAAAGTAGTTTAATAAAACTCGAAGAACGTGTTAATGAATTAAAAATGCAGCCCGTTAACGAGAAAGAATCTCCAAAAAAGATTGTGGAAATGGAAAACACAATCAAAGATTTAGGACAACAAATTGTGAATTCTGACAATAAAAGTCATGAAGTCAACGAAAAGATGATTTCACTTGAAAAAGAATTAAATGATACTCAAGTTAAGCGACAACATATTGAGGCATGTTATGAAGTGGAAAAAACCATGTTTATTTCTACAATTAGAGACATGAATCATGTAATTGATGATATGAAGAAAAAAGTAACAGAAGCTGGAAAAAGTAACGAGAAAGAGTCTTCGAAACAGATTGTGGAAATGGAAAACACAATCAAAGATTTAAGACAACAAATTGTGAATTCTGACAATAAAAGTCAAGAAGTCAACGAAAAAATGATTTCACTTGAAAAAGAATTAAATGATACTCAAGTTAAGCTACAACATTTTGAGGCATGTTATGAAGCTAATGAAGAGGAAAAAAACATGTTTATTTCTACAATTGGAGACATGAATCATGTGATTGATGATATGAAGAAAAAAGTAACAGAAGCTGGAATTCAGACTGAGAATATGGAAGACAGGTGTATTATGCTGTCAGAATCAAATGCAGAGCTTGAAAAGGAAGTTAATTCAGTTAGGGCTATTGTTAAATGTTTAGAAAAAGCTTTGCATAAAATGGAGGAAGCTAAAAAAGCGTCTGTTAAAGATATAAATCTTCGAAGTAAATTGATTACGGATTTAGTTATGCAAATGGCACTTGAAAGAGAACGGCTTCAAAAACAGGTTTCCGAAATAATATATAATATAGTTTTGAATTATTTTTTTTTTATATTATGTATGTATGCATGCAGATATCTTGTTTGAAACAGGAGAACGGAATCTTGGTAAGGCGTTTAAAGAAGATTGACGAAGCTTCTGCTGTAAAAGTTAGTAATACAGCAAATGATGTCACTATGGAAAACAAAGAAACTGTATTAACCGATTTTGAGGTACAAAACGAGTGCAGTGAGACTGTAGTGGACCCCACTGAGAGTGTAAGAAACATTGACGCAAGACAGCTTAAAGCGAAAGATATTTTGAAAGTAGTCCTTATTTTAATTGTTCCACTTTTGGGGGTTCTTCTTTATCAAATTCAGGTTCGTTAAGTTCATCTAGATGTTTTTTGCCAGGTCAGCTACGTTGTTGGGTTGTAAATTTTGTTCTATATTTGCAAACCTGCCAAATTCGGCCTTCTATCTTTTCCATTCGAAGGTTTAAGTTTGTAATTTTCTTGTAAAGACTTGGTACTCGTTCGGTTGGAATTTTTGTTGCGTTATTAATTTCAGGTTATTTTCCAAGAGTTCTCCGGTTTGTTATTTTTTTAGAATCGCACATGTAATTCACACACCTAATTCAACATAATAATTCTTATATGTTTCCAATGAAATTTTAACTGACAATCTCTTGGTTGACTGTTGGCTATACTAAAAATAACTATTATTACGAAAGTGAACTATTGGGACATTTCATGAATACCGTTAAAAAAAAGGACATTTCATGAATAATTGACGTTTTCATTTTGTTTATTTTACTAGATAGATAAACGAAAACCGATAGGCGGTGGCGTGTTTAATAAGTTAGTTATTAAATATTTAAATTTATTTAAAATGTATAAACGTTTATGAAGCTTCCAGAAGCTAATCTACTCCACGCCTCCAGAATTCCCTTATCTATCCGTCGTTAATGTCCTTCGCCCTTTCCGATTCAGGTTTGTAATTTTTCATTTTATTTGGTTTGAAGTATCACTTTTTTCTTTCTTTTTTCTGTTTATAATTAATTTTAGTCTTAATGATGTGCGTTCTCATCTCTTCTAAAATAGATTTGTTTGTTTGTTTTCTTAGTTAGTTTGGTTAAAAATCCATTTTTTCTCCATTTTGTGGGTCATAGTTTGCTTCTTATTTTTGTTTAGGATCAAACAGTAAGTTTTGGGATTCAGTCGTAGTATGATACTCCCTCCGTCCCACAAAAAACTTCCAATTTCACTCTAAATTTTTGTCCCACAAAAAACTTCTCATTTCTTATATTTGATGGGCTCCACGCAATAAAAAACTATTATTACCAAAGTCCCCACCACTAATATCCACTAACTATCTTTCTCTCTAATCCAATCTTATATTTTAATTAAAAGTATTATTAATGACTCCACCACTAATTATCACCTAAAAACTTGTGCAAAACCCAAATGAGAAGTTTTTTATGGACGGAGGGATTATTTGGTAATCAAACTTTAGTTTCTATTAATTTATAATTGTAGTTCGGTTTACTGGTTTTATTTTATCTATTTCCTTTTTCACTCACCTAAAAGATAATATCAGTGATGATGTATATAGGGACTTAAAGTATTTAAACTATTTTTAATACCATAGCTAAATATTGAAAATGCTATACAAACCGTTTTTAATTAGCAAAATGACAAATATAACCTTAGAAATTTTACAAAGAAAACGATGTATCTAACTAAACATGTCTAATAGGTCTGAGAACAACGGTGATCCAATTAAAATGCAGACATCAGAACATGATAAACATATTTTTAGAATGTTTTCAAAATCTATGTTGAGAGAAATAGATTTGGACACAAGGGTAAATGAGTTCATTCAAATAGAAAAAGATCTGACAACAAGGCTGCAGTTGTCAGAACAACAACTTCTTTATGCTGAACAAGAAGCTGAAACGACTTTAGAAAAGTTGTATGAAACAGACAACAGATCTGACATCTTGATGGAAACCTCTAAAGAATTAATAAGTAAGATCAAGTTGTTACAGTTTAATCTTAAATGTTCAGCTCAACGAGAAACAGAATTGAAAAGTAGTTTCCTGAAACTTCAAGAACATGTCATGGATTTAAAGCTTCAGCTGGTTAATGAGAAAGTATCTGCAGAGGAGATTATGGAAATGGAAAACACTATTAAAGATTTGAGAATGCAAACGGTACTTGAAAAAGAATGCCTTCAAAATCAGGTTTCAAATATAGTATTTACAAAATTATCAACTATTTTATTTATAATATAAACCTTTTGTCGGTTACGGGTGTTAAAAGAGTCCGCCCGACCTGACAACCTGATTGACAGTCCTATTTATGTGTATGCATGCAGATATCTTTGTTAAAACAGGGGAGCGCATGGAATAAATTCGTAATGGACCCTGTTGAGACTGTACCAAACATCGATGCAAGACAGCTTAAACCGAAAGACATTTTGAAAATACTCTTCGTTTTAATCGTTCAACTTTTTGGGGTACTTGTTTATCAAACTCAGGTTCGCTAAGTACAACAAGTTTTCGTAAATGGTGTTTCGGCATCTGGTTAATTCAGAATCAATGGTCGAGATATGTTGTAATACGGGTTGAAGAGAAGTACTAGTGTTATAGATTAGCTTTCTTGGGTTGTAAATTTTTTGGTAGATTATGATTAATTTGAGTTTTTTTTTTTTTTGTTTTTTTGGGTCATGATAGGATGTTATATAAATGTTAAATGAGTGAGTGTGATTTTGAAGTGAGTGTTAAAATCATGTTACAAAGAAGGTGATTTTGAAATGATTGTTAAAACATGTTATTAAGGTAAAATTGTTTTTAACTCGGATTTAATATTGACACCTCGGGCTTTTACAAGCAATTCCACTTTGAATGTTATAGAATTTCAAAAACTCATATTAGTCGATAAGAGTATGTTTCAGTTATAAGTCATGTCAATCTTTGTGAATGTGACTACTGACTGACTATAGGGATGGAATCGGACCCGGAACCGAAATACCCGAGAACTGATTTCGGAGGATTAGTAGATCCGAGAATCGAACTGTTTTACATAATACGGTTCCGGGTTCGGTTCCAGGTTCGGTTAGGGTAAATCGGGTATAGACTCGATTGGAACCGAAATAGTAATTGGAGCCGTTTTGAGTGATTTTTCACATTTATTAGTTTATACATGTAATATTATAATGATTTACAAATATCAATAGTTAATTATTATGAACCAAACACTATTAATAGTATTATAGCACAATAAATTCCAATTACATAGTTAATTAATTTCGATTCCAACCGGTTATGGTTCTGGTTCAGTACGGGTACGGTTTCAGGTTTTCGGTTCTATATCTCATCCCTAATGTACATGGTGGTCTAATTGCAATACTTGTATATTGTTGTACTTTAAATTCATAATTATTCAAACCCTTTTACTTCGCTTGTTTTTCATTTAGAAACATTTTTTACATTTTTGCATACAACGTGGTACTTGTAATGAAAATAATTACAATGAATAGAAAATCTCGCTGATAAATAACTTCATGTCCACATGCTATCCCCAAAATGCTCGAGCAAATTTATGGTTGCCAACTTGCCATTAAGTTCGTTGTTTATTTTTCATTTATAAGGTGAAAACATCACATCATCGCGATCTCCGTATGTGTATACCGTAATATGGTGGTTTTGCAAATAATGATAAAAATCAAGGTTCTAAAAGGCGCGTCATGGCGGCGCCAAGGCGTGAGGCGCGGCGTCGACGTTACGAAACAGACTATGGCGGCTCGGCTAGGCTGGCGTGAGATAAGGCGTGATAAGGCGCGCCTTATGGCGAGTTTTCTTGAAGGCGGCTGTAAAAAATGAATTTTTTTTTTAAAAAAATTTAATATATATAATTATAAATTTAAATGTAATATTTTTTATGAGCTTTATATATGAATTGTTATATAAATCAATATATTTATAAAAAAAATTCAATTTAATATACGTATATATATAAATTATATAAAAAATTTGCCGCCTTAAGCGACGCCTTGAAAAACGCCATGGCCCACCATGGCCCGCTCTGATTGAGGCTTGATGGTGCCGCCACGCCACGCCTTACGCTTTCTAGAACCTTATAAAAATATTCTGTCTGCACTGTAAATTGTTAAAACTTAAGGGGAAATAATTACATTAATCCCGAAATGGACGAAAAACTGAAAATTTCAAAACACATGTGTTAATTGTTATTTCACCAATTGGCCCCACCATACCAGAAAACCACCTACCACAACCCACGCGACACCGTCTCCGACGCGCCGTCGCCGTCACATTCCTCACCGAAGCTTCAGACTTTCAATCTACACTCCTTCAGATCTGATCTCATCATGAAGATTGAATGTCTGTTCTGAATCTTTTGCCGGAAGATATGGCGGTTGTGGTACGGAGCGGCAGAAGCGGCGGAGGATCTGTGTCTTCCTCCGCCCTACGCAACTGCTTTTCTTACCGGATCTTCATCTCCGCTATGTTTACTCTCCTTTTCTTCGCCACGGCTTTCTTACTTTTCACTTCACACCCCGCACATTTCTCCGACAACACTGTAAGTCTCTCTCTCTCTCTCTCACCCACACATACACAGACAAAGACAATTATATATGATATTATAATGCAGAATCTAATTATTGTACTTTTTTTGCAATTTATGTTATATAATATGGATGCATCAATTAAGATATGAAATTATAGAATTGACCTAGTTAATCATCAGTTACAGAGCTGTTGCTTGCAATTTTTAGCTTAATTTATGAATAATTTGCATCAGGAAATTTTTTAACCGATGTATCCGTGATAGAAGTTAAACTCAAAACTGCAAAATGTTGAGTAAAATTATAATAGAAATAAATGTTTTAGTGTAAATTAAGTTTTAATTAGCTGAGTATTGCTTCAAATTGATACACCTCTATAGTATTCTTTAAGATTTAGGAAAAAACATGTTGGTTTACTGAAGTTTTTTCAACTGATTTGATTAATATCTTACAGAAAGTGCAAACAACTGGTCGAGCATCCACACACAGGGCCTTTCTAGCTGTGAAATCAGATCCACTAAAAGCTAGGTTAGATTTGATACATAAGCAAGCAAGTGATCATATTGTGCTTGTGAATGCATATGGAGCTCATGCAAGAAAACTTAAACTCGAGATATCAAAGCAGCTTAAAATGTTTGATCATCTCGCACAAACGTTTTCCGATTTAGCTATAAAATCAAGGTATCGTACTACATTGTTTGAAACCGATGGGCCATTAGATGAAGAAAATCTGAGACAGTTTGAAAAAGAAGTTAAGGATAGAGTCAAGATTGCTAGGTTGATGATTACCGAAACGAAAGAGCCTTACGATAATCAGTTAAAAATCCAGAAACTTAAAGATACAATATTTGCAGTTCAAGATTTGCTGATCAAAGCTAAGAAAAACGGTGCATTTGCTAGCTTAATAGCTGCAAAATCAATTCCAAAGAGTTTGCATTGTGTTGCTATGTCTCTCATGAACGAAAGAATTGAAAATCCTGAAAAATATATTGATGAGGAACCAAAAGCTGAATTTCAGGACCCCACTTTGTATCATTATGCAATATTTTCAGATAATGTGATTGCAGTTTCTGTTGTGGTTAACTCAACTGTAACAAATGCTGATGAACCCTGGAAACATGTTTTCCATATTGTTACAGATAAAATGAATTTAGCTGCAATGAAAGTTTGGTTTAAAATAAATCCATTAAAACGAGGTGCGTTTGTAGAAGTGAAAGCAGTTGAAGACTTTACTTTCTTAAACTCATCGTACGTCCCGGTTCTCAGACAATTAGAAATTGCAAATTTACAGAAATTTTACTTTGAAAATGAAGCAGAAAACGCAACAAAAGATTCAAACAACATAAACTTTAGGAACCCAAAGTATTTATCAATGTTGAATCATCTTAGGTTTTATTTGCCAGAAATATTCCCGAAATTGCATAGAATATTGTTTTTAGATGATGATGTTGTGGTTCAGAAAGATCTGACAGCATTGTGGAAGCTTGATATGGATGGAAAGGTGAATGGGGCTGTTGAAACCTGTTTTGGCCCGTTTCATCGTTATTCTCAATATTTGAATTTTTCCAACCCGTTAATTAGGAATAAATTTAACCCAAAAGCGTGTGCTTGGGCTTTTGGGATGAATATATTTGATCTTGATGCTTGGAGACGTGAAAAGTTAACCGATCAGTACCATTATTGGCAGGACCTCGTATGTTTTCTTATAATTTTGGAGTTAATTACATATTTCATCCCTATGGTTTTCCAGTTTTGCAGGTTTCATACCTCACGACTTTTCTTAGCATTTTTCATCCCAGTGATCCTATTTCTTGCAGGTTTCATCCATCAGACACCTAAAATGACCAATATAACCTTATCCTCATTTTTATGAATTATTTATTGATTTCTTTTTTTCTTAATTTTAAATTCCTTTTCTTTATAAATATTTTCTTTTCTTTTTCCTTCTTTGTTCATGTTTCATGAGAACATACACACCATCAATAATAATTAAAAAATCCAAAAAATATTAGGATGAGGGTATATTGGTCATTTTAGGTGGCTCGGGTATGAAACCTGCAAAAATGACAACGTGGACAAGAAATGCTAATAAAAGTCGGAGGGAGGAAATCTGTAATTTACCATTTATATTATTCCATTTTACTTGTTAAAAATGGTACCTAATGAACGAAGTTTTTGTCAGAATGAAGACCGGAGTTTATGGCAATTAGGGACACTGCCACCTGGACTAATCACGTTTTACTCAAGAACAAAATCATTAGACAAGAAATGGCATGTTCTTGGTCTTGGGTATAACCCAAGTATAAGCATGGATGACATCAGCAATGCTGCAGTTATTCATTTCAATGGGAATATGAAACCTTGGCTTGATATTGCTATGAATCAGTTCAAGCATTTGTGGACCAAATATGTTAATAGTGATCTGAAATATATGCAAATGTGCAACTTTGGATTATAGCTAAAGATTAAGCAGAGGTATGAAGTTTAGACTTCGACTTTGACTTTGCTTATGGATCAAACCGGAATTTTACGTTGGGTACTTGTCAACAATCACATGTGAAACACTAACCATCTGTTTTATGTTTCAAACGTTTGCATATTCAAACGGTGTACCTTTGATGCCTACAAATAAAGAAGCAATGTCAGAGTTTTGTCTTTGTGTAATATGTTAAAGCAACGGCATGAATATGCACCATAAAAGTGGCCCAAAAAATGCTTTTCATTTGAGGGAATAAACGGTTGGAAATATTGTAGTTTGATCTGATAAAAAAAACAAAGTATAGAATACAAGTACAATATCATTTTACTTAGGGCTCACGAATTGCTTACTTGATGTCACGAGTTTGATCATTGGCTAAATATTTTCCATATGGCTAGAGTAATGTTCAAAAATATACGACAATGATTAGGTTGCGTACATTACGAGTATCAGTTTGGTCATACCGAGAGACCCCTTATAATGGGAATACTCTTTTAAAAAAAACTTTATTTGTTAAATACAAATTAAAGGCAACAAAATCTGTATTTTGGCATAATGTTCTGGAAAAGAAATTACAAATAACAATAATTGGTTGAATAAGGTCAAACGTCCCAATTTCACAATGATGACGACATTTTTCTCCTATTTTTCTCGGAAGACCAATAAAAAAAAGGGAATATCATAAAGGAATATCCTGTACAGACTAGACCCTTAACTTTTCATACTCTCACTTTGGCCCCTCAAAACTCGTGACAATTACTTTTTGAAAAACAATAAATATTTCTAACTGAAAATGTCTAAAAATAAGTATCGCTGCGAAATTATGTAATTAGCATATAGTTCCGACAAATTCCAAATAAAGTGTCGATTATTCATAATATAAGATTGAAATACAAATACGATATTAAATAATTGAGGGTCCTTTTAGCAATGCATAATTACTAAATAATGAGCCAAGTTATGTGCAAACAGATTTGTTAATGCTCTAAAACGCCGTTCTATACAATTCCGTTTTATGTGATTTTCTAATGAACAGTACATGAAGTATGGCAAATGTATTTATAGAAGAATGTCTTAACAAGTAGTTTGAAACATATCTAAAGATCAAATGTGAATATAAGAGGAAATGCTCAAAACATGTGGCCAAATAAGTAGGCCAAAATAACTTTTTTTAGATGAACTACAATTTTCTACAATATCTTAGTACATCATTTTAAATAAATGTAATGTATATGTTAATTATATTCATTATAGTAGTTAACATATACATTATATTTTACTTAAGACTATTAGAAAGTTTAGAAATCACTTGTTATCAATTTGAAATATTACTTCGTATAACAATAGTCTAATAATATTTTAAAAGACAAGTCTTTTTCATTATCTCTACAATCATAATGGTGTAACATCTTAAATATTAAACAAGCTTTCTTCTTGTTACAAAACGTATCAATCTTTCATTTTTTTAAGAAAAAGTACAATTACAAAAATAAATCAATATGCCCTTGTTAATGGGAAGGCACAAAAAGTTCAGGGGGTTAAGTCTGAAATAATCTAAAGTAGAAGGATGTACATGAAATAAGATTCGTAGATCGAAACGCCCACCAACCACCACCACCAAGGAGGTCAGAATTGACTCGTCTTGAAGCCGCCTCCGTAGAGGACCTCGTTCTCTTTAAATACTCTTCTATCTCCCCAAATTCACATCGTCGCCATTTACTTTGTTCGTCAATTAAATCAAATTGCAGATCTTTTCATTTCCATTGAGTTCAATAAGGTATCAGTTCGCCTTTTAATTTATTTTTTGATCAAATTTTCCTCTGATTGCTAAAAGTTATACATCATACCTAATTCGATCAATTAATTTTATTGATCTGTACATGCATTGATCTGTGTATAGATCGGACATGAATCGTGTCCTTGAAATTCAACCTTCGTAACGTCATCTGTTTGATTTGATTTATTACGTTTGATTTTCCATCACTTCGATTGTTAGGAAATATAGATCAAACTCTGTTATAAAGTTTACAGTTAAATTGAATTTCTTTTTCGATTAGTTGTTGAAGCCAAACTGTTTCTGAGCTGATCTTAATTTTTAAATCTCGTGTATTCATGCTTGTGCATTTTTAGCTTGCACTTTATTTGAATTCATGTTTCTTAGGATATGTTCTTACTCGCTGGTTATATCGAAGGCATGCAATTTCAATTTTTTTGATCAAACATCCTACTCTTTTTATGCAAAGTTAATATGGGCATGCGATGCACAGAACACACCAATTAGCTTATTTGCACTGTCTGTTATAAAATTTAGATGTGAATTTCTGTCAATTTGGAAAATAAATTCACCGACATCGCAAAATTATATCTTTTTCTCTGTCCTGAAATGGATGATGTTTTATAAATCTTGGAACAGAGGTATTGTTCTTTTTGTGAGGGTCGAGAACAACTATTTTCTATACATAAATTTTATTAGGACTACAATGAGAGAGTAAGCTGAATCACATTTAAATCTGGTTTTAGTGCTAATAGTTTATTAGATAACAAAGGCATCTAGAGTCATGTTGTTTATTAAATTATTTTTTATAATAATTCTTGCTGTTTTTGTCTTTAACATATGTCCTGGTTTGGAGTTTTGGTGGGCTTTTTACGTTCATCAAATGACTTCTATCGGATGATATTGGTCAAGTATGCTCTGTACATGTATGGGTGTTCACTATTCGGATATAACCGGATTGTCCAATTGGACATTTTGGATCGGACTATTTGGATTGGTTATTTGGTTTTTTGGATCGGTTTGGACTTAAACCAAATTAATAGTTTGGATTTCGGATTGGATTTGGTTTCCATCGTGAAAACCGGATTGTCCAAAAAAACCGAATAGTAATATATAGTAAATTGATTTATATACTACCACGTGTTGGTTTCCATGGTAAGCAATTATGGTATTCCTTTTCTTTACATTTCTTATAGTAAAATGATTTATATACTAACACTTGTTCCATTTTATATTGTATCATTTGGCGATATACCTGTCGTTTTGGATTTTTTGATAAAGTTGATGCCGATTTTTGCATATCTCATTATAAATGTCACAAGCTATGAATTAGACTTGTTTTTATGTACAAACTAGTTTATCATTTTGGAATTTTACATATCGAACTTAATATTATTTATTTTATATACTTTTGTAGTATTTTTATAAATTTTAAGGAAAAACCAAACGGATAAAACCAAACCAACCAAATTGTTATTTGGTTCGGATCGGTTTGGTTTTCGAATTAGTTTGGACGGTTCGGTTTGAACTTTTGAAAACCGGACTTTATTTGGTTTCATCTATTTGGTTCGGATATATCCAAACCGTCCAAATGAACACCCCTATGTACATGGACAGTCCTAATAAAGTTATGTCTTTTAGATATTGATTTACTAATATGAACAAAACCCATGCTACCTTTAGATGTTAGCTATTAATTCTACCTTATGAATGTTGATGTAGTGGGTTAGACAATGCTTACATTTGAAGATATGTTTGTGATTGCTGTGTTTATGTTTATGTTTATGTAAAAGCCACTCATTTTGATGAAAAGTTATTTGAATTGTTACTTTATTAGTAAGCATATGTGTGAAAAAGGGTAACAATTTGGGTTGAAATTTGTTTACAGAAAAACCATGGCTGAACAATCAAAGACAAGAATAGGCCTTGCTGGTCTTGCTGTTATGGGCCAGAACCTAGCCCTCAACATTGCTGAAAAAGGGTTCCCAATTTCTGTCTACAATCGTAGCACCAACAAAGTGGACGAAACTGTCGAACGGGCCCAAAAAGAAGGAAATCTTCCAGTTTTCGGGTTCCATGACCCCGAATCATTCGTTAACTCAATCCAAAAACCTCGAGTGATCATCATGCTAGTCAAAGCAGGTGCACCCGTTGACCAAACAATCAAAACTTTATCTCAATACATGGAGAAAGGTGATTGCATCATCGATGGTGGAAACGAGTGGTATGAGAACACCGAAAGACGAGAAAAAGAAATGGCAGAATTAGGTCTTCTTTACCTCGGAATGGGAGTTTCGGGTGGTGAAGAAGGTGCAAGAAACGGGCCATCCATGATGCCCGGCGGGTCAATTGAAGCTTACAAATACATTGAAGACATTGTTCTCAAAGTAGCAGCTCAAGTGCCCGATAGCGGCCCATGTGTCACATACATCGGCAAAGGCGGTTCAGGGAATTTTGTCAAAATGGTTCACAACGGGATCGAGTACGGTGACATGCAACTGATTTCAGAAGCTTATGATGTTTTAAAATCAGTTGGAAAACTCACAAACGAAGAGTTACACGAAGTATTCTCAGAATGGAACAAAGGAGAACTACAAAGCTTCTTAATCGAAATCACAGCCGACATTTTCGGTATCAAAGACGATAAAGCCGATGGTTGTTTAGTCGATAAAGTTCTCGACAAAACCGGCATGAAAGGTACCGGAAAATGGACCGTACAACAAGCTGCTGACCTGTCAATCGCTGCTCCCACAATCGCAGCATCTTTAGATTCCCGTTTCCTCAGCGGTTTAAAAGACGAACGTGTCGCAGCTGCAAAAAAATTCAAAGCGGGCGGATTTGGCGATATTTTATCCGATGAAAACGTCGATAAAGAGAAATTAATCACCGATGTCAGACAAGCGTTATACGCCGCCAAAATCTGCAGTTACGCACAAGGGATGAATTTAATCCGTGCCAAGAGTGTGGAACAGGGCTGGAATTTAAAGCTAGGCGAGTTGGCCCGGATCTGGAAAGGCGGGTGCATCATTCGGGCCATATTTTTGGACCGTATTAAACAAGCTTATGACCGTGACTCAGAACTGTCTAACCTTTTGGTGGACCCTGAATTTGCTAAAGAAATGATTGACCGACAAGCTGCATGGAGACGAGTTGTGTGTTTGGCTATAAATGCGGGTATTAGTACTCCTGGTATGTCTTCAAGTCTTGCGTATTTTGATACGTATAGGAGAGAGAGACTGCCAGCTAATTTGGTTCAAGCTCAACGGGACTATTTTGGTGCTCATACCTATGAAAGGACCGATATGCCTGGTTCTTTTCATACCGAGTGGTTCAAACTTGCTAAGCAGAACAAAAACTAAGTTTCTCGAGGTGATGTTTCTCTCGTTTTGAAACTGAAACTTATAATAACCGTCTTTCGTGATGTTCGTTCCATGATTTGCAAGACTTTTTTGGTAATTTGTTGTGTTGTTTTATGTTTGTGTACTTTCTTGATCTCGGATGATTTAATCATATATTTTTCTTGTTTTTTTCAAATTTATTTGGCATGTATGCTTTTGGAACTAGTTTTGATCATATATTCGTTATTGAAGCTCACAAACATTGCATAATAGTGGGTGGTTAATGAAATGAAATGAAATTTAACTCTTTTGTGGTTTGGTTTGAAAAAGGTAGGTGATAAATCAATTGGGTGGTATGATTGATGAACATTTAAACTTATTGCAACCTTCTAAATCATTTTTCTAATTTTATCAAAAGTGTCCAAAATAAATTTTATGAATATAAAAAAGAATTAATCATATTTTGTGTATAATGACAAAATAAAAAGATTTAGTATGAACTATACAATTTTCCTATTCATCAAAATAATTTTGTATTTCAAAACAAAGAATTAAGCATATTTTGTGTATGATGATTAAGACTAATGGTATTTAGGTCTACCATTTAGATCTACTTATAGGCCGACTCGTTAGATGAAGACACGTGTCAAAATCAAGGGATAATATTGGGAGAGAGAATTAGTGGAATACACATGTCATGCTATCAAGTGGGTAGGCATATGAGTATATCTAAATAGTATGAGTAAATGTCATTTCTCAATGATAAAATAAAATAGTGGATATTAATTATTCATGCATTTTGGGCTTCCATCTTATTAAGTATACCGGCGGCCCAACTGAAACACAACGGCAATGATATTCCAAGTTGGGCCATAAAAACGATGTCGTGTTTGTATCACGGTCTCACGGGATAGCTAAAGACTATACTTTCAAATAAAAATTCCTAACTTTTTGTCATGTTTATGATTTTTGTTACTTCTGGTTTTGAGATGATTCTTGTATATTGATAAGTTCGAAACGAGTTAACCCTTAAGTGGTTATAGTTACATATACTTACAAATCTTCACATGTTTAAAAACCACAAGCTTGTATGCAATCTAAATTTATGACTCTAATGTGGGGAATATTCTAAATAACGAAAATCTTACGAGAAACATTTGGAAAGACAAAGTAACAAGGTCTATTATAACCCACAACGGAAAATATATCAAAAAATTAATTAAGGTACATAAAACGTGTGTTTTGTAGTTACGTTTACAATTAAAAAGAACCCATAAGACGACTACTTGTTGCTTCATAAGATGATTAGCATCATCTTAATGTAGATGTTCGTAATTGATCTTTTTGCTAAAACGAAGGGACAATTCCATACCCACCTTCTACCATAAGATTTGTAGGGAACATTTGGTCAACATCGACATCCGCAATCGTTCTTTTAGCAAAACGACCTTTGATCCTTGGTCTTGTTTCCGCATAAGCTTTTCTTGATGCATAACGAATTGTTTTTTCAAATTTTCTAGTTTTCTTTTTCTCTCTGTATCTCAAGACCCTAGCCTCTCGGTCCATTGGACTGAGTTGGGTTGCCATTTGAACCGGAGGGTTCGAGAATAGGTCAATTGTTCCCTTTGAGGGTCTAGGATGTGATAACGAGGGCTCGGTTCTTGTTGAATCGGGTACGACTCCAACTTCCATTGACGACAGGGAAACCTACACAATCACAAGAAGTAAAGTTGGTCAAAATCAACTATTTAGCGTGCAGTATTTGAATAAGTATAACCTAAATATTATTCTTGTCATCTTAGAAGAATATATAAAAGTTTTATTAGGTTGTTGTAAATGTGTTACACGTCTGAACTTGTTTTAGTTTGTATACTTTAATCATTACTAACATCTAGTATTCTCATCTATCTTAAATTGTTTAACTTGTTACAATATTATTATAAAATTAAGTATTTAATAAATTATGACATAACCTATAATAAATATTTTAGAGCGATTTTATAAAATTGTTTATTAAAATTATAATAGAAGTGTTTAATATAACAATTTAATCACACACTTTTTCTCTATTTATAATTAACTCACATGAAACTTCGAAGACATGATCTTTTAGTTAGTTTATTTATAAGCAATCAAATCTTAATTATAGTTTGAGTGAATTAATATAATAAATTAATATAAATCTCACACTGTGAGTAAGTTGAGGGTACCCATAACCACTACCACCATTTGAGTTCTCAAATTCCATCCCCAACTGGAACTTTTGGTTCTGGAAATCATGATGGGGGAACTTTTGCACCGGCACCACGCTGTCGGCGTCGCCGGCGCCACCACCAAAAATCTTTTCCGGCACCTTATTATAACATTGTTGCTGATCATCAGCACCAAATTCCATAAACTCCAAATACTCATCATCACATCCCTCACCACTGAGCAAAAATCCATTTCCTTTACCATTTTGAGGTTGACTATGCTTCGCCGGCGGACCATCAAACAACAACCATGAAGCTGCTTCGCTTTCATCTTCATCATCGATGGCGTCATCACCTTCATGTGACAAAAACCCACTTTGAGAATCAACTCCAAACCCCATCACTGACCTCGAGTCGTGCTGAGGTGCTCCATACAGTGCGCCGGGAATCGGCGTCACCGGAACACGGTGGTGCCGTCGTGCAAGAGGGTTAGCTGCATGGATATCAGCGTCACAGGTGATGCAAAGGGAGGCGGCGTCGGCTTTACATATAAAGGCCGCCGGAGCTTGCTCACACGCTTCACATATCCATACACGTTCGTGTTGGGAGGATTGGAGTTTGTTGGCGGCGTGGATTCGTGCGTCGCAGGCGGTGCAGAGGTAGGCGGCGTCAGGGCGGCAGTAGACGGTGCAAGGGGCGGAGCGGCAGGTGTCGCAGACGCGAGCCCAGCTGGTGGTGGTGGTATTAGTTTTTAAGCATAAGGTACTGCTATGATCCAACATTCTTGTGTTTGGGTTTGATTTGTGTGGTGTTTGAGTTTGGTTTTGTGGTTGCCATAAAGAAGGAAGTTTACAAGTGGGAGGTGGAGGATATTCGAGGAGGTGACACGTGTAAAATAATTAGTGGGTGAGAAATGTTGGGGGTCATACTCGGTGTGGGTCCCATTAGGGGTCGACGATATGTACTTGAAGATGACTGTGGAGAGCCGTCAAGGTTTTGAATGACCTGAATAATAAAATTTTAAGATGTGTATGGAACGTATGTAAATAACAATCAAGAGAATAAAATTGTCAAAACTTTATAGTCGACTTCATTTGTTACGTACGTTTGTTGCTCAAGTGTAATTTGAAACTGAAAATCAGAGATTAAACAAAAACACTAATTTTTTACTTGTTATGTAAAATCATACCCGCGAAGATACATGACTAAAACCGTAGATATCCTCTCATGCTTCAAAACCGCCGAAAACTGCTTCTAAGTAGTTGAAAACCGATGGCAACTGCTACAAACCTGGTCGGATTCTCTGAGTCAAAAAATCGGGTTTAAATTTCAAAATCGGATTTTATGTGCATTTTTTATCAAGGAACATTAACCATACAAAACAGGCAACAACTCGACCCTAACTAGGGGCTCTGCCTCTTGGACCCCCGCCAGGGGCACTGCCCCTTCGACCCCGTTATCAGGGGCGCTGCCTCCGGAAACTCTTTGAGTCTATATATTTTAATCAGAAAAAATTCTAATAAGTGTGCACTCTGTACCACTCTTAATTGTTCAATATTTATAAAAATTGCATTTGGTTAATAAGTTTATGTCATTATACTTAAAACATATTGATGATACAAACCACCAGCATACTTTTCGTTCCTAATTCGATCGGGTGATCAAACCCGGAATAAAAAACATTGGTAAAAAGGTGTTGTCTTTAAGCAAGGTCAAATATTTTGCAAATAAATATACATTAGGGGCGTGGGCGTGTTGATTAAATGAACTTTGTTTTATTTTTTAAAGCGTAAATGGTTATTAAGTTGTTAATTGGTAGAGACAAATAATTTAGGCGCGCACCAGCCTCACTAATGAATCTTTTTACATTAAATAGGTATAAAAATCTGAAATGGTATGTTTAACTACATAAACCAATATTTGACTTGGTTTTCAATCATTTGGCTAATATAAAAAGACTTTTCAAACATATGGAACAAGCAAAATTTCTATGATTTAACCATTTAAAACCAAATCGAATCGTATGTATACAACCAACATATAAAAGTGGTGAATGATTGACATGGTAACACAAATCATTGTTCATTCCAAATGAAAAACACATTTTATAAGCATGCATCTATATCACATCATATTGGACGGCGCTGTCCAAAGATATAACTTTTTCTTAATTAGTCAAGGATACAAAATCAAGAGTTTTATGAACTAATGTAACATATATAATTAAATATAATATTTATTTAATGATACAAAACCTTCCAATTAAATTCCAAAAATTATTTACTACATCACTTAAAACTAAATATTTTGGGCTTCAAATATTTATTACATGTGATGGGTGCATTGAAAACCCCAACCAACGTCTCGTTAGTTTTTTGTCACTTATTTTCATTTCTTTTTTCTCGTTGGCAACCTCTCATCCTTGCCTCTTCTTCCTCAATCTCTTCGGGTAACCGAAAAGAAAAATACGAGAAATGTAAAAAAGAGAGAGGGTAAGAGCCGGGAAGGGAAGGGGGAGTAGAGAGAGGACAGAAAGAGGGATTTTATTTTTATTTTCCTCTTTTATCCTTTTTCTTTTTTTATAAATTTTAATATATTAAGATTTGTATTTAATTAAAAATAGTAATGTAGCATTGATGTGGTAAAATTGAAGTAAAGAAAAGATGTTGTTGGCACGAGTGTGTAGGTTTTTTTGTCGGTATGGAAAATATGATGTGGCGAAAATAAAGAAATAAGGTAGAGATATGTTTGAGAAAGATCTACAAACCATACCTTTTAAGTTTCCTTTCCAGTTATGTATTAGGTAGAAAATATTCTTATCAACCCTTTTTAGTGTTTTATATATATGTTAGTTTATATGCCTTTGTAAAACTTAATTAACGTTTTTTATGGACAAAAGTTGACCATATTTCAGTCTCTCTAATAAGGATTTTAGTTTATTTTAGCAATACCCTTATTTGGACCAATCATCATCATTTATACACAAGCAATTACCCTTGACAAAATTGATTAGAGCATAAATTACGAGTATACCCTTGGGCCCCTGAGTGATTACTGATTAGGACAATACCAAAGGGCAGAGCTTTTCAATTGATGGGAGGGAGGGAGCTTGTCGACCCCAAAACTGTTGAGAAATTTATACTTCATTTTTAGATTGAATTTAATGTTTTTCTGTCTTAAGCAATATGTCACTGAGAAAAACATATTGTAAAACCGATTTAACCATACATCTTTGTCCAGTTTGATTCAAACGTCAAGATAGTTTAGACGATCGGGTTGCTTTTTTACGAGCCAAAAGTCGACTAAATTCAACCCGGCCACTTGATTTGGTTGGAATTGATCCAAGAAATGGGTCCAGAGGCCACGTGAATCGGATCAGGGTCAGCTCTTCTCTTGCCACCCTTTCCGTCGCCTAGCTTAGCTGGCGGGTCCCATCCCCTTCATACGTGGCAGTTGATTGTGGTCGCCATTTGTCAGTACTCAAGTGGGCTCCACTTTATGTCAGCTTCTTATGGTGCTCAACGAATGGCTATACTCCCACCACATCGTCTAATTTAACAGGTTGCTATCTTTCTTTCTTAGTTTCCACTTTACCCCTTATACTTTTATTTACTTGTCCTTTTCTACTTGCCAAAAGTCTAACTGTCTAAGTCGTTATGATGCTACAAGCCTGCAATGATCTATGCAGGCTAGCTTGTAGAACCTTGTTTTTAATTTTAACGTTGGAGTTAGTGTAAAATAAGGTTATAACGCCTACAGTTAAAAGACTGAATTAGTTGGTATATTTTACTATTTTTATTTTTAAATGATATTCCCGTTATAAAGGGTGACCAAACTTTCTTCATAGTGTAGGCGACCAACGACTGTCATTGTCATTGTCATTTTCGAACCTTATACTAAGTTACTAGTCATCTGTTAAATGTTTATATAGAGAGATATCAAATTTGTAACTTCTACAAAATTATTCCGAGCCTTTTACACTTGTATATTTTCAAAAATAACTAGAAAGATATTCTTAACCTAACAAATTATGAATATATAGTATTTTTTTCTATTACATTGTTTTATTTAAAATTATTAAATTAAATAATCCTGCATGCTGTAATTATAGCGCATACAATTATTAATTAATAGCTATATGGATTATGATTTATGGAGTTATAATCCATATAGACTGAAGTAGAGGCCCTCAACTTGCAATTAACCAAATTTCTTATCTTCGCGCCGAATTAACAGTGCTTTTTATTTGAGGGCCACTAGAATTTTGGACCAGTTTTCCTCCAAAAAAGAAGTAAACCATGATGGAATGGAACGTTCACTTGATAAGTTCTATGTTTATTTATCATTAATAAATAATTATTCGATATGGATAACTATTTGTTAATATTTTCTACATTCTTACCGGCTTACATGAGGTTTTCCCTAGAAGCGATTTCTTACATCCGGCTACGAGTATGAGTGTATGACCGTTTACATTCTACGTCTTTCATATCCCTTATTTGAAGGGACTGAATATCGTTGTCGTATATTTAGTTTCTTTAATATCATTTATTTTCATTATGTCTCGGGTTTTAATTCAGTTATAAGTACTTATAACTATAACATGTTTTCCTAAACTTTTCAAAACCGGGTTCAAACCGTCCGATTGAATCGGTTGAACCAAGATCTGTGCTAGGTCTTGTCTGACTGAAAGTGGTTCAATAGGAAAATCAAAACCGGTCAAAACCGTCCGGCTTTGGGTCAAACCTGGGTTAAATCGGCAGCCTGGTTTTCAAATACAGGATTTGCGTACATGTAAACCCATATAATCTGATGGGAACAATGTGGGTGAATCTCAACATAAGGAAAAAATATGTAAAACAAATGCAACTAGATGGTCTTTGATCTCTTGACATGTTTGAGTTAGTTTGTGATATCTTACGTTTTATATAACTAATTAATAATAAATACTCAATAATATATTGCAGTCTGCCTGGTTGAACCGATTTGATCGGTTCGATCATTTTTAAGGTATCGGCCGGTTCAGTTCAAAACCCGTGTTTTAAAACATTGGTCCTAACACCTAAGATTTCATATAATTCGACATCACATGGACGGAAAATAAAAACGACAAAATGAAAGACCACCGCGATTGCTAAATTATCGTCTCAACCTTTTCTTTTTATAAATATTATCGAAACAAGCTCCATTATATATGGACTTCTTTTGTTGGAAGATGAAAAAATTAAAAAATTAAAAAATTAAAAAAAAAATATATTGGGGGAAAGAAAAGAGGTTTGGTTGAGATCGAGAGACCATGATAGCTGATTCATCAGATTCACTTGTTCATGCCAGTTGCATCCTTGACAGCCTGGGTAGCATCTTGTGCTTTTTCCTTCACCTGTTGTCCAGCCTATATACAAATTTATGTAAATAAGATAAATTATTAGACAAAAGAAATCAAAATGTACATTTAATATTAAAAAAATAGAAGAAAACTTAAAAAACGGACTTGTTGCATTGAGTCTTGGGCGGATTGTGCAGCATTGGTAGCTTGATCCTTAAGCTGTCCGGCTTTTTCCTAACAACAAAAATAGCAAAATATTACTTACTCCGTCTCATTTTGATTATCTACATTTCTATATTGGGTTGTCCTAAAATGACTGTCTACTCCTAAGTTTCAACCAATCAAAAAACATTTAAATGGGAAAGAGAAAATTTGATTGGTGAAATAATGTAATTAATGCACTTTTCTTAAACTTTGTGTGTTTTTCTAGTAGATGATAAATTTGGGACGGAGGTAGTATACACTAAAATTATGTGATTATTCCAAAAATTCGAGCCTTTTATTAAATAGCGAAAATATGATAAAAGAAATTAAAAATAAAAGAGAGATGGATGATAACCTCGGCTTTAGCCTTAAAATGACTGTCTACTCCTAAGTTTCAACCAATCAAAAAACATTTAAATGGGAAAGAGAAAATTTGATTGGTGAAATAATGTAATTAATGCACTTTTCTTAAACTTTGTGTGTTTTTCTAGTAGATGATAAATTTGGGACGGAGGTAGTATACACTAAAATTATGTGATTATTCCAAAAATTCGAGCCTTTTATTAAATAGCGAAAATATGATAAAAGAAATTAAAAATAAAAGAGAGATGGATGATAACCTCGGCTTTAGCCTTGACCTGGCCGGCTTGGAACTCAGCGCTCTGATCGTTGTTCATATTGTAATTTAAAGATTAATGTGAAAGTTAAGGAGATAAATAGATTGTGTTGATTATAAACTACAAATGAGGGGTATATATAGGTTATAAGATTAACACAACGGCTGACATGTGTGATTTCTATTTCTGGAAAACAGATCCACATGTTTGTTCGATTTTTGAGGAAATTTTTAGGATTCAATAAAGATGGAACAAGACCACACATTTTGTTAGATGAGAGAGTGATCGTAGGAAGCTGTTTGACATGGTACTACTTTCTATTTTTAGATGTTGAAGTTTCTTTAAACATGGTATAATATCTAAAATGTAACTTAATAACATAAATTAAGAAAACTTGTAAGCTAATTGTAAGAAAATCGGCAGCTTTTAATTCGTCATTACCACTAAAACATAGTATCCATATAACCTCTATAGCATTCAAGGTTCGACCTGTATACTCCTAAGTATAATCTTCGGGTAACTTAGCGCATCATTTTTATTGCAGTAAAGATCCATGAGCCATGAATATGTACAATAAATTAGGAGAAAAAACATCGTCAATCAAAGAAAAAACAAACTCTTTAGCATTTTCAATTTCTCGGGCCTTACAAAACCCGTGAATCAAGGCCTTGTAAGTAAACGGGTCAGGTTTTAACCCGGCATTTAACATTGTACCTCTAGGCTCTAACTTTCAAAGCGGACTTCATATCACCAATCTTGCAATAAGCATTAATAAAAGTGTTGAACGTTATATTATCGGGTACGACTTTTTCCCCGCTCGATCATCTCATTTAATAATTTGTTTGCATCCTTTATTCTACATTCTTCGCATAATTTTCTTAAAATTGTATTATACGTTACAGTACTAGGAAACAACCCTTTAGCTTCCATTTCTTCACGCAAACACATAGCTTCATTGGAACTGTTTGTTCTACAATCACCGTCGATCAAAGTTGTATATGTCACATGATTTGGAGTAGCGTTTTTTAATTCATTAAACATTCTTAAAGCCCCCCTCATTTGATCTTGTTTACAATACCCGTTGATTAATGAATTATAAGTTATAACGTCGGGATTGATACCCGATTTATTCATTCTATCTTGAATACGTAAAGCTTCGTAATGCATACCCTTTTAGCAATATAATGATATTAATGTTTCGTAAGTAAAAAGATCATGGGAAACACGTTTGAATTCCATTTCGGTTAACAATTCTTCTGCTTTTGTTACATCTGAAGACTTGCAGCAAGCATGAATCAATACATTATATTCCTACGTAGTGGAAATTGATTAATTAGCCATACATATTTCTTAGTGATCGAGATGCTCTGATTTGTTTAATTATTTTGTGCTGTATGGTTATTTTGTCCGTCAGATATCTCAGCTTGATTGATACATGAGTTTTACTCTCATATGATGCGTGAAGTCTAGAGTTCGAATCCTGTAAACACCTTTTGTGGTGCCAAATATGAGAGATTTTTCCCTGAAAATCCCTATGGGGGCTGAGTTTGCCCTGTAAATGAGCTCGAACTCGAGGTGCTCATTGGAATATTACGAGTAGGCTTCCGTTGTTATCATTTGTCGTTTCAAAAAAAAAAAAGATAATGTCAAAATATGGTCTTTTTTTCTCAAAAACAACATTATACCTATAATACAAAAGGGATTCAAGTTTTACTATTCATTGTATTGTTATTGGTTAAAAAATAATTAATAAAATAAAAAGAAAATATTTGAAATTTGGTAATACAATGCCACATGCATCATTCCGTTTGCTTTCCTATCTCGAAATAAACATTAAAAAGAAATGCGTTATAAATAATTTTCAGAAACTACCTTTTTCAGGGCTGATTTGATAAATTTTATATTTACTAAACTACCCCTTCTTTAGGGCTAATTTAGTAAATTTCTTTTTTGAAAATGCAATTAAAGTGTGTTTTTTAGTAGTGCTTATTTATAGGGGACTTGAAGACCGCTTACCGTTAACTTTCTCCATTTTCAAATATTTGTTTTTTCTGGACTAGATAATTTAAGAGAAATGCTAAACATTGCCTTAAGGGTAATGGTTAAGAAATTTTTTTAGCATAAGGTAATTGTAAATTAACTAATAAAACCCACCCCCCATGAATTTTAATAACCACCTTAGATTAGCAAAACCCATAATTTAATATGAGAAGTGGTATTGGTTTCTACTATTTGTATTTATTCATGTGTTTACCAATTTAATCATGATAATTGTTGAAATCAAATGATGATATGAGAAAAGAGAATTAATGAATTACGCATATCAAGTTATGAAAAAAATGTAGGAAGAAATATCAATTCTCATTTAATATATATTTATAAAAAGATCAAATATGAAAATTTTATATTTTGATAGTGATACCAGTAAACTTTTTTTTAACAAAAGATATAATTGTCATATAGATACTTGTGACGCCGCAAATTGTTTTATATATATATATGTATGTATATATATCTTAATCAATCTAAATTAATAAATCCGAATCAAACGAGAATAGTAGAAACCGCAGCAACGCGCGATATATATTATCCTTGTTGTCAAACAATAGCAACTTTGACACACCAGCAAGTCCAGATGTGACCAACGACAGAAACGGAAAATGTAACGGATGTTTTAAATTTTTTCCATTTTTATTGAATGAGGTAAAAAGTAAGAAGTGAATATATGTAAAAAGTATTTTCTTTCTCAAGTCATGCATTATCGAGTCTCCGTTGTTAGGTAGGTTATTTGTTAACTAGCTTCATAGCCTGTCTGGATAGGCGGGCATACTTTGGAAAATAAAAAGGGAAATTTGAAAAAAAAAACTTAAGAAAATCATATAGTAATCTATTATTAAAATGATAATAAAAGTGTTTTGATACATATCACAAATGGTACACAAAATTTAGATACGAAATAAAACTTCTTTATATACGAAATTTGTTATTGAGTTAGTGTATTTGTTATCTTGATCACAACAAATAACTTTTAATTATTTCTTACTTTTAACTTTCATTAATTTTGAATGCATTTAAATTCAGAAAATCATAATTGATGAAATCTCACATTTCTTTTTAAATTCCGGACATATTAACCATACTTGCCTTGTGATATTTATTAGAAACTTTAATGGAATTCCTATTATAATAAAAAATTTAAAATTTTTACTATATTTTAAGAATTTAAATTCTATTCAAATTTAAATTCATTAAAATTATTATATTTTAAAAGTTTTTTTAAAATATAGTAAAGATTTTCTAAAAGGAATTCCAACCATATATTTTAGAAATTCTATTCAAATTTAAATTCAAATTAAATTTTAAAATCACCCAAATGATTAAAATGCCCTTTCAGTCAGCATCACACGTCATCAAAAAGATCAATCAGGGAATGAAATATAAGCTCCATATATAGGTGGAATGGACATGTGGACAAATTAGAGTTAACACTTCAACCGACCCAAATCATGGGCTCAATAATTCAGTCCAATTAACAAGCCACCGGCCCAAACAAATCACAACTAGACCAGCCCGGAATTTAGAATGAATCATCCACTGGGAGAAGTTTGACAAGTTTAAAATTGGTCAAATTTTGAAAGTTTAATTCTCCTTATATACATTTACCGTTCTAATGTACTGTTCATTAGATAAATCTCAAATAGAACGGATAAACAAAACGGAGTTTAAATGTTTTCTATATTCCCCTAAAATAGGATTAATTGTGTAACTATTTATACAAACTCTAATTTAACTGACCAATAGCAATGAACCACATGTGAGAATGTAAGGTCAATATTTTACAACTTTAACTTTGTCCCCTATTTTTTCGTTTCTTGCTATTACTTTGCTATAAGTTTTATTTATTAAATTTATACTTTCTCTAATGTTTACTAGAAATGAAGTGGGATCATGTGAGGACTCAAAAAACGGTGAGGACTCGCGAGAACACCTCATAAAAATTTCAAAAAATTCCGAAAAAAGTATATATAACTCACCATGATAACTACTACATTTGACCAAAAAAAAATTTGAAAAAAAAATTATGATCCACTTTTTTTTGCGGATCATAACAATGATCCATACTTTTTTTGTGGATCATTATTATGATCCATATTTTTTTTTTTGATCATTTTTGAAATTTTTTTTTTTTTTTTTGATCTTATAGGCTGCGATTTAGATATTTAAAAAAGAATTTTTTTTGAAAAAAGTTTATTTTTGATCATTTTTAGTGTTTTTTTTTTTTTGAGTTCTCGCAGTCCTCACCGGGAAAAGAGTCCTCACCGGATCCGGACCCTACTAGAAATATTATTTTTAACCTTTATTGGACAATGACAAAAACTAAAATACGAAGGATAATATGTTTGTAAATAAATTTCATATTTCTTCAATCTTAAATTTTTATATTCTTAAATCGTTTTATCTTATAGCAATTTATGTATGTAATATATAGACGTATAATAGTAAGAAAACTAAATGTATTAACATATATAGTCTAAATTATCGATTTAAAAAAATGTATCGATTTATAAGTACTTATTTAATTAACCAAATTATTAATAATATAGTAATCAAATGAAATTTTTTTTTAACATGAATTGTTTATTCCTTTTAACATGAATTGTTTATTCCTTTTAACATTTTATTTATCAATGTAGCATGTTTTTAAAAGGGCTTATAATAATTAGAATATTTCAATTAAATAATAGCAGGTAAAAAAACAGATATTTTATAAATCCATAGCAACGCGCAGTATTATTACACTCGTTCATTTACATGTTTGGTTTTATTAGATAAGAATGCGATGATGCCAAATAGTGGGTTGTTTGCATGCATATACATATCAAATGGAGCTCATGACTTGCTATAGGAATTAAGTTTTCATTATAAACCATAAAGTAAATTACACTAGGGTTTGTCAAAGATTTTGGATTTGATTCCTAAGTATTAAAATATATATACATGGTCCCTAATATAAAATATTGTCATACTTTTGGTCCCTTTACTAACCCGTAAGAATTTACTGTTAAAATTTTATGAATGACTAAATACCCTTTACATTTTATTCATTCATTTTAAATTTAATTTTAATTAATTTAATTTTCTTATTTGTGCAAGCCTCGTTCCTTGTTCACAAGCAAGTGAGCAACTGGCATACCAAGTTCAACCACCATTTCACACAATCACCAGGCATAACCATAAACCATCTTCGATGAAATTGAGGAATAGGGTTGTATCGGTGATGGATTTTGAAAAGGGTAAAGTATATTCATTTAAAAAATTTAACAACGAATTTTAACATGTGTTAGTATTAGAGACTAGAAGCATGACAATGTCTCGAACTAAGGACCATTCATGTAATTTACTAAATTGTATATCTGTACTAAGAAATGATATCCAGAAGATGTCTCACATTATCATTAGTTTAAAAAAATATAATTTCATTTTTCAATAATATTCTTTCCTAGAAATCAATATAGTTTTTATATATCTATATTTGGTTTGCTTAAATATTATTTATCTAATTTAGTCGTTAAAATATGTGGTTTTATCCGAATTCATTTCTTTAAATTTTGGGTTAGATAATTTATTATATATATAGATTACGTATCATTACATCTTAACTTATCATATTTTAAATCAAGATTTAACATATTTATAAAAAAAAAAACCATTTTTGAAATAATATAGTAATATTCTTTAAAAAAATATCACCGCCTAATGATTTAGTTACATAATAAAATTATCTTGTATTTCATTTTTTTTTTCAATATTTGTTTCTGTTGATAATTAACAGATATATTTCCTTAAATGAGAGATACATTCCTTAAATTTGTTGTGATCCATTTGAGAAATAAACGATGATAAGCTACGTAGTTAGTAGTTACCATAATTAAAATCTACGTAGTTTCCATAATTAAAGCGAACTCATAATGTCGGTTGAAAAGTACCCGGCCGGCCTATATAATGTACTATTTCCTCACATGATTCTTCATACGCACCAATACCATCATCATATTTCTTTAAAATCCACACAAGTGATCGATCTGAAAGTGAAACAAAACAAGTCATCGTTATGAGTCAAATGCCCTTTATTATCCTTCCTCATCATCATCCCCATCCCATTCATAATTACCATCATCATCATCATCATCATCATCATCATCCTCCGGCTCTTGATTATCAACAACTGTTTTGGCTTCAAAGATACCAGCAAGAAATAGATAGATTAATTCATGCACAACAAGAAGCAGAAACCCAAAAGGTACGCAAGGAAAGGGAAAGAAACAACAACACTAGCAACAACAAGATGAAATCCATATGGACGTCTCCCGGGGATGAACTTCTAAAGTTAAACACGGACGGGTGTTCAAAAGGAAACCCGGGACCATCAAGTATCGGGGGTCTGATAAGAGACGGTAAGGGAACATTCTTATGCGGGTACATGGGCAAGATGAAAGGAGGTTCTGGAGGCCGAAGTGTGGAGTATATTCAAAGGTTTGTGTCTGATTAAACGAAAGAATTTCTCCAAAGTGTTGATCGAGACCGACTGTGAAACTATATTAAGGATGAGCGCGCGGTGTCTTGATAAGGATCACCCCCTTAAGAATGTCATGACCGCCATTGAGAAGATGATGATCGAGCACAAGTGCACCATCATCCACACTCGCAGAGACGGGAACCAATGCGCCGATCAGTTGGCAAACTTGGGCGCAAAGCAACCGCATGATGACACCGTGCTCCTCGAGGAACCACCGGAGTTGTTGAAACCGTATCTGTTACTGGACATGGAAAATATTTCATAGTCTCAACTAAAAATGGTAAAGGAGTGTACCATTGACACTGGCCACATATTGTGACCGGACACCCGACCCAGCAACAGGTGCATTCCCCGGTAAATCACCTAACAATGATATCCACACCTCTGCTTGGGAGCTTGATTCAAGCTAGTATAGTTCTGTGTTTCTTTTTAAATGTTTTTTTGGTTAGATCTGTTTGATGAAACTTTAAAGTTGTTGTTGAAATGATTTTGATGTAATTATTGAATGATCTGATGAATATTAAAAGATATACTTTTTATCAAGTTATTATCGAGACATGAATTTTAATTTAGACCTAATGTTCGTGTTCAACTAGCCAAATACATAGCCTCTCTTTTAATATCTTGAACAAATTGGTCAAAAGCAATGTTTTAAAACCTGTTTTTTTAAATTGAACCAGTCGATATTTTAAAAACTCATTTCTAATCTAACTTGGTTCACAGTTAAAAAACCTGTTTTTTTTTTAAAGTGAAGCCGTCCATATTCTAAAAACTCATTTCTGGTTCACAGTTAACTATTACACTTATGAAGATTTATACCATATTTGTATGTTAATGAACATAACCAAGCATAAATCAACCTTCACGAGCATGAATATTGAAGAATGTAAATCAATGATTTCAAACAGAAAGGAGAACCCGAGAAACATGACAATTAACAAAGCCAAAAACAGAGGAAAACATAACCAAAATTGAATTATGAGATTTAACTTATAAGTGGTAGGTTTAAATTATACAAATGTAACAACACTATAACTTCAACTACTCTACAAAACAAAATACATATAAAAAACCCAACAATAACAAATAGGTGAAAATTCGCGTGTGAAAATTCTGCTCGAAGATTAAACAAAAACAAAGAAATAAACCAAATATGTTGTCAACAACCCGAGTACAGAAAACCTTAAACGTGAGCTGGCATTTGGGAGATACGGGTACGCATCGGGTGGTGGCATCACACAGTTATCACCGTTAAAATAAATTCTTCTAGGAAAAGCCCAACCCTTTTCAAATGTAAAAGTCGATTTATCCTTACGGAATAATAACTCCGATTGCACATTTCCCAACGGACCCGCTTGATTTAGAAAATCGTTATAAAACTTAACACCCCATAACATTGCAGTATCATCTGTAAACATTCACAAAAACAAAGTTAGAATATGCTTATTTATATCGGTTTAAATACAAGTGAACTTACTTATTGATGAATAAGGAGTTAATGGTTTGTAGTTGAAACTAAATATTTGAGTGAGGTTGTCGAAATTAGGGTGTTGAACAACTAAATTCCATTGTGAATAATTCATTCGGTAGTTGAAATTTGTAATTGTGACTTTAACACGCCAGTAATCCTTGTAATTAAGTTTCACGTGCCAGTGAACGCGGATAGGGCACATGTGTTTCGTGCATTGAACCAGTGGGGTTAAACTGTTTTTCCCCGGACCATTAACAACCGAAGCTAAATATGGTGAGTTCGGGCTGCAAAAAAAATCGATTAAAAAGGGTGAGTATGTTTTGGCATCCAAAATGTAAAAACTTACTTCACACAACTTCCCGGGTGAGTAACGTTATTTTGGCATCCACAAGTGCACGTTGGGCAGGGTACAATAGTTTCGTTGTAGAATGAAGATAGAGATACACAACAAGTGGGAGTTTTTTGAGCCAAAAACTGTGAATATGTACATGTAACGTTCCATGTCACTACAAAAAAAAATGTGTCATTATAGGGCGTTAGAATGATAACATGTTTTTACATTAATGTCCCTGTTTAGTCATTGTATAATTGGAATGACCTAAACAGGACAAAAAGAGATTCTCTAACGACAAAATTGGAATTTGTACGATAATTAAATGTAATGTAAAAGTATGTTGTTATTTTACACAAATAAAACCTATACGAGTTTGATTATAGTATACTTACTCATAGCTTGAGTTACTCTTCTTCCATCTGGAGTGATAAACTTTGTGGGTTTACCAACAACCCCGGGCCCACAAGTATAACCCGGTCCGGGTGCAAGCAAGGTGAAATTCTTGGGCGGTTTAACGGTTTTGTTAGTGGTCCCGGCCGCACCAACACTAACTTGAAACGAGCTGGCATAATTGTCGGGAGATTGAGCCCACGAGTTAATGACACCTCCTTTACAACAATTTGCAATTTGCTGATTATAAGGTGTTCCTGGTAACAAGTCAACAACTGTAGGGGTCTTCTTGCAACAATGTGGTTGTGCACTTTTATATTTTGAACAATCTCCTTGTTCGGTTGTTTGAGCGCCCATCATGCTCCATATCACCTCTTTTTTGGCCCAGGTCCAGCCCAGTGTCCACCCGGGCGGTGAAATGTGTCGGTATTGTTGGAAGTTGTACATTGTAACAACCGCCTGTATCATTTATACGACATTAGTATTAGTGACATTAATGTTATTGGTGATTTATGAAGGTTAAATTGAGAAGAAAAAAAAAGATTAATTTTTTGGTACTTACAACATAGCCATCGGGTGTCCAACTAATAATATCCCATTTGATTGTGATGTTTCCATTTGGATCAAGTGCATCATAAGCTTCTGTAAATTAACAAACATAAATATGAAACTTTATTAAGAAATTGAGATGAAGACTTGTATGATTAAGTCAATCTTTAATTTTGACCAAAACTCTAGGAGAAAGCAATTACAGATTCGTTAAATGCAATGAGATCTCAAATAATTTTGCATAATTAAAGCTTTCCCAACCTCCCCTGTACCAGCTTATTATGTTAAAACTTCATTGACCGTTAAATATCATAAACCCATTATTCAATTAAGCTATTGAGCTACAAATCTTTATCAATAAAGAACAAATCTTTAAAATTCAGACAAACCTACAAACTAATCTGGTAAACGACCCACTAACAGAAGTACAAATCTGATAAAGTCTTCAACTTTTTTTCACCCCAATTAGTCAATTGAACTACAAATTAATGGAAACGCAGAACCTAAATTGGTTAAAAATGGCAATTAACAACTTCAAGAACTCAAATGTAAACAAGATTCAAACCTGTGCAAGTAAAAGAAAATGAAGAAAGCAAGATTGCAATAACAATGTTGGAAATTGATAGTCTGGTGAGAGATCTAAAACAGTGATCCATTATTTGTTTCCAATATCCAGTAGATCCGACAGTGTTTGTTGCCCGTTCTCTTGGGTTTGTGTGTGTGTGTGTGTTTGAGAGTGTAGAAGTGTGTGTATGAGAGAGAGAAAGAGAGATTTGGAAGAGATGTTTCTCTCTTTCACAAATTAGTGTTTTGATCGTTATTAAACAGAAAAAGTCTACCCAATTGGTGAAAGGTATGTATCCTGTGCATCAAACATACTATGTATTTTTTCTTGGAACAAGTAAAAATGTTTCTCGGAGATATTAAAAGTAAATTATTAAAAAATCTAATTTTTGTAGATACTAAAATGTAAATACGAAGTATTAATTATAACTTCAATCGATATTTCATATCTCATATTTTAAGACATAATTAAGAAATACTTTTATTATTAATATGAAAGACGTTTATTGTATTAATCTATTTTAATTTAGTATTTAAAGAATTCTATTTACGAGTTGATAATACATTTGTTATAGTATTTTTAATGTTCATAAAGTTAATTAAATTTATTTATATATATATATATATATATATATATATATATATATATATATATATATATATATATATATATATATATATTAATTACTAATTAGTTAGTGCAAATTTTACCAAAGTTGGTTGTTGATACAGAGATTCCTAGAAGTTAAAATTTTGTTATGAATTTGTGCGTCTTTTATTTTACTGATTAAAATTTATTTAATATTTACCGAAATTGGAGACGAACTAAAAAAACATTGAAAGGGAAATAAAGTGAAGATGATCCAGGAAAACTACAACCACAGGAATCCACCACTTGTTGCCGACAACAATACTATTAAAGAATATTTATTTGGTCGATATCCCAACTAATCTTTTTACTAGTTTTAAAAATATAATATTTAATTTACAAAATAATTTAGAAAGATTATATATTAATAATACCAATGAAATTAGTTATGGGAAGTATATATAATTGCTTCATACTAAATATTTATAATTCATCATTATTCTCATAAAATGCATAACTGTTAAATTTATTAATTTTATTTCTTAATCACATTTTTTAATTTGTAATTTATATTGATCAAATTAGTTGTAAGAGAATTAAGAAGATTTAGTATTCATATATTAGTTTTTTAATGAATTTTTATTTTAAATGTAATCCATCTATATCTAAAAAATAAGAAATAATTAGTATAACATTTGTTGGTTCTTTTATAGATATTCTAAAATGAATCTTATTTGCTTGATAAAACTGAATGGTAAACCGTGATATTAGATGGATTTAGAAAAGGTATTGAGTGGCATAATTGGGTAGCGTCGGTGGACTAGTTAAATAATACTCCAAATATTATAAAGACAGGACATATCCAGCTCATCATTGACCACGTGGATTTTTTGTCCTCTTTGGACCCGTTCTAATGTTCTTGCGTTTTACGTTTTTGCAACACTTCAATTGTAAAGATCTTCTGTTCAAAAATTGTAACGACGTTTTTTGTTAGTATTGATCGCGTGGAATTCATATTTGATTGAAATATTTTTTGGATCGTGACAAATCCAGAAAATATTATGAAAATGGGAGAAAATAATTTTGTAAGAACATTATTATTTCAAGAATGGTTTTTCTTTTTTGGAAACGGCAAATGATACAACGGAAGCTTACTCGCATTATTTCAGCGAGCACCCCGGGTTCGAGCTCCTTTACAGGACAAACCCAGCTCACATAAAGATCTCCAGGGAAAAATCCCCTATATTTGGCACCATAAAGAGGTGTTTACAGGATTCAAACTCCAGATCTCACGCCTCATATGAGAGTAAAACTCATGCATCAATCCAGTTGGGCTAGACATCACTTGCAAAAAAAAGAAAAATAAAAAAAAAAGTTTTTCTAATATGTGCCCTTAGGGCACATATTAAAATCATTTAAATGAAGTCAAACATTCCAAAAATAAAGCAATTAACATCAATGATACTTAAAGTTTCTATATTATTATGATGTATTAAATGTTTTTGTAATTTAATTGGAAGCTTAAAGATCATTAAATGACTTTATTATGTGCGCTAGGGCACATATTATAAAAAACCTTTCAAAAATGGTAATTTTTTTTATAAAAATGTTAAATCTGTATTTAAAATGTGTAATGATAAGTGTTATATAGAATAATTGATCTAGCCCAAAATCTAGTAATTTGAATTGGATTCATAACTACATTTTAATAACCAAATTGGATAAAAACTTGTACACGGACTAAATATAGATCTATATCAAAATAGTGAAATACCTTATTATGTTAACAAAAAAAGAAAAAAAACACTTAAATTTTATTACTAGAGTGCATATATACTTGATGTTTGAAAGCCTTGTCATCGCACTATACTGTTAATTGGGCCTTGACATATTTTAGTTTTTATAATACTTTTAGCATACCAACTTCCATTTAGGTTGAATCCATAAATGGTTGAATCCAATAGGAAAGAGAAAGTAAGACTAGAACTCAAAAGGAGGGCAAAAATTCCAAAGTTATGATTAAATTACACTTTTAGTCTTGAATTATATAAGTTGCTGATGACGGTTAGCAAATGAAGAAAAAATCTCTAATGTATCATCAACCCTTGCATCGATTGAGTCCCTTGTTGGGTTGGATAGTCGTTATTACACTTGCAATGTTACCCTGAAAATCAGAAATTTACTAATATTTACACGATTGATGGAATTAAGAAATAAATTAATTACCCTCCATCTTGTCAGCTTTGTTCTTAGAGCTTGCCACTCATGCGGTCCAATTGTGCCGACTATATGTAAATAAACATGATTAATAACTTCATAATGATTTAAATAGATGAACCAATGAATTATATTCACATACCTCACTCTAATCACTTGATTCATCTGGTCGAGTTTACAAATAATCAATTTTGCAGCAATTGCTTTTACCACCCACGATTCCACCTCATCATCCTCTATCTGCATATTATTTAACCATGGTAACTTCGACCCATTTACTTATTAACAGGTGAACACTAAAAGAACATATGGGTTAAAACTTGAAAGTCACCAAAAGTCTAATTCTTAAGCACACAACCTCCTATATCATTTCATTCAATGTATACTAAAGTAAATTGGTTTTGTTAACGGATTAATAATTTATAAATAAAAACAACAATGACCGCTTTTGACCCGAACTGAATGATCGCTACCCAAACCTCTAGCCGTCAACTTAGCTGCAAACCTGTAGAGTGTCGTTGACTAAAGAATAAGAAATTTGACCAAATTCGTTAGAGGCAAGATCCACCATTGAGATCAACCTCATTTTAGTTATACAATCTTCATGAACAACCTAAACAGTGCCAAAAGAGAAAAATCAAATATAAAAATCATCAATACAAAGATTCAAATCCGACATTAGTAATTACCGTAGCTATTAAGTAACACAGAATTTGCTGTATATAAATCTAAATATGCCTTCAGCCTCTGAGTCAGAAATATCTTTAAAAGCTGATAAACTGGTGCATACTTAGCATCATTCTCCAATTGTGATATAGCCGGCATCTCAAGCAGATCACACTGTATGATTATTTAAAAATACAATCAATATACTTATAATTAAGTATAGTCTAATTTGAAAATAAATATAAGCTGGTAACTGAGTGCAATTAGATTTATGGCACCTGAAACATATCAGGTGATTTCACAAATTCAATAATAGTGTAAGCAGCTTCTTCCTTTGCTTCAGTCATAACATGTGTGTCCTCATTAATAAACGTTGTCAGATACTTAGTCAGGAATTTACAGCATTCCTTTGCTAAACTGAAATTAGTTAAGCATAAAAAGAGATGTTACATTATTAGTTTATTACAATAGTTAAGTGAAACTATAAAAAAGTTAGATTCAGGAAGTTGTATCTATCTATTATTATTACCTCTTATGTTCCTTTAAAATGTTAGAAATGGCAAGAAAAAGTCGTCTTTGATCATGCAATCGTAGATTCCACTCCTTCAATAAAAATTCTATCTTTTTAAAAGAAGGTAAAACATGTTCTGTGATCTTTCCATTGGCTGCAACTTCAAGGACCTTCATATAAACAAGGAATCTTCCGTAAGGGTTCTCTAGCATGTTGTATAATTTGAACAGGCTGAAGAATTGGGGCAAAATTGACACGAGTCAAGACAGTGAGTTTGCCCAAAGGGTGAAATATAATGATATCAACTTACAGCTTTAATCTCAGTGCAGGTTTTTCATTTGGTTGTTGGGCAATTTTTGTGGATAAGAGCTTTGCGATCTCTAGTGATTCGTCGAGGTTTTCTGGCTTTTTAACAAGATTGCAGGTGACAGTATATATGCACTCAAGATCTGAGAAAAGATGAAAAAAGGGCAGATTGTGAAAATGTTTTATCTAAATGAACTATAATCTTTAGAGAAATTTATGATGGGTCTTTGTATGTCTTTCATGTCCTCTTTTCTTTCGTTCATATTTGAAACGTTAATTGAACATAAATAGCGTTTTTGTATTACAACACAAAACTAATAAGACATACATCAAGTTATTTAAGCTATGGTACAAATGCAACAATGAACATCATGTGTTGTTAATCAAGCTACAGTAAACTGATTAAATTACAAAATTCAAGCACCAGATTGAAATTAACCTTTTTCTGAAGCTTTAGGAAATACCAAATCAGCAGAAGTAAGCATCAGTGAAGAAATCAAATCACCTGCCAGCAATCATGCATTTCTGAGCTTCCATGCACAAACTAGTCACTTGTGGTTCAGCTACCTAGGTCACAAATCACAATATTATATCACAAATTGAGCGAAACCACCATGAAAAAATAACTACAGAACTGCAGATCCAAACATTCCTAAATATACTACAGTTATCAATGCCGTCTCACCTCAGCCAAAATCAAACCAATTGAAGATTTATTCAGTTAATTTGGTTAATTGTGTGATGAATGGAGTACTATAATTAGGGTTTAGTAATACCTCAGGACCGGCTTCGGCCCAGGACATCTCGGCGGTGAAACGGACGACGGAGAGAGCTGGATCTTCCTCCGATGTAGGTACGACGGTCGTCATGTTGGTGGCGATGGTAGTTGAATCTACGTGTTGCAATTCGCGTACTCAGTGCACCAGAGAGGTATCAGACTTCGAACGGGGATTCGGTAAATCAAGCAGTTGTACATACGTCTTGATTACGTCCTTCAGGATTTAAGAAATACATTTTACCCCCTATAGTTGCAAGTTTCACAGTAAAGTGAAAGAAATCGTTATGATGACAATACAAATAGTGTTCATTGAACATATTGTCTAAAGCATGACATACATGATGGCATTTCGATATGAAAAAAATATCTAATATTTACAAACGAATTGCTAAATTCTAAACAAAATCGTAACTTAAAAAAATTAGATACTTATTTAAGGATTGAGAATCAAACGAATTAGTCTATAAGCAGTCCATATCTTGAATATATCTTTAGTAAAGCTTAATAACATAAAAGTGTTACTTTAAGCACATAAAAGTTGTCGAATAGCCAAAAAGAATACATCAGGTACACCATGCCAAGAAATGTGTTCTCTCAGTTAACCAATTTGAGGGGAGTACGCAAAATTTTCTTAAGTTTCAATCAATAAAAAATAACAAAATAGTGTTTTGTAGTGGCTCATCCATCTCCAACGTGATACAATCCCCTACATTGGTACATGTACCGTAAAAATAATAATATTAAAGAATTTAATAAATATTATTCGCTTATGATAAAAAAAAAAAAATTAGTACCATAGTATCAACAGCCCACGTCTTATCCACAAATCTCTATACTATATTATTGGCATCCCACTTCTTATCTACTTCGATTTAAACTAAATGTATCTCGTTTAAAGCATCATATTTTATCATTTAAAGAGAATCATATATGACTTTAGTCATAAAGTTCGTTTTTTTTCTCAAAAATATGCGGATATCTCTCAAATACCGAGTGTTAGACATTAAGTCAATAATTATCTGTTACAAGTACCTAAACTTTATCTTGAATGATTTTGTGAATTGGAATTTTGTGAGTTAAATATTTTTGTGAAGCAAATATGTACATCTAGTAAAGTTGTGCTTACTCGTACAAATAAAAGGGGATGTTATGACGTAGTTTAATGAATAAAGGGGGTAAAGTGAAAATTAAATTAGCAACCTATACGTATAAATAACGGAAGCCGGGCCAGAGGTTTTTTGTATTTTTAGGGTTTATCCTTTTCACTGCGGCTGTTTCTAGGGTTTTGACCAGAGTCAATAATGGTAAAAGTTATTCGAATTTAATTTCGTCTTCATGTCTATGATCCTAATAAACATATACTTTTTTATTGATTTTGATTTTTGATTTTGAATTTATAATTGTTCTAATGGTTGCAGCCGTCACACAAGTCGTTCATGATTAAGAAGAAACTGGGGAAGAAGATGAGGCAGAACAGGAGTATTCCTCCATGGTACCTGAAACGCACTGTTCACAACAAAATCAAGTACAATGCTAAAAGAAGGCATTGGCGTCGTACCAAATTAGGGTTTTAGTTTAAGGATTTTGAATGCTGGAATTGTTGATGAGTTTTTAGTATGTGATTATGGATGGATTTAGGGATTTTAATTTTAATTTTACTGATGTGTTTTGATAGACGGAAGAAGAAGAAAATTTAGTTTTTGGTTATTGTTTGTTTTCACATCTATATTTTTAGGCGTTCTTTTTATTAAAATTCTGTTTTTTGAGCTTTTGGTTGTTTGTCATTCAATTCTGATGGGTGGGTAAAATAATACAATAATTTATTTAGATATCCAACTCCGTACTCATTCGAATATTTTTAAGTTGATTTCAAATACTCCCTCCGTCCCACAAAAAACTTCCCATTTCACTCTAAACTTTTGTCTCACAAAAAACTTCCCATTTCCCATATTTGGTGGGCTCCACCCAATAAAAAACTATTATTATTAAAAACCCCACCACTAATATCCACTAACTATCTTTCTCTCTCCAATCTAACATTATATTTTAATCAAAAGTATTATCAATTACCCCACCACTAACTATTACCTAAAAACATGTGTAAAAGCCAAATGAGAAGTTTTTTGTGGGACGAAGGGAGTAGCTAGCTATTTGGTAAAAATTGTTTTTGTATTGAATTGGTCAAATACCCTAAATACGATCGCATATGTCGGATAGACTAGTCGGCCGGTTGAAACGGATAACAATATTGTTAGCGTTTATGATGCATTGTAAATTATGTGCAAATGCTAAAAAAACTAGAAAAATATAAAATAAATATCATGACAAATTCAAAGCTTATTTTTCAACTAAATTTATTATTTTTGACTTCCAAAACTTACTTACATAAACAATTCATGTGTCTATTTTATTTATCTAACTTTTTAGAAGAATCGGGTTTTTCGGTTCGACTATCCGCTTCAGCCGGATTTTTATATTCAAAACCGTAATATAATTATTGAACTAACTGGCTCTTCAATTCTGACGAACCATGTATCGTCATGTTTCACAGTCCTTAAATTGAGTTTTTAAAATATTGATTATTTTTCTTGTTACCTCCTTAATTTGTTGAACTTGTATAATGTCTTAGGATCTTGTTTGATACTTGTTTGTAAAAGTAGATTTTGGAACTAGAAATCATAAGGATCTAACTCTTTAAATGCAAGTTCGCATTTTATTTTACTTTTTGGTTATTTATGTTTTAATCCTAATAACAATTATCATAAAACACATAACTATATCTTATATTTTCAGGACAAAGGTATGAAACTACCAACTATGAAACGTTGAAAACAAAATTAGTACTTATATCGAATAGTTTATGTCAGATGTGTAAGAATCAAGGCCCAAGGATGGCCGGCCCAATAAGTAGAAGTAAGAATTATTTCAGATGATGTAACATGATACGTTACATAGGCAAAAGATTTTGTACCTTTACCAGGTTTGATTTTATGCTTCATCAAAGATTGCAAGAGGTTCAATAGTATCTTTTTGTTTCACGCCTATTACTCATCGTACTTGTTATTTTCTGAAAGTTAAGACCGTATGAATTATAGGATTTTGCACGCTTTAATAATTGAACCGATTGGATCCGGACTCGATCGAAAACTAAGAAAATGGTTTTAGTTAAACCAAAGACCAAACCGATGACGTTTTGGACCGGACCAAGAATCAGGTTTTTTCAATTATTTTTTACTTTTTCAGGTTTGAATCGGATCGAACCATGCCAAACTAGACCAATAGCCGATTTTGCATAGAAATTCAAATCGAGAAGCAAACTATATACATTTTTTTATCAGCTTCTTTAGTTGATTATTAAATTATCCACACAAAAATCAAACACTAATTAACTCATAGATAAAGTAAGTAAGTTTGAAATGATTTTTATATGTTACGATCACTTTTCCTAGTAAATATTTACCAAATGGTTAGGAGAAAGTTTAAAAACAATCACGGCAACAATATGTTGCTTACATTACGAGCAAAAATTAATCATAAAAAATACTTAGAAAAAGAAAGAATCTACAATAATGAAGTATATGAAGTGTTTAATAAATGTTGATGGGTTCTTTCGTTTAAGTACCTAAACGATATAATCATTTAAATTTTGTCAGTTCGGTTTAACTCTAGTAAAAACTAATATGAGTAACTAATTTATGATAATAATTTACTAATTACTTCAAAAAAATTAAAATTAGAACAAATTGATTAAAGTATATTATACATGTGACATGATGAATAATGGCATTTCCTTTTTTCTAATATCTTTGTTAACATTTTTTTTGGCAGCAATTTTTTTTTTAACTTTTTTTATTCTTAGTTGTAAAATATTACTCTATCTTCTAGTTCGCAGTAGATGTACTTTGTGTTGATATACATTTTAATATTGACTATTAAGAATTAAATTTTTTAATATTTTTTAATCGATAATATTACTAGTAAATAATATTTTGAGTATTCTATAAAAATTCATATAGCACCGAGCGGGATAAAGTCATAAAACAAACTACTAATTTGTTATGAGTTGCAACGTACCACTATGAATATATAATTTTTATTTATCGGTTTAGTTTTTTGTTTTTTAATGAAGAAGAGTACGGAACGGTGGATCCTGATCATGATCCTGAATTTCAAGATGATCATTTTATCAGAAGAGTAGCAGAAAACACACACACATATCAAAAAAGGATTCTTCACGCCCACAAGCTAAATTCCAAAACTTCAATTAATGTTACCGAATCTCAATCTCATCATCATGTGTTTCTCATCCCATTATCTCGCGATTTCCATTTTTAATATATAATATATCTTTAAGATCGCTCGGTGTAGCACCATCAAAGGCTCGCCAAACGCCTAATCCTTGCTGCCAATGCTTCGTCAAAGTTGAATCGACATTTCGATGGCGAACGTTAAATTGTGAATTGAGCGTATTGGCATTGATTAAGCATGGGTTTGGCGAGGCTTTTGCCTATAATATAAGGGAGGACGTACATTATGCTAACACACATGTTAAAAGCAAAAAATTATGTAACAACCTAACATACTTACCTATCATATTGTTTCCTACTAAATCTTCTAATCTATCTTGTTATTCATTTAATCAACACAAATGTCTAAATTAAAATATAGGATTAAGAAAAAGAAATCGTGAATTTAATTTATATGTCAATCATTTTATAGTATGAAGATAAAATATAGACGAAATGAAGTTAATTTTTTTTATCTTTATTATAAACTAAGCATTGTATTTGTTGAAATGAGTAGATCTATATTAAGATTTGTTTAATGATTGTTTAATGTTTAACTGAAGGTCTTTGAATTCAGATCCACATCAAATGAATCAACATTAATACGCAATCGGCAAAGATTTTATCCCTTCGTACCCTCTTTTGTGGATATTCTAGTTAAAAGGAATCAAATATTAAAATTCGTATCATTGATCATGGCTTTGTTACTTGTAGCTTGTTCGGTACAATAAAATTAAACTTATTAATGAAACTCAGGTCACCAACTCTACTCATAAGAATGGTGTAATTTAGAGTTTAAGCTTTTTTAACATAAGTATTATCTAAACAATTTAAACTTTTTATAGCTTCTCTTTAGATAAGATAACCCTATGACAAAATAGCAAAATTCGAGAGAATGTATAAAGTTGCTCTCAACTATGACACTAAACTGATGCTTCGATTTTTGACAAATCAACGTTATATCAGCCGACACTTGATCAACTAACACAAAACGACATTCTCATTATAAACTAAATATTTTTGGACGACACATTATAAACTACATACACAACTCATACCTACATAAAAATACATTTTTTTATTAAAAATCGGCTCCACTTCTCGTTGCTTGCTCCGTTGCTTTCTCGTATTCTCAATCGACATCAAGCTAGGAACCAATGACTCTATGCAATCGGTTTCTCCAAACCAATGCCAACCGATGGTCTACCAAAACAATGGTTGGCACAACTCTAAAACACATGTCAAACATTAATAATGAGACACATTTTCAAATTGATATTTTGTATTTAGGTTATATAAAAGAGATTTTCTAATATGTGCCACAGGCATAACATAAACTGTATTAAATGATCTTAAAAATTCAAAGAAAATGGCTCAATAAACATTTGAAGCCAAAATATTTAGCTTTAAGTGTAGTAAATATTTTTTGTAATTTAATTGGAAGGTTTGGTATCATTAAATAAATATTATATTATATTTAATTATATATGTCACATTAGTTCATAAAACTCTTGATTTTGTATCGTTGACTAATTTTGGTTTACTTCATGGATAAGAATGATGTACTCTTGGCTAAGAGAAAATTAGTACATATTGTTGGTATTCATTAAATTAGCAACATAAACCGGGTTCTTAGCACCTAATTCTAGATCTACGAAACTTTTGTTGTGTTGCATCATGTGAATATGTGATCAAAAGGGAATCCACTAAAAAAACTTGTAACATGGTTTGTCTCTTTTTAAGATAAAATAATTTCCCATATGCCAAATGCATGAATTATATTATTGCATGTCTATCTTTAAAGTGTATGTAAAGCTCGATTTGCTATATAATTTATTAAATGTGATTGAGTGACGCCTTTAAAAAAAATGTGATCGAGTGATAATAAGATATTTATATTGGTTCCGACCAGATTTACGTGCCCACTAACCTCAAGGAGACTACTCCCTTTGCGGGTAGCCTGAAGTTGGCACGAGTACTATCACTAACCCTTCTTGTATATCTTCAAAAATTAAACATTATGTTTATTTATCCAAATTAACAATCATAAAAACACAAATAACAACAAATTACTGCCGATTTGTCTAGATTTTTATCCAAGCAATTTCACTTAAAAACGTGTCATTAGTTATATAAGTTACATATGTGGCCCATGACTCCATGAGCATACACCTTCTTCCGAAGATGCATGTGGCCATTTTCTAAAGTGTCCCAAAATAAAGTTCTCTGTTTTACAAGAACATGGCTTGGTTAATTAAGTTACGACAATCGATACTTAATGACAATGACAATGACTATTTAGCTCTTTAAAAAGATATCATTTTTCATTTAATGACTTTAATCGATAGAACTTCGAAAACTTCATAGATGTCGTAAAAAAATATGTGTCGTAAGGCGAAATCAGGAAAAAAACTAATGGGAATCACCGGTTGGATATTTTTAACTTAAGCTGCACCTATTTGTGTCGATCGCAACATGTAAGATTATGCTATACCAATATACCATCGATCATGATTCACAAGATTCTTTAATTTTATTAAGAAATTTTTATTAATGATGATGTAATAAATATTATATTTAATTTGATACGACATCCATGGCCACCTATGATTTGACTTGCAAAACAACACTTTAAAACATGTTAATGCACATGGTGATCGGGTAGGGGAGAAATGTTAGGAGTTTGAAGGTGTCATCATGTGCCAACAACAACAATAATACATAATTTAAATCACCCTTATCATAATCTTTTAACATCTTTCAAACAAAAGCACATATCGCCCAAACACAAACCACTAACAAATTATTAACTTGTACCTCATGCAGTGAGAGTTGTGCCCTCATTATAAGTTAGTACATACATGCAATGCACACATATGTGCCAAAGGGTCAACCCGATACGACCCAAACCCGACTCAATTATGCTAGTCGGGTCGGTGTATTCAGATCTTATGTTGATGCCAAAGTTTTTTAACCCGACCTGACCAACCGGATTCCTTATTGGTTCGGATATTGATCGGTTTATGATAACTTATCTTTATCGAATTTCAGGTTGACATGATTATACCCGATTGACGTTTAAAGGTTTTTTTCCATTTAAAATTAAAGATATTTTTACCACTAAAACAATGAATTAGCACGTTAATAATTGTTACTCAGCAATATAAATCAATTAACAATTATAAATGTTAAATCAAAACTCATATTAATTTTTACATTTTTACCTAAAAAGTACAACTTAGGTGTTACACGGTCAACACCATCGGGTCAACCCGACAAACCCGAAATCCGACCAACCTGAACCCGTTCAATCGGATTCCTTATCAGGTCGGATTCGGTTAGTAATTTTTATCTCAAACCCGACAGGACCGACCCTATAAAACACATAACATGTTCCGACAACCCGATGAACACCCCTGCACATGCATAACATCACTTGTATTTCCATATCCATGTAATAAAGCATTGTACTATAAGCAATAATAGTTACATGTAAGGCACATTGGCATAAAGAAGAGGGATTTGGCACCTAATGCATTTCTAGTCTAATGTACAAGTTATGGAGTAAATATAATCAGGCAAACGTACAAGTCAGAACCTGCAGTACTATTATAATTCGATCACTTTTCTAAATCAAACCATAGTGAGCTACTCCAAAATAACCACTAGTGTAAATTTCCGCGGATATCGGCGAGTACTACTTTACGAAGGTGTAGGGCGAGTACTACTTTACGAAGTTGTAGGGCCCACAAGACGTATTCGCCATTTGTCGTTCCAAGATTACTACTATTAGAGCGCAACGTACAATACATAAAAGACGAGATAACATGTGACTATTGAATGTAGTTTTGTATGAGTTACCAAATCATAAACCTAAAAAAGAAATGGAAATGACAATCATACAAAAAGAACATGCAAGAAAACATCATAGGTAGTGAAACTATACATTTATTGTCATTTGAGAGAAATAGATAAGCATTTTAACTTAAAAGAGGGATAGGTAGGGACCCATTTTGCTTTTGAAACGAGAATGGAAAAATCGACCATAGATTAGCGACAATAGCTTTTAAATAACTTCCTACAAACTATAGGTTTGATCTCTATAA